>JAHRHZ010000040.1:36906165-36936467 GCA_024137785.1 Ginglymostoma cirratum | reverse complement strand
CCTGCTGTGTTCATCCAGCCCCACAACTTGTTATCTCGGATTCTCCAGCATCTGCAGTACCTTTTATCTCTGCCAGAGAATGCAGCAGGGTACAGACAGGCTGGAGACATAGGTGCAGAAATAGCAGGTTGAATTTAATGTGGACAAATGTGAGGTGATGCATTATGGAAGTTCTACAGCTGTAAGAAGGGAAACAGTAAATGGCAGAACTTGAGAAGCATTAACATACAGATGGATCCAGGCACACAGGGCCATGATTCCCGAAAGGGGCAACATAAGAGGATAAGCTGGTGAGGAAGGCACACAGTATCCTTGCCTTCCTTGATCAGGACATAAAGAATAAAATTTGGCAAGTTATAGTTTTTCTGTAAAGAGCTTTAGTTAGGTCACAGAGGACCCAAACTCCTTCTAAAGATAAATGTCAGCCCCATCCATTGCTCTGAAATACAGACCCTGTAAATGGACGAATGGACAATTGGAATTTAGCTTCAGGTCTGCTTTTTGGGTCTGTCCTTACTTCAGCGAATATTGGGTGGTTCAGATTCGACCAACCTTTGCAACATGGCTGTTTATGAGTGAGGTCCTGAGCTAATCTTATTACATGCACTTAGAGGCGCAGAAGTCATCAATTGGTCCCTTTTCTCAATAACATCTCCACGGCGATGGCACATTTTAATGTTGAATCATGAGAGATGAAGAAAAACATCATTTGGAAAGCTAAAGTGACTTCATCCGCACCTGGCTCATTCAAATTCCTGAATTTGACTAAATGGAGATTTGACAACATGAGACACAAAATGTACCTGGAATTCTCCCAGGCTCTTTACTCCCTGGAACAGTAACAAGTCTAGTGATAAAACCTGAACCAAGCAGGAACGAGGAGGTGGATGGTGGGTGGGACAGTGATACCACACGGCATGAGAATACCATCTGAGACTGGTATCAGGAAAGTGGTCTGGGGAAAGGTCCGGGAGAGATTACAACTGGGGAACGGGAAGAGAAGCCTGAAGCGGGGAGTGGCGAAGAGATGGGAGTGGGAGCTGGAGTGACACTTGGACAGATTAGAGGGTGGGAATGAAGGGACAGTTTAGAGGGGTTCCTTACTCTATTCTGCCATTTTTACCGAGGAGAAAACTTTCAAAATACTAAAGTCTTAACATTAGCTGCACTTCCAATTAAACTGCCAATTTATGACAGATTTTGCTGACAGATCTCATAAGAGGAGTCTTTGTCTCACTGTCTCTGTCACCATTCAAAATCGCACCTGTACAGGGAATACATTGAAAATGGGTTCTGAATATAGGTTACCCCTTCAGCAATTCACTGAGGGAAGAAACAATTATGATCAATAAAAGTCTTCAGCAGGGTTCAGTGAGTTATGTGGCATTATGAGAAGGGACCAGATAATTTAAAAGTTTTTTTTTAAAATTCACTCATGGGACCAGCACGAAGACAGTGGAGCAGCTATGGCAGGAGTTTCTCGCGATAATGCGGGAGGCCCGGCAGAAATTCATCCCAAGGAAGGTGAAACATGCTAAGGGAATAATGGGAAGCCAGGGGCAGTACAGAATTAAGAGAAAAACCAGGCAAAGTGGTGAAGATTAATGGGAAGCCAGAGGACTTGGAAACCTTTAAAAACCAGCAGAGGATGACTACAAAAGCCATAAGGATGGAAAAGATAAAATATGGCGGTAAAGCTAGAAAGTGTTATAAAAGCAGATTGCAAGAGTTTTGTTAGTTATATAAAAGGCAACAGAAAGGCAAGAGTAGACATTAAACCGCTGGGAAATGAAGCTGAGGAAGTCGTAATAGAGAACAAAGAGATGGTGGAGGAACTAAACAGGTACTTTGCATCACTTTTCAGAGTGGAGGACACAAGCAGCACACCAAAACTTCAGGAGAGTCGGGGCAGAGTTGAGTGGAGTGGCCATCACTAAGGAGAAGGTTGGGTCTAGGCCCGAAACATCAGCCTTCCTGCTCCTCTGATGCTGCTTGGCCTGCTGTGTTCATCCAGCTCTACACCTTGTTATCTCAAATTCTCCAGCATCTGCAGTTTCTACTAACTAAGGAGAAGGTGTAGGGGAAGCTGGAAGGTCTGAAGGTAGATAAAACATCCAGACCAGATGGACTACACGCAGCGTTCTGGAGGAGCTAGCTGAGGAGTTTGTGGAGACATTGGTGGTGATGTTTCAAGAATCACTGGAGCGAGGGAGGGTCCCAGTGGATTGGAAAATGGCTGCTGTAACTCCCTGTTTAGGAAGGGAGGGAGGCAGGAGACAAGAAACTACAGGTAAGTTAGCAGGACCTCAGTCATTCGTAAGAATTTAGGGTTCATCATTAACAATGAGAGTAATTAGAAGTGCAGGGTAAAATAGGGCTGAGTCAGCACAGTTTTGTCAAGGGGAGGTCATGCCTGACAAATCTATTGGAATTCTTTGAGGCGGTAATGATTCAGTTGGACAGAGAGCCAGTGGATAGGATCAATTTACATTTCCTGGAGCCACTTTGATGAGATGCCACACAGAAGGCTGCTCCATAATATAAGAGCCCATGGTGTTAAGAGCAAAGCTATTGGCATGGATAGGGGATTGACTGTCTGGCAGAAGGCAGAGACTGGGAATAAAGGAATGTCTTTCAGGCTGGCAGCCAGGCTTGTGGACTTCCACAATTGTGGTATTGAAACCACAATTATTCATGTTCTATATTAATGATCTGGTGAAGGAACTGAGGGTATTGATGTTAAGTTTGCAAATGACACAAAGACAGGTGGAAGGACAGGTAGCATTGAAGAAGCAGGGAGGCTGCAGAATGACTTGTACAGGGTAGGAGAGTGGGCAAAGAAGTGGCAGATGGAACACAACATTTTGTAAAGTGTGAGGTTATGCACTTTGGGAGGAAGAGTAGAGGTGCAGAGCAATTTCTAAACGGTGAAAGTCTTCGGAAATCTGAATCAAAAAAGGGCTTGGGCATCCTAGTTCAGGATTCTCTTAAGGTTAACGGGCAGGTTTAGCTGGCAGTTAGGAAGGCAAATAAAATGTTAGCACTCATTAGAATACAAGGGCAGGGATGTACTGTTGGGTCTGTATAAGGCTCTGGTCTGACCACACTTGGAAATGTTGCGAGCAGTTTGGGCCCCATACCTAAGTAAGAGAGTACTGGCATTGGAGGGGGTCTGGAGGATGTTTACAGGAATGATCCCGGGAATGAAGGTGTTGTTATATGAGGAGTGGTTGAGATTCTCTGGGTCTGTACTCAAAGGAGTTTAGAAAAGTGAGGGGGTTCCTCATTGAAATTTACAGATAACTTAGAGGGCTGGATGGAGTGGATGAGGGAGAAGCACTTTCCACTGGCAGTAGAGACCATGACCTGAGCGCAAAGCCTCCAAGTGAGGGAATGACCATTAGAAGTGAGATGATGCCAGAGGGGAGTGAATCTGTGGAACCCTCACCTCAGAAGGTTGTAGAAGCCAAGCCATTGAGTATACTTAAAACAGAGATAGATAGGTTCTTGAATGGTAGGGGGATCAATAGTTACGGGGAGAAGGCAGGAGCATGAGATTGAGAAACATATCAGCCATGATCAAATGGCAGAGCAGAATCAGTGGGCTGAATAGCCTAATTCTGCTCCTGTGTCTATGATAATGTGGGCATCATTAGCTGACAAACATTTCTTGCCCATCCTCAGTTGCCTTTGAGAAGGTGGTGAGCTGCCTTTTTGAACCACTACAGCCCTCCACATGCTGTAGCTAGACCCACAATGCCCTTGCAGAGAGAATTCCAGGACTTTGACCCAGCGACAGTGAAGGAACGGCAATATATTTCCAAGACAGGATGGTGAGTAACTTGGAGGGGAACTTGCAGGCAGTGGCCTTTCCATGGATCTGCTGCCCTTGTCCTTCGAGATGGAAGTTGTTATGAGTTAGAAAGTGTTGTCTAAGGATCTTTGATGAATTTCTGCAGTGCATCTAGTAGATAGTACACGCTGCTGCTAAGTGTTGGTGGTGGACGGAGTGGACGTTTGTGGATGTGGTGCCAATCAAGTGGCCTGCTTTGTCCTGAATGAAGTCAAGCTTCTTGAGTGTTGTTGGGGCTGCACTCATCCAGGCAAGTGGGGAGTATTCCATCACACTCCTGACTTGTGCCTTGTAGATGGTGGACAGGTTTTAGGGAGTCAAGAGGTGAGTTACTTGCCACATTATTCAGAGCCTGTAACCTGCTCTTGTAACTGCTGTGTTTATGTGGCAAGTCCAATTTAATGGTAACCTCCAGGATATTCGTAGCAGGAGATTGAGTGATGGTAACACTATTGAACGTCAAGAGGAGGTGGTTAGAATATCTATTCTTGGAGATGGTCATAGCCTGGCATTTGTGTGGCGTGAATGTTCCTTGTCAGCCCAAACCTGGATATTGTCCAGATCTTGTTGCATTGTGCACAGACTGCCTCAGCATCTGATGAGTCACGAAAGGTGTGGAATATTGTGCAATCATCCCTCTTGTTTGGAGCAGCACGGTGGCTCAGTGGTTAGCAGTGCTGCCTCACAGCACCAGTGACCTGGGTTTGATTCCACCCACGGGCAACTGTCTGTGTGGAGTTTGCACCTTCTCCCCGTGTCTGCGTGGGTTTCCTCCGGGTGCTCCAGTTTCCTCCCACAGTCCAAAGATGTGCAGGCTTGGTGGATTGGCCATGTTAAATTGCCCGTAGTGTTCAGGGATGGGTAGGTTAAGTGGACTATAGAGGGATGGGTCTGGGGGGGATGGTCTGAGGGTTGGTGTAGACTTGTTGGGCCGATGGGCCTGTTTCCACACTGTAGGGATTCTATGATTCCTGGTTCCATCACCACCTGCCGCAAACATCCCAGTCTAACAGTTATGTCCTTCAGGACTTGACCAGCTCAATCAGTAGTGCTGCTGCTGAGCCACTCTTGATGTTGGACATTGAAATCCCTCACCTAGAAGACATTTTGCACCCTTGCTACCCTCAGTGCTTCCTCCAAGTCCTGCTCAACTCGCGGGAGTACCAATTCATTCGCCAATGGAAGACAGTACATGGTAATCAGCAGGCGAATTCTTTGCCCACGTTTATCCTGAAGTCGTGAGACTGCATGGGGTCCGAAGCCAAAGTTGAGGACTCCCAGGGTCCTGATTTGCGAACGTATATCACTGTGGTGCTACATCTGCTGGGTCCGACCTGCCAGTGTGACAGGATATATGAAGGGATGGTGATGGTGGTGTCTGGGATATTGTCTGTAAGGTATGATCCTGTGAGTATGGCTATGTCAGGCTGTTGTTTGTTGGGAGGTAGCTCTCCCAATCAGTGCGTGAGATGGGTCACAGGATAATTCATGTTTTTTCCCATTTTCTTGTATTAAGAAAGGCTTCAGAGTGCAACTGAGTCCACAGCTAAATGCTGATGTATGAAACACCTGAAGGAATGTGTGGCTGAACTGACAGTAAGGTCTGACTAGTTTGAATGAATAGTGAGCTTGCTTACTCTGATGTGAGTTCAACAACATGATGTAGGAGACAAGGCTGACCTCACAAGGCTACAACAAGAGGAAGCAGACTCCAGAGGAGAGATTCAGGCAACATCTAGAGAGGAGGGAGGTGGATAATACCATGAATTCCAAATCACCCGACCTCTGAGGAATCTAGAGCAGAGGTATTTTTATGTTTAACAAATCATGTTGGAATTGAGGTAATGTACTGCCTACGTGCATTTCATTGCATAAATACCTGATGTTTTCTTGACTGGGAGGAGCCCTGCTTCAGAAATCTTTCTGAGTTGTAGCTCTTCCGATGTTTTGGCAAGATAAATGATTGTAACCTGTGCGTGAGAATCTTGAGATTGTTTCATATAATCATCAACCACAACATTTGGCCTGTGAGCAGGGTACTCATATCGGGTCATTGGAATGGCTCTGCAAAAGACGCAGTGTATTTCATTTACCACCCAGAGTTAGTGCAGGAATCCTGAGAACCATTTTCTGAGCATTAAAAGAATCTGAAATGAGTACTCAGTACAGGAGCAGCTTTTCCACGTTTGAGAAAATGCACTGGGACCAAGGAAATGAGGAGTGTTCACAGAACAGACACCAAATCTGTACTGGAAATGCCACACAGGAGCCAAGAGAGTTCAGGAGCTAGATTCCACACTGGAGTATTTGCACTGGGAATGGGTGAGATTTGCACTGAAGGATCCAAGGAGGGACAAGGAATAGAGTTGGCCTTATCCGTGCTGGATAAATCTGCACAGGGGCTGAGACTGAGACAAATTCCACGTAGGAAGAATCCGTGTAGAGGCTGCAGAAGGACCATGCCGCTGGAATCCGCACTGAAGGTGAAACAAAACTTTTTAAAATGCAGTCAGGGAGGTGAATGAGGAAAAGGCTCTCAAATTTGAATGTCAGAGGGCTCCATCACCAGGTACATAGCAGAACGACAGTCAAAACTGACAAAGGGGATTCTGAGGGATGGGTTCAACCAACAGTCCTCCCCCTTGATGAATCAGTTAGTGGATGGTTCGGAAGAAGGATAAAGACCAGAAGGGAGAAATGGCCATCACCACTTTGTATTTACAATGGTGTAGATGAGTTAACACTAATACAAGGAGAATCTGTGAGTCAGTAGCTGCATCAGGTAGGAATGAGGATCAGGTAGGAACGGCTGAAAAATGGCCAGGAGACAGGGACACCCCGTATAATGAATCACAACTGGCCACTGCCCTACACTGCACCAAGGCCAGAACTCACCCGATAGTTAAAGGCCCGAAAGGCCCTCCGCTTCTTCCTGTCCCGCAGCACTGACCAATCCCCCTCCACCGACAACCTCATCCGCTTAGCCGAACTCGTCCTCACCCTCAACAACTTTTCTTTCAATTCCTCCCACTTCCTACAGACAAATGGGGTGGCCATGGCCCGCGTGGGCCCAAGCTATGCCTGCCTCTTTGTAGGTTACGTGGAACAATCCCTCTTCCGTACCTACACTGGCCCTAAACCCCACCTCTTCCTCCGTTACATTGATGACTGCATCGGCGCCGCCTCGTGCTCCCACGAGGAGCTCGAACAGTTCATCCACTTCACCAACACCTTCCACCCCAACCTGAAGTTCACCTGGACCATCTCCAACACTTCTCTCTCCTTCCTGGACCTCTCTGTCTCCATCTCGGGTAACCACCTAGAAACCGATGTCCATTTCAAGCCCACTGACTCCCACAGCTACCTAGAATACACTTCCTCCCACCCACCATCCTGCAAAAATGCCATCTCCTATTCCCAATTCCTTCGCCCCGCCGCGTCTGCTCCCAGGATGAGACATTCCACTCCCGCACATCTCAAATGTCCTCATTCTTCAAGGACCGCAACTTCCCCCCTACAGTGGTCGAGAACGCCCTCGACCGTGTCTCCCGCATTTCCCGGAACACATCCCTCACGCCCCGTCCCCGCAACAATAACCAAAAAAGAATCCCCCTCGTCCTCACATACCACCCCACCAACCTCCGGATCCAACGCATCATCCTCCGACACTTCCGCCATCTGCAATCAGACCCCACCACCAAAGACATTTTTCCCTCCCCACCCTTATCTGCCTTCCGGAGGGACCACTCCCTCCGCGACTCCCTTGTCCGCTCCACACTCCCCTCCAGCCCCACCACACCCGGCACTTTTCCTTGTAACCGCAGGAAGTGCTACACCTGCCCCCACACCACCTCCCTCACCCCAATCCCAGGCCCCAAGAAGACTTTCCACATCAGGCAGATGTTCACCTGCACATCTGCCAATGTGGTATACTGCATCCGCTGTACCCGTTGTGGCTTCCTCTACATCGGGGAAACCAAGCGGAGGCTTGGGGACCGCTTTGCAGAACACCTGCGCTCAGTTCGCAACAAACAACTGCACCTCCCAGTCGCGAACCATTTCAACTCCCCCTCCCATTCCTCAGATGACATGTCCATCCTGGGCCTCCTGCAATGCCACAGTGATGCCACCCGAAGGCTGCAGGAACAGCAAATCATATTCAGCCTGGGAACCCTGCAGCCCAATGGCATCAATGTGGATTTCACAAGCTTCAAAATCTCCCCTCCCCCAACCGCATCCCAAAACCAGCCCAGCTCATCTCCACCTCCCTAACCTGTTTTTCCTCTCACCTCAAGCCACACCCCCATCTCCTATCTACTAACATCATCCCGCCCCCTTGACCTGTCCGTCCTCCCTGGACTGACCTATCTCCTCCCTACCCCCTACCTACTCTCACCTTTACCGGCTCCATCCCCGCCTCTTCGACTTGTCTGCCTCCTCTCCACCTATCCTCACCTCTATCCATCCTCTATCCGCCTCCCCCTCTCACCCTATTTATTTCAGAACCCTCTTCCCCTCCCCCATTTCTGATGAAGGGTCTAGGCCCGAAACATCAAGTTTTCCCGCTCCTATGATGCTGCTTGACCTGCTGTGTTCATCCAGCCCCATGCTTGTTATCTCATACTGAACTCAGCTTTTGAAAGATGTTTAAGAGAAGTATGGAAAATACAAAGGTGAGAGATAAATGCTTCTGCTGTGAAGCAGAAAAATACTAAAGGGATTGGAGACAATTGAAGATAAATTGTAAAATCAAAGAAAGGATTATCAAATTCAAAAGGTCAGTTTGAAATGGGCAGCAGATTTCAGCAGTTTTCCCAGACAAAGTAAAATTACAACAACTTCACTCAGTGACTTGGGCCCCACCTTCTGTCTCAGACCAGCAATGAGTTAACTCTTCCTGCTGGCAGCTTCCTTTTAATTTCCCCAGACACCTTCCACATCACTCGGTGTGTGGGTTTGGAAATTTACAGACATCCCTTCTGGATTTTCCTTTTAGACACTTGGCCTTGACCAGCCAGGACACGTGTTATCTTCTGAGAAAAAGTGTTGGTGAATGGGAGAACCTGAAATTGACTTCAATCACTTGGGTCTCTGATCCGAAAAGAAACCGCCAATCCCGGATACTCGTTTCTGAAATTGGGATTGAGAAATACATTGATAAACTGTGCTATTTCAAGCACTCAATGGAGAAGTTACATGAAGTTTAAGAAGCAGTACAGTGATCTAATCTCTGAACGGAGTTCTGATCACCTCGGGAGCTGTTCAGGCATACAGAGGGCTTTACTGCACATCCTCACGTTGCTGGAAACAACTGGTTTTAAAGATATCCCAAAGGAAAATGGGAACTTCCCCACAGTCAATCGGACACAAGAGACTGCCAAGGCCTGTAGATGTGCAAGAGAAGCCATGGGATTGTTGAGTTCTTGTAGGACATCATTAAATAGGTACAACCCAACAAGGATTGACAAAAAGTGTGGGGTGGGAGGGGGTTGGGGGGCACAGAAGGGGCTGTATAAGGTGAGGTTCCTGAAGCATTACTTATTCAGTTCAGAGCAAGAATGATTACACAAAGAGCTAAATCCAGGGAGGTAAGAAGTTCCAAAGGGAAATATCTTCAGTTGAGTTTGGAAGTGTTTGAAAACTGAATTGTCTCAAGAAATTGAGCAAATTCTGATCCTCCACCTTTTGGAGCTGCATTCATGTGGCCATACCTTCCACTCACTTTGCCTTCCCGACTATATTTGTATCATCAGCTAATATGAATACAATATAAAAACTGAAAAAAGACTGTGGATGCTGTAAATCAAGAAGGAAAGCGGAAGTTGCTGGATAAGCTCAGCAGGTCTGGCAGCATCTATGAAGAAAAATATCAGAGTTAATGTTTTGGGTCTGGTGACTCTTCCTCAGAACAAGATATTCTATCTTTTGTTCAACGGAATTAATATATATTGTAAGACCATAAAACATAGAAGCACAGAATCCCTACAGAATGGAAAAGGGCCAATTGGCCCATCAAGTCAGAACCAATCTTCTGAAGAGTATATCCACCAGACCTAACCCCTCACCCTATCCCCGTAAATCCCGCCTTTACGTTGGCTATCCCGTCTGGCCAATATGCCTGGACACTGTGTGGCAATTTACCGTGGCCAATCCACCGAACCTGCAAATCTTTGGACAAAAGAGCTGAACTCGGCCATTCAGCACATCGAGTCTACTCCGCCAGGCTGATATGTTTCTCAACCCCATTCTCCTGCCTTTACCTCATAGCCCATGATCCATTTAAATAGTTAGAAACAAATTGAGACCACAGTTATGCGATTCACCGGAAACTTTAACGAGTGGAGAGTAAGTGTCAGTGCAGTTCAAAAACATATTTCCCAGGTTTCAGATTTCCCATGAACCCACACAGAGAGATTAATAGTTTCTGAATCCATACCAACGTTGGAAAAAAAATATTTTCCATAGTTAATCAGCTGGAGTGTTTCCCCAACACATGCTGTTCCTACCTGAGGCTAAACTCTATTCAAAATCACCTTCATCAAACAGTATATAAAGAAATAGCTGTGTGGTCAATCTACAGATCTAGCTGAAGGTGCTGAGAGTCAGTCAGTGTGTTCAACAGTGATCTGAGAGAACACCGAGATGCTGAGAATCTTCTTAACTGTGTTTGCCCTCTTTGGGCATCAAATTGCTGCAGAGGATTTAGATCAAAAGGTGATCGACCTCTGTGATAAGGTTGACTGTCCAGAGCCAGTACAAGTCATTCAGGTCAAGGTCAGTATAGTTGAGAGTTTACTTTGTTCTGTCGTGTTTGTATCAGTAGAAATTATTTAATGATGTTTTTAGGCCGTAACCTATAGTGCACGGACAGTTCACATCCCAAACCTGAAACATGTGACTGAACTGAAATTACTCCTCGGGTCTCATTAACACTTTCTACGTGAGCTGCCATCGCCTGGCCAGCCTCCCACTGCCAGCTTGTGCAGTAGAAATATTAGGGCTTCCATCTCCAGCAGCAGATGAAGGGAGGGGTGTGTGTGCACACAGAGAGGGTGATGGTGGGGTCAATACATGGACTGTAGAGTCAGGGAGCTCTCCTCCTGCTCCTGTCTTCACCCAACCTAACCCCATTTCTTAAAAACATCTGATCACAGGCTGAAGGTCTCTATGTTTTCGATAGAAGAGGCAAAGTCTGGCATTGAGTGGAACCTTCCCACTCCCCCATCCCCACTCCTGGACAACGCCATAGTCATATCAATACAGCACACTGCAAACAGCAGGTACAGGCAGCTGTGACGTAGTGGTCTCTGACCATGTTGGGGTCACCATGGATAAGTTAGTGGGCAGGAAAAAGTGTGGAGAGCGATAAACATCGGCAAATACTTTAAGAATTTTGAATTATTTCTTTGTGTGGCCATAGTGCATTGAAAAACACAGACTGTGCGGGAAAACTGATCGACTGGTGTCTTACCAAATTAATTAAGGGTAATATTAGATTAAGGAAGGAATTTTTCTGGCAATTCTAATCAATGTGCATTTTGGAAAGATATGGATTACAGCAAATGATGAGAAAATATTGATACGAAAAGGGAATAATAGACTTTGGGAGCATACCAGACAGGAATTTACATATTATAAGAGCTTCCACAATCAGCAAAAGTAATTATAAATCTGAGAAGCAAAGACAATAAAATGACAGGGAAGAGTGAAGTGGCAGAGAGATAAAACACATTCTTTAAATCTGTCTTCACACAGAATTATTGTTGAAACATGAATAGTGGGAAATCAGAGATGAAAAGATGCTTTAGAATAAAAGTAATCAATGTAAAAGAGTAAATGTGAGAAAATCTTCAGGGTTAAACACTGATAAATTCCTTGCACTTGGTGACCTGCAGTGTAGGATCCTTAAGGAAGTTGACTGTAGGATTACTGGATACAATGGTTTGTGATCTGCTATATTGCCCGAATTCCCTCACTGTGCCAGCAGCTAAGAATGTGACAATTTGTAACATTGGTGTTCAAGACTGCACGGAGAGAGAAAACAGGGAACTACAGGCAAGTTAGTGTGACATCAGTCACAGAGAACAAGAACAGCAGGGTTAGGGGCAAACAGACCATGACACTGTGGTGGAAGTGGTCATGCAAGAGCTGTGTGAGATGACAATCTGGTTGTGTTAGAAGTGAGAACAGTCAGGGAGATAGATTACATTCTGTTAAGTCACTGTTAAATCACCTTCGTCTGAAGGTTATGTTACCTACTCTGTATCTGGTTTAAGGATATCTTATCATTGCTGGAGAAATTGAAGTATGAGGGGTAGATTCTAATCAATCGGTGTAGGATTCAATGGCATGGATAGATCAATGAACAAGATGCTTTCAGGAACTGAGGCACTAGGATTGAAAGAGGTTAAAAGCAAAGAGTAAGGTCAGACAGGATGCGTAAAGTTGACAGGCTGTAGACTCGAGGTTGCCACAGGCTTCAGTGTTGGGACCTCAGCTATGAACAATCTATATGAGAGGACTGAGCATTATGCACTTACATTTGTTGATGACGTGATGCCAGGTGGAAATTTAAGCTGTGGAGAGGACAATAGGTGTCTGCCAGGAAATCTAGAGAGGTTAAATGAATGGGCAACACGTGGGCAGATGGAACATAATGTGGGAAAATGAAAGGTTATTCACTTTCGTTAAATAATTAAATGAGAATTGCTTTAATCGGTGAAAACAAATTTTCCATGTTCTTGGGCTTCTCAGGACATGAAACTCAGCAAGTCGGCGTAAAGGCACAATAAATGATCAGGACAGGGGAGATGATGGCATTGTGAGCAATATTCCAGAAGGACAAGCTAATGCTTTGGAGAAATAAACACAGAAAATGTTGGAGAAACTGACCAGGTCTGACAGAATCTGTGGAGAGAGAAACAGAGTGCAAGTTTTAAGTCTGATGTGATTATTTCTGTAGATGATTCATACTGGATTTGAAACACTAACTCTCTTTTCACAGATGCTGCCAGACCTGCTGGAGTTGTCCAGCACTTTTGCTTTTTAATTTTAGATTTCTAGCACCCGCAGTATTTTCCTTTGATAGAACAGCTTTGGGGTCATGGGTTCAAATCCCATAACGGTTGCTCAAATTCGATTCGAAAATCCAGTCTTTGCAATGGTGCCCATGGAACCAGTATCAATGATTTTAAACCACATCTGGTTCACTAATATCCTATCAAACAGGAAATATGCTGTCTCTACCTGGGCTGGTCTACATGTGACTTGACCCACAGTAATGTGCATGACCCTCAAATGATCTCCAAAACGCCCTGGTAAGTCACCCAGATCAAAGGATCAGGGATAGGCTTGCCAATGTTACCCACATCCCCTGAAAGAAAGATTTTTAAACATGGATTATTGAACAGAAGGCTTTGTTGAAAGGGAGTTGATGGGCAAGAGTGAGGATTTCTTGCTGCATTGGTACAGGGATTTTTTTTGGTGAGACTGCACCCAGAATGCAGTATGTGGTTTTGCTCTCCTTTTCCAAAAAAGAATGTACTTGTCTTGAAGCCAGTGCAGTGAACATTCATTGCAGTAACTCTTGAGGTTAGAGGGACATTAAATGGTAATGTTGGTCCACCCAACAGCCATGAGACATTGATAGAGAAGAGAGTGAACGTTGATGATGGTGACCAGGCACAAGAATCAAATGGGTTGCATTTTCCGAGATAGTGTCAAGCTTCTTGAGTGTTGTTGGAGCGGGAAAGTCAAAACCTTCACTCACACTCCTGCATTGTGCCTTGCAGATGGTAGACAAGCGTGGGGAAGAAAGGAGACCTGTTATTCACTGTAGAATTCCTTGCCTCTGAATTTCTCTTGTACCTAGAACATTGGTTTGGCTCGTCCAGATCGACAGTAAAACCCAGAACTCTGGTGGAATCAGCAACAGCAGTGCCAATGAATGTCGAGGAGAAATAGTTAGATTTTATTTTATCTTTTTCTCAAACGCTGCTTGTCATTCTGTTTTCCTAACAATTCTGTTAAAGTAACAGTTACTGTGCTAAAGGTCAATGCAAATTTCTGTAAAATCCACAGTTTAGGATTTCCCATTTAGTTTAAAGAGCAGGGAATGCAATCACAGTGTTCAGTTTTACTCTGCTTGGCAGTATTTGTTCTTGTCGTTTGTTATGCCCGAGTAAGTCAGCCTCGCTTTTGTGAATTCACTTTAGGCCAGACTTATTATCAAGTCATCAAACTGCAATTGCTTAAACACATCCTCAAATTGCCTTGCAGGTTCTTCCTATGTGTTGCTGTATTCTCGAAATAAACTACACAGTTAGGCACTTCAGCTACAACTAGATTCATCAGTATTTAGAAAGTGGCTGGGACATTTTTTAAACCCAAATGGCATGACTCAACATTGTTATCACCCGTTTGTTGTTACAAATGTAGATATCTCAGTAGCCTTTGGTGTGAGTGGCTAATTCCTTGTTCAGGAACCAATCAAATGCTTCTTACTATGCCGAACCCTCCTGAGTCTATTACAACAGATGCTGATCAAAAAGTCTTTCAAAAGACAGTGGCTCAGTGGTTAGCACTGCTGCCTCACAGCATCAGGGACGCAGGCTCAATTCCACCCTCGGGCGACTGTCTGTGTGGAATTTGCAAATTCTCCCCGTGTCTGTGTGGGTTTCCTCCAGGGGCTCTGGTTTCCTGCCACAGTCCAAAGGTGTGCAGGTTAGGTGGGTTGGCCATGCTAAATTGCCCATAGTGGCCAGGGATGTGTAGATTGGGTGGCTAAAAGGGGGATGGGTTTGGGTGGGTGCTCTGAGGGTTGGTGTGGACTTGTTGGGCCGAAGGGCCTGTTTCTACACCATAGGGATTCTATGATCTTCTATGAAAAGACTGTCACTGGGAAAAATTACCCTGATAAAACATAGGCAGAGTTGATTTTTTTCTTTTGGAATTCATCCTCACTGCTCAAATAAAGCAACATGCAATATCGAACTCACGTTGTGTTCTACTAACTCGTTTCTTAAACTGAAACTATCTTCTTACAGCGAGATAACAAGGTGTGGAGCTGGATGAACACAGAAGGCCCAGCAGCAGCAGAGGAGCAGGAAGACTGATGTTTCGGGTCGAGACCCTTCTTCATAATTGGGGGAGGGGAAGGGGATTCTGAAATAAATAGGGAGAGAGGGGGAGATGGATAGAAGATGAATAAAGGAGAAGATGGGTGGAGAGGAGACAGACAGGTCAAAGAGGCAGGGTTGGGGCCAGTAAAGGTGAGGAGCTGGGAGGGGATAGGTCAGTCCATGGAGGATGGACAGGTCAAGGAGGCGGGATGAGGGTGGTAGGTAGGAGATGGGGGTGGGAGGAAGGACAGGTTTGGGAGGCGGGGACGAGCTGGGCTGGTTTTGGGATGCGAGATTTTGAAGCATGTGAAGTCCACGTTGATACCATTGGGCTGCAGGGTTCCAAATCGAAATATGAGATTCTGTTCCTGCAACCTTGGTGTGGCATCGTTGTGGCACTGCAGGAGACCCAGGATGGACTTGTCATCCAAGGAGTGGGAGGGGGAGTTGAAATGGTTCGCGACTGGGTGGTCATTTGTCATGAACTGAGCGTAGGTGTTCCAAGCCTCCGCTTGGCTTCCCCGATGTAGAGGAGGCCACAGTATACCACGTTACATCTGTTTGATAGAATCATAGAATCCCTACAGTGTGGAAACAGGCCCTTCAGTCCAACAAGTCCACACCAAAACGCAAAGCATCCCACCCAGACCCATCCCCCTATAACCCACCTAATCTATACATCCCTATGGGCAATTTAGCATGGCCAATTTACCTAACCTGCATATCTTTGGATTGTGGGAGGAACCCGGAGAAAACCCACACAGACACAGGAAGAATGTGCAAACTGCACACAGACAGTCGCCCAAGCCAGGAATCAATCCCTGGTACCTGGCGCTGTGAGGCAACAGTGCTAATCACTGAGCCACCGTGCTGCCCGATGTGGAAGGTCTTCTTGGGGCCTGGGATGGGGGTGAGGGGGAGGTGTAGGTGCAGGTGTAGCACTTCCTGCTGTTGCGGGGAAAGGTTCCAGGGGCGGTGGGGCTCGTGGGGAGTGTGGAGTGGACAAGGGAGTCACGGACAGAGTGGTCCCTCCAGAAAGCAGATAAGGGTGGGGAGGAAGAAAATGTCTTACAGTGCTTCCTTTCTCTCAAGGAGTATCTTTTCCCCATTTTAGTGCACTGTCCAAAAAGCTCGGGCAGTTCTCTCAACAGGTGTTTTTTGGTGATAGTTTAGTTTTCTCAAATGACAACAAAATTTCTCTCCTTATTTTAGAATTACAAAGAGATGCAATACCTATCCATCCAATGGATTGAAACAAAGGTTGATGGAATGGATCTGCATGATGCAGAGGAGATTGGATTGAAAACTCTTCTCAATTATGCAGCTTTTAACAATGCTGAAGGTACATTATGTATTCCTTTCCATTACAACAGAATGTAAAACAATCCTTTACTCACTAACTTGTTTGAAACCTTCTACACAGACTGGCACATTGCCCAGTGAATTTGCCAATGTGAATCCCAGAGGGTTGCTTGATCACATTGTCAATTTCGCTACAATTTTGATAAACACAGGTTCTATAGCCCAACAACCTGGGAAGCGGGAGGAGTATTTCAAACCCAATGAGTACAATCTTTTTGGGGCTCTGACTGACATGGGCTATCGGGTGAGAAGTCCCGCAAAGCCAAATCATTACATCTCAAGTGACTGGCTGTATCTTTTATGCTTTTACCAAGTTGCTCAGTAGCAGCAAGATCCCATTTAAAATGGTGACAGGTTGTTCAATTCACTGGAACTCACCTCATCAATATGCAGTTTCTTCTTTTGCGAATTGCGTTGAACAAACGAGATGTCGAGAATTCTCAACATAAAGGTCAGAGTGGGTTCCTCGTGACTTCAGCTCATCGCTGGCTGCAAATAGCCTCCGTCGTACTCAGAACCAAATAGCATCTCAGAGCAAGATCCACAGGCATGGTGAACCCGATGGGCTGAATAGCCTGCTTCCGCACTGCAGTGATTCTACGATTCTATGGTGGCTCAGTGGTTAGCACTGCTGCCTCATAGTGCTAAGAAACCTGGTTTGATTCCACCCTGGGTCGACTGTCTGTGCGGACCCGTATCTGCGTGGATCTGCTCCAGTTTCCAACCACAGTCGTATAGATGTGCAGGTTAGGGTGGATAGGCCATGCTAAATTGCCCACAGTATCCAGGGATGTGGGGGCTCGGTGGATTAGCCATGGGAAACGCGGGGTTATGGGGATAGAGTAGGGGGTGGGTCTGGATGGGATGTTCCTCGGAGGGTCAATGTGGACTGAATGGGCTGAATGGCCTGCTTCCACACTGGAGAGATTCTATGATTTGAGAATGATTTTCAAATCCATAAAGGGTAAAGGAAGAGAAATGTTTTCCAGTGGCAAAGGTGTTAATAATCAGAGGATGTGAGTTTAAGTGATTGGCTAAAGGACCAGGGAGAACATTTATTGAAACAATTTGCTATTGTCAAGGGGGCCAGTTAGCTCAGTTAGTTGCTGCCGAGCCAACGACACCCTCACCCTGTGAATGAATAAAATAAAACTCTCAGGTTAAACTGCCACCAGTTCTCTCTCTCTCTCTCTCTCTCTCATGAGAGAGCAAAGCTCGCTATGGTTTGGTCCGACTACGATGACTTTTTCTGGGACATTGTGATCTGGAAAGTACTGGTTGAAATGGTGACAGAAGCAAATTCAGTCCCAACATTGGAAAGATAAAAGTTTCCACGAGGAGGGAAAACCTGCAGGTAGGCATGAAAGGAGCAGGTCAGTGTAATGAGCCGGTTGAATCTACCAAAGTGCGAATGCAGGAGCAGCACACAGACTACAGTGGTTCAAGAAGGCAGCTGACCACCACCTTCTCAAGAGCAACTAGGAACGGGGCAATAAATGCTGAGCCAGTCAGTGACTCCCATGCCCCACCAGTGTACAATAAAATAAAAAGCCTCCCCGAGTGCTGTGTCACCCTGTGAGGATGTTACACAATCAGGTACATCAGTGTTTTCCCCATTTCAGCAAAGTCACTCTGTCCCCATCACCTTCAACCTCTGACTCACTGTAAGTAATGCCTTCAATGATCACCGAGTCAAATGTTTTTTATTTACAGAAACAATTGTTCCTGTCACTGCACCTTGGGGAGTTCGAGGATACATCGAAAATGGAATAATTTTACGGAACCATGACGTTTATCTGAATGTAGTTCCTCAAGTAAAGAGTTTACCTGCAGCTACAGATCCAAAGGTTAAATTTGGAAACGTATCTGCCGGTTGGTACTTTATCAGGTGAGTTTAGTTGCCGATAGACTGTAGAACCCAACAGAGGACTCTTCTGGTGTGGTGGTAGTGTCCATACCGTAGGCCACACTTCACATCCCACCTGGCCCAGAGGTGTGTAAGAACATATGGAAGCAGGCTGATGAGGGGTGAACAGAATAACTCAGCAGCTCTGCCAGTGTCTGTGGAGAAGCAAAGCTCACACTTTGAGCCTGGTATGACCCTTCAGTTAATAAGTGAAGTCGTATTGAGGGAGGAAAGAAAGGAAGTTTAAAACAGAGTTAACGTGCATGCATAGTAAATTGGGAATAAGGCTGGGGAGTTACAAATGCAGGTTATAATGTGGAATTGTGATGTTGAAGCAGTGATGAAGATCTGGCTCAAGGCAGAGCAAGGCTGGGTGTTAAATAAGTTGCTCAGGAAAGGAAGGAAAGGAGAAGAGGCAGCGGTATAGTGTCTGTACTGGAAGAGCTTGGCTCGGGGAGCGGCAAGTTCACGAGCACAAGTCTTCAGTAGTAATGCTTGGGTGTTGACAGGGACCATAGCCTTTGCAGTATCCAGTGCCCCCAACCATTTCTTGATATCACAGGGGCGGAATCACATTGGCTGAAGACTAGCATCTGTAATGCTGGGGAGATCTGGAGGAGGCTGTAGGGGGTCTTTTCGAACTCTAAAAGACACACCACGAGGGCGAGAGTCTTGCTTCAGCAGTAGCACTTCTTTGTTCAAGCTTGCAATCGATTACAGCAGGGAGAGCTCCAAGACACAGTCTCACAGGATGGTCAGGGAGGCTCTGATTAAACAAGTTCAAACAAACTGCAATTGTACTGTGTTTTAGCAAAGCAAGGTCATTACTTCGACAACCAAACATACATTAATTGAAGTGGAATGCAGTGAAGACAAGAGTGTACAGGTGCTGCAAGCACTACCTTTTTGCTATCTGTCCTACGCGACTTCTCAGGCTTGGGAAAGGCAGTTTGCAGTTACAGGAATATGTACTGTTTCATAAAGCTAAAGCTTCCCTACTTCGTGCTCCTCGTCATGTATTATTTTAACTCATTTCTGCTCAGCCTAAATGAGACAGCCTCAACATGCACCTATTCCAATTCCCTAACCTGCAGTTACTAACCGTCAAGTCCTGGGTTCTGAGTCAGAACGGAGCAGTCTTTAAGTTTTAATTACTGTGGTGGCTTCTTCATCTTCCATCCTTCCCCTGGGTTACCCTGACTACGTGTTTGTGTGTAGTGTCATAGGGGTTTGCAGCTGGTTGTTGGTGAGGGGCTCTTTCAGTCCCCCCATTTGGGCTGTGGTCACACGTGCCGCGGGATACTTATGGCGTCATGTCACCTGGGGTGCTCCTGCAGTGTGTTCTTGTGGTCCTGGACATTTTAAGAGGGGTTCCAGCTCTTTACGTCGCCTTTGCTTACACAGGGTTCCTCTAAGGCAGCTAGTGTAGATCAATAAGATCCAGAGTACGAGGTACTGTGAAACGGCCACCATGTGTGAGGCAATCCAGATCCAAGGGTGGATCTGGACGTTCATCCCCCAGTTCCAAATGTGAGTAAATATATTAGTCTGCCCAAGAACATTGTTTGTTTCGTCGAGGTTGTGTTCGCCTTTCTTTTGCTGCTTGCGGAACTCTTCTACGACATGTTGTTGGACCTGTATTAGTTGTTGCCAGTTTTCATGGATTGGAGGCAGTTCAGGTGGCATCTCATCCAGTAACTGCAGTCTGTCGGGAGACCAGGTGAGGTTCAGAGTTGCCACAAAGGATATTGTGTCCTGCTTCAGTGGTCTAATGATAGTGTGATTCCCAACCTGTATTGCCTGGGTCAGGTTGGTGAAGGTCACTGAATGATTTTGCATTGAGCATTGGCGTCGACCTATGTGGTATGTCATGTTGATGGGCGTCACATAGGTCTGGTTTCCAACTTGTCTGTATCTGGTGTCTTCATCCGTCGGGGACCAGAGGGTACGAGAGGTCCCAGTGGTGTATTCTGCACATTTTCCGCCTGTCGATTCCGATAGGGTAACACAGAAGTAGATGTTTTAGTTCAGTGCACCAGTTCAGGTTAGCCGCGTACATCATCCCATCTACCTGTGTGACATTTCCAAGCTAGTTTGTGAATTGCGCTATGACAGTAGAGTCCGACATCGTGTGTCTGATCGACCAGATGAGTGACGTTATCATACATGGGCCCATATTGAGAGAACCAGGTTAGCCCTCTCTCCTGGGTCTGCGTGGGTGTATACTTCATGAGGTCGCGAGTGTGGGGGTAGACATTGATACTCATGTTTCGGAGTTCGTCATCAGTTATCCATTCAGCGAACTGATTCTTGGTTCGGGCTTCCAATCCAAGCTTCCAGGTTGTCAGGGAGTTGGCAGCTGTTAGTGTGCAGATAGGTGCGTGCTTGGCCTCTTCGATTTGCTTTTGTAGGATGTCCCTCCATTTACTCAATGTTTGTTCTGTTCTCGTTCCAAGCAGGAGGGTCTTCAAAAATAGGTCATTAGCTTGGTTAGTCAGTTTAGTGGCTTGTAAGTTGTTATGTCCACCTCGGAAAAGCAAAGTCTTCAGATTGGCCCTGAGGGTATGCATTTCTTCCTGGAGAGTAGCTTCGCCTGCAGCATTTGCTGCTGCCATTCCGAACGCAGCCCCAGCCCCTGCTTCTGCGACAATGTCTCACTTGTGCCAATGGATCTTGACAAATCGGTGAATGTTTCTTAACCGTAGCTGGGGTGATCCAGCGGCAGCCTCGGTGAAGAGGAGCTGAAAGGCTTCTGATATGAATTTAGGGCAGGTATCGGGCAGCTGTGGGAAGGGCTGGGTGATAAGTTTAACATTTTTCCATGTGGGAGTTTGTAACAGCCTGCTCCAAAGGTGTAACAAGATTGATGTGTTGAGTGGTGTCTGGGTTTCGCTACATGTGGGGGGGTTGTGTTGGTAATGGCGATTTGGTGGGTGGTCTGGGTGTAGTGGGTCATGTCCCATTCCTTAAGGGGTAGAAGGTGTATGTCCTGCAACCATGTCCAGGGTCCTCCGGGGTTCGTCTATGTCTAAGGGGTTGCTGGCTCTACAACTGTTACTGTCAGTACTATACCATACCGGATTCTCTTGGTCTAATGTCTTATTTTTCCATATAACAGCATTTTCGAGTCCCAAGGTCAGGTCTGTATAAAATCGTATCATAAGTCCAAGTTCTGTCTGCTGTTGGGCCCTGTGCATGAAGCAGGAGCACATGTCCGTCCTCATCATAATAAACGCACAAAGCTGCTCCCCTACTCCGAGCTGTAAGAGAGTCGTAGTTCCACACTTCATAATAAGAGTTGGTCCTGTCCGAACACCTGAGTGATGGTCATCCAGAGACACAATTTAAGCCCAGATATAGGCCGCAACCATAAGATACCATTGCTACAGTAGTCTTGGGCCCCCGAGTAGTAGAGTTCAGAGGCTGTATCCCATCGGGTGGTTTTATTATCAGTACAGGGCTCAGCTTGTTGATGCTCGCTGTGACGTAGGAACTCAACCATGGCGGAGGTGGCCGCGATCCATAGGAGGGAGCTCAAGCATCTGCAATATATATAAAGCCAATATGGGGGATACAAGGCCTTGTCCCAAGCTGTGGTTAGTGTATATTGGTTATAATTCAGCTTCCATAATACATTTTCAGTTCCGAATGGTGGCGCCACTTCCCTATGCCAGCTTCATTTACCAAGAATCCCAATACTCCCTGTTATAATTACCTCATGCGGTCCTGACCATTTAGGGGTTAATGCTCCTTTGGCAGGGATGACCTTTACCAGAACCCGGTCTCCTGGTTTAATGGGGGGGGTGTAGCCATGTCTTTGGGAACCTTGTTCCCAGTCCTGTACTTGCTGTCGGATGTGAGCTCGCTCTGTAGCATTGTCTAGGTTGTTACATAACTCTCTCATGCAATTCCATAGATCTTTTTTAGTATTCATTAGCTCTGCTCCTCCCGTGATCAGATCTTGGGGAAGTTTCATAGCTCCTCCTGTCATTAATTCAAAAGGGGGTAAGTCCGGTCACCCAGTGTGCTTATGTCCTCATAGACATCAGAATTGTGGGTAACACCATTGCCCATCTATTAACGTTGTCCTCACAGGCCTTAGTCAGGGCCTGTTTCGGGGTTCGGTTGGTTCTTTCGACGAATCCTGAGCTCTGGGGATGGTAGGCTCTGTGGAATCTTTGAGCGATCACCAACATTTTGCAAGCATCTTTTATACATTTCCCACGAAAATGTGGTCCCTGGTCTCAGTCAAATTAGAACATAGAGCAATACAGCGCAGAACAGGCCCTTCGGCCCTCGATGTTGCGCCGACCTGTGAACTAATCTAAGCCCATCCCCCTACACTATCCCATCATCATCCATATGCTTATCCAATGACTTTAAATGCCCCTAATGTGACTGAGTTAACTACATTGGCAGGCAGGGCATTCCACGCCCTTACCACTCACTGAGTAAAGAACCTGCCTCTGACATCTGTCTTAAATCTATCACCCCTCAATTTGCAGCTATGCCCCCTCGTACTGGCCGACGTCATCATCCTAGGAAAAAGACTCTCACTGTCCACTCTATCTAATCCTCTGATCATTTTGTCGGTCTCGAATAAATCCCCTCTTAGCCTTCTTCTCTCCAATGAGAACAGACCCAAGTCCCTCAGCCTTTCCTCATAAGACCTTCGCTCCAGACCAGGCAACATCCTGGTAAATCTCCTCTGCATCTTTTCCAATGCTTCCACATCCTTCCTGTAATGGGCCGACCAGAACTGTACGTAATATTCCAAGTGAGGCCGCACTAGCGTTTTGTACAGTTGCAGCATGACACCATGGCTCCGGAACTCAATCCCTCTACCAATGAAACCTAACACACCGTATGCCTTTTTAACAGCATTATCAACCTGGGTGGCAACTTTCAGGGATCTATGTACCTGGACACCAAGATCCCTCTGCACATCCACACTACCAAGAATCTTTCCATTGACCCAGTATTCTGCCTTCCTATTATTCTTCCCAAAGTGCATCACCTCACATTTATCTGCATTGAACTCCATTTGCCACCTTTCAGCCCAATTCTGCAGTTTATCCAAGTCTCCCTGCAACCTGCAACATTCTTCCACACTGTCCACCACTCCACCGACTTTAGTGTCATCTGCAAACTTACTAACCCATCCACCTATGCCTGCGTCCAAGTCAGTTATAAAAATGACAAACAAAATTGCTGAGGGACGCCCCATCGGGGCATTATTTCAGTGGCTAAAAGGCGTATCACAGTTTCGGCTGTACAGTCCCAGGTGGGGTAGGCTTCTACCCATCTTGTGAATTGGTTGGTTATTACCAGGCAGTGTATTTTCCCCTGGCTCTGAGCTAATGGTCCTATAAAGTCCATCCCTCAGTTGCTCTCCACTGTTTGAGATATTGGTTTCGTACACAGTTATCCTCGTTTGATTCTTCCTCCTACAGCTTATTTCAGTTTGACTTTTGAAAGAGAGAAAGTGGTGGATGCGGACACAGTGACAACATTTAAAAGACACTGAGACAAGTACATGAATAGGAAAGGTTTGGAGGGATAGCGGCCAATTGCAGGCAGGTGGCACCAATTTAGTTTGGGATTATGGTCAGCATGGACTGGTTGGACCAAAGCGTCTGTTTCCGTGCTGTATGATTCTATGACTGTATCTGCACTTTTTCCCAAGGACCCTTTGGTCGCAGCTGTCTTCCCATTTTTATTTTCCAGGGTTTTCCAGGTTCTGTTTGGGCACATTTGATACACCATCGGCAGTGTTTGGCTACGTCCCTTCCTATCCCTGGCCACCACCAATGTTTTAGGAGTTGGGTCAACATTTTCTCGTGGCTGTTCCATGATCGACCTCTAACAATATGTTTTGGATACAGCGGGGAGCTATAACCTTACTTTCTTCTTTGTATGGTATCCTCCAGACCCCGTCCGACCTGGGTTGCACCCCTAATTGGGTCCGTTCCTGTTGTTCTGCAGCAGTCATGGTCTGGTGTATGTCGGCTATGTTATATGTATCATCTGTGAGGGATGTAGCAGTCTCGGCCAATTTCATGATTCTGATCTGTGGGTTTTCTAGCATCCTTCTGGCTTGCTCATCTGCTGCTGCGTTTCCGGCCTGTTCAGGGTTTGTAATCTTACGGTACGCTTTTATTTTGATTACTGCTGCCTCTTTTGGCTTCGTTACTGCATCTACCAACTGCTTTGTCCGTCCCTGATGGGCAATGGGGACTTCCGGTAGAAATCATGTATCCCCTCCTATCCCAGGCAGACATGTCGTCATGGATCACACCAAAGGCATAACGGCTATCGGTATATATATTTACTCTTTTCCCTTTAGTCATTTCTAATGCCCGGGTAAGGGCAATGAATTCAGCTCCTAGCTCCTTCTCTCAACTCATTACCCCGCACCCGCCACCATGACTGCCCACACAGTGCAGGGGTCACCGTCAACATACTTCCTCGATCCATCCGCATACAACTGGGCTACGTCTTCTCCTTCTAATGGATCCTCGCTAACTGCTCCTTCCTGCTGTCTGACGGCCAGTATGAGGTGTTGGCAGCAATGCTTCCCATCTTCAATTAGGCTTGTAGTCAGGTATTCCGCAGGGTTTTCCCGGCTGTCCTTTACTACCTCCACTTTGTCTATTCCTGGTGGTAGCGCTGCTCCCTCCTTTGCTCTCCGACTGTCCGTTCTGCCCTTTAGTTTGCCAGTTTTGAGCAACTGCACAATACTGTGTGGGCTGTGTAAAATGATCTTTCCAGCATAGCACAGCGGTAACGACACTCCGGCCACACAGGCTGCACACTGCACGTTAGGAGGCAGGCGTGTTGGCCTGTCATTACTGAGTCCATTTTCACTGACTGCCACCTTCTCAAGGGGCAATTAGGGATGGATACTAAATACGCCTGTATCTAGCGATGCACAAGGCCCATGAATAAATATTTTTCAAAATCTTCCTTCAAAAGCTGTTCCCTCTCATTACTGTACCATTAGTCAGTGAGAACAGCTTTTCTTTGTCGACCTTAACTAACTCTTGTCATAATCTGATACAGCTCCAACCAATGTCCATGGATAAACTTTCCCAGCTTCTCCAACCTAAACCTGTTGCTAAAATCTCCCATCCCTTGATCCATTGCAGTAAGATGCCTCTGCACCCCCACAAGGACCCACACACCTTTCCTAAATTGTGGGTGATCATCACCTCACACAGTTCTCAAGCTGTCACCTAACCAGTGGTTTACAAAGGTTCAGCATGACTTCCCTCCATTTGTACTCAATATCTCTAGTCGGGACGCTCAATGTTCCCCAAGCTTTCTCAATGTGTGCTGCTTCCTTCAACGATCAATGCACCTCAGATCCCCTTGTTCCTGCACACTCTTCAGAACTGTGCCATTCAGACTATAATGATTCCCAACATCCCTTTCCCCTCACCTCACTCTTCTCTGTCCTAAATCCCACCTGCCATGTATCTGCCCATTCTGCCAGGTTATCGATTACATTACCATAGCTGGGACTGAGCTGGTGGAGGGTCCTCAGTGTCCCGAATAATCATCACCTCTTCATATCGTCCTGTTAATCTACTCTGACCCAGGCAGGTTTTGTCATGAGGAATGTGAATAAAATGTCTGTATTCATAATCCTGTTGCAGGGCAGTCGATGGGAAACTGGAAGACAAACAATATGAAGAACATGTGCTTGAATTCCTGAAGGACTTGGAAGAAGACAACCAACCCTTTGAACCAAGAATTTTTTCTCTTAATTTCTATAGAAAAAGTGGGCTAATGGAAATAGCTTTTATTAAAACTTCCAAATGATTTATTTTCTGTAAATTTCCATTACATTTACAGACGTATAAAATTAAAATGTGCTTAGCTCTGTCTTAAACTACTTTAATCATGTGTGAAGTACATATTGGCTCTAACCTGGAGGTGTGTGCATTATTGTGGTCTCCTTATCCAAGAAAGGATTTGCCATTTCTGATGAAGGGTTTAGGCCCGAAACGTCAAGTTTTCTTGCTCCTATGATGCTGCTTGGCCTGCTGTGTTCATCCAGCCCCATGCTTGTTATCAAGGATTTGCTTACTGTTGGGATTTGGCCTCTATGTGGAAAGTACTTGCCAGGGAATAACCTTTTGGTAAGAAGGACAGCATTAAATACAAACCAAAAAGAATGACTGTGCAATAAAGGTTCGGATTAATACTAAACATTCACTCATTGAGGCTTACCACAGTACATAGGTTCAGGGCTGATGGGTTTGTCTTTCACTGAAACACTGGACACCTGACATTCTTTGAACTTGATCTGTTGACTCAGAAAGTACTTTGATGTTTGAGCTTCAGTCAGTTTAACTTGAACATGCACACAAAACTCCCTTGCAGCTTCAACAGTTCAACATTAATTTCCCAGTCTGCTTCAACTCTTGTCACCACAGCTATTTGCTGATAGCCTCTCTACAGCTAATGCTTAGCTCACTGTTCTAAGAACCTCGTGAAACAGATTCTTTTCTTTCACATTTTCCTCAGGCAGTTTCCTTGAGCCCGAACAGAGGACTTTAATACGGATCTAATACACACAATCTGAATTTCTCATGGAAAATCCATAGCCCATCTCTGCATCGCTTATAGAAAATCTCTTAGTCTATGACAATGAACCATCAACTGATAATGCTCCTTCTCAAGTGGTCCTATTAACTCCGACCTTTCTCTCTCAGCAAGCGCTCCTCACACTCACAATACAGTCTGACTGAATGTGTGATTGAAGAAATGATCTATTCCAATATCACTCCTGTTAACAGGCGGTTTATTCACAGGTTTCCCATGTGGAGGGAAGAAGCCATTGTCTTCGAGGCAGTGTTTGTCTGTGTTTTTCTAATTGCTGGGGATATTTCTCGCTGTGAAATAAAGAGGGTGATGCATCACAACACCTGGTCTCCTGTTCAATTCTTACTCCGAGGGAAATCCAGGTCACTAATCACATCCCGACTTTAATATTAGATACAGCCTTCCACATTTCAGTGAAATCACTATGTGGAAATACTGAAGATTAAAAGTAATGGTCTTCCTTTTTCAGAGAATAATCCTGCATTAATGGAGGGTATTTGGCCCACTGTGTACCTAACCCACGGGGGCAAACTGGCCTTGGGAGGTATAAGGTCAAGGAATTACATATGTGGCTAAAAGATTGATGTGTGTAGAATTGGCTTTCAGTTTCGCAGCAGTCCAGGCGCACTCTCACTAATAACTTGTCCAGATGCAGCACTTCTTCCCAACTTTTATATTGCATTTCTTCAGCAATAAATGCCAAAAATTCCTTTTCCTTTACCTGCACACAAGATTCCTGCAATTCATACACGAGGATGCCCAGACCCGTCTGCACCGAAGCATTCTGAACCTGATCTCCATTTAGACAATAAGTCACCTTTCTATTCTTCTCATTAAAATGAGTAACATCACACTTATCCACGCTAAACTCATTTCTGTCAAATTTTGGCCATTCAACTGTAAGTTTTGAATTTATTCATTCCAGCTTACATTCCCTTCTATTTTAGTGTCATCAACAAATTGGTTTTTAATACTTTCTCTCCCAACATCCCAGTCATTAATATCGATTGTGATTGGTTCGATGCCATGCTCTGAACCCTGTGATAAGCCAGTACTTACATTTTGCCGACCAGAAAAAAGACCATTTATCCCAGCTTTCTGCTTTCTGTTGGTTCACCAATATTCCACCCAAACTAATTAATTACCCCTAACCCCATGTGATGGATTACTCCCCAAGACATGTTCCATAAACTGACCAAAGCTCATTGAACAGAATCTTCCAAACCCTCGAACATATAAATCAACAGGGACAAGGCCAGCAGATACATGGGAACACTATCAACGACAAGTTCCCCTCCAAGCCACTTACCATCCTGACTTTTTTAAGTTAAAGCGATGCAAGTCCCTGACCCATTAATGGAGCAATTCTTACTGAAAAGACAAACATTACCCATAACCAGAAATGGCTGGCTGGCGTGAGGTCTGATGGGTGACCCACCTTTGATCCCTTGGCTCAAGGTCCATTATTTTTGTGCAATGGTTGGTCTGTGCAACATTTAGACAATATGATGGTTGGTTTGTACGATAGATGGTCTGAACGATGTATGGTCTGTGCAGGTGTCACTGAGAAGAGGCAGTAGATCTCCATTTTTATGTGTTTTCCTTTCGTATCCAAACTGTTCATATGCATCCCCTCTATCTATGAGGTCATCCATGTGTCTCACTCACTGTTTTTGTCACTGATCTGTCTTACTTTGAGCAATTTAATACGGTGTTTTCACAACATATCAGTTCTGTACAAAACAGGATAAAGTGTTTATCATAGATAACACAGTGTGAAGCTGGAGGAACACAGCAGGCCAGGCAGCATCAGAGGAGCAGGAAAGTTGACTTTTTCTGAAGAAGGGTCCCGACCCGAAATGCCAACTTTCTTGCTCCTCTGATGCTACCTGGCCTGCTGTGTTCCTCCAGCACCACACTGTGTTATCTCTGACTCCAGCATCGGCAGTTCTTACTATCTCTAAACTGTTTATCATGTCCATTGCCTCAGTACCTCTCAACTGTCTTGGCTGGTCTCATTACAGAGCCCTGTTGTTGTAAACTGCTTACAATGGAACCAGTTCAGACTTCTTTCAGTAGTTTTGTGTTTTGTTTCACTTGCCCATTCTCCTTCCCAGCATCCTTCAGAATCTTCCCTGACCAGCCATTTTAGGTTACAAACAATTCAAGAAGGTAGTTCACCTTCTCAGTGGCAACAGGGAATGGGCAACAAATGCTGTCCCAGCCAGCAACACCCACATCCCGGGGGTGAACTAAAAATAGCTCCTTGTATAACCACAAGATTTTCACGGTTTCTGTAAAGCAAACTCTGTCCCTGTCGATCTCACTTTAATGCAGCACCTCCCGACACTTTCAGAGATAGTAGGAACTGCCGATGCTGGAGAATCTGAGATAACAAGGTGTAGAGCTGGATGAAGACAGCAGGCCAAGCAGCACCAGAGGAGCAGGAAAGCTGACATTTTGGGCCCGAAACATCAGCTTTCCTGCTCCTCTGATGCTGCTTGGCCTCCCAATGGTTTAATCTGTTCTCCCAGTCTTTCCAGTACAATGGCACTCTCAGGTGTTTGCACTGCTTCAGATAAAAATCAATTCAATTTACAAGAAGCAGGCATGAACCATAGCTTGTATCTCAAGACCTCGTACTTATTAACTTTGAACACTTTCTGTGACTGTGTTCCCTCCACTGTCACCATGGCCTGGGCAGCATCATCCTCTTTTGCAAAGTGGTCATTTCACACCTCAGCTATCCCTCCTGCTTCCGTGTAAATCCCCTTTGTTCGTCTCTAATCAGACCTACACCTCCTTTAATCACTCAGTTATTATTTCTACGTCTATAGAAGACTTTGGGATTGCCCTTTGTGTTAGCTGCTGGTCTTTTCTCATAATTCCTCCTTGTATCAATTAGTTGCTTTTTTCACCTTCCCTCTGAACCTTCAGGATCCGTACTGGTTCTCAATTGTATTTTCTGCCTTATACCTTGTCACAAACACACTTTTTCTTCCCAATTTTAATCTCTACCTCCTTTATGGTCGGGGAACGCTGGATTTGTTTGTCCTACCTTTTCCCATTTGAGGGAATATACCTTTTCTGGACCCGACCCATCTCCTCTTGGAAGGTAGCGCATTGTTCAGTTCCTGGATTTCCAGCCAACCTCTTGTTCCAGTCAATCTGACCAGCTCTGTTCTTGCTCCATTGAAGTCAGCTCTCTGTCAATTAATTTTTAACGTATAAACAGCAGTCAGTCCCCTGAACTGAGGAGATTCTAAATCTCCAGTTTATATTTATCTTCTTTCTTTTTCTCCTTTGTTTCTTTTTATACCCCTTCGCTACCGCCATACAGCGGCAGCGCTTAAATTCCCCAGTACCAACATTATATGTGTGTGTGTCTGTGTGTGTGTGTATGACTATGTGTATGTGTGTGTCCATCTGTCAGTGAGTGAGTGAGTGAATG
>JAHRHZ010000040.1:36876130-36906155 GCA_024137785.1 Ginglymostoma cirratum | reverse complement strand
GTGTCCATCTGTCAGTGAGTGAGTGAGTGAATGTGTGTATGTGCGTGTGTGTATGAGTGTGTGTGTGTGCAGCACAAGGTGAGAAACACCAGGTGTGTAAATAATTTTATTAATATTCCACCTCCAGGAAAAACACTCATGTGGCCAAGGAACCGGTGAGAAGAAAAGCCCCAGCAGGGGCAATGCTTACGTGAAAGAAAAAGTGAGGGGAAGGGTAAGGACTAAATCAAAATAGAATTGGAAGGTCAAATAAGGCACTTCCACCTCCCCACCCCCGCAAAATCCCATGGTGCCCACCTCTCCCTAAATGCATTGAGAACATTGGTAGACACTGCGTGCTCCTTCTCCAGGCTCATCCATGCTCGAACATTACCATGAAAGAGTGGCAGGCAGTCGGCAGAAATGACCCCCTCCGCGGCCAGGCCCAGGAGCAGACCCACGAAGAGAAATATCCTGGTTATATTGGTCAGCTAGGGCTTTGCTGATTAGCCCAGGTTAACAACCCCAACGAAGGAGCTCGTAGTCAGTGGATCCACCTGGTTCCAGTCACCACACCTTCTTTATTCCCTGCTATATATGCATTCTGGTTTTCTGTGACTATCAAAACCATGAAGAACATTAATTAATCTTCCACACTGAATTAGGGCCAATAGCCCACATATCCTGGTGCAGCATGTTCCTGTGAGTTTTCCACCTCACCACCCAAACAGGAAAATTTCATACGGGCACAACTTGATCCTCATCATTTCCAAGCAGAAAACTGAAAAAACAAGTCAAATGCCAAGGGGCACGTGGCAGAGTCATCTCTCCGTCCCTTAGCAACGCAAATAAAATGTACTGACACAAACATGGCAACGATCTTTCGGCCTTTATCAAATCGCTGGGTAATCATCCTTTCAAAGGCTTTGCTCTCTGTGTAAAACAGGGCAATAAAGGTTCATTGGTATCAAACAGGTCACTAATCTGAAAATTGAACACTCTTTTTATCTGCAACTGGGAGAACAATTTTTTGAATAATATCCCCACCTTAAGCTGATCAGAAATTGCTGGAAAAACTCAGCAGCTCCGACAGCAACTGTAGACAGGGAAACTTTTTGGGTCCAGTGCACCTTTTGCAGAATAAGCTGATCAGGACTTCATTGTTTTCCTGGCACCTGGATTCCTAAGGTGGTGATTTCTGTCAGATTTTACTAAGGTTTATTCGCCGTTTGAATTACATTAATATATAGCATAGTTCTACTGTAGATATATTTTCTTCGTTAAAATCTCTGGTAAATCTTCGACAACACATCAAGGTTTTTTTTGTATTCCCTGCTTTTATTTATAAAAGCAAGATCCCGTTTTCTTTCCTGGCTGTGTGATGAACTTGTTCAGACATCTGCAGCGATTTTAACTGGAAACATGGACTCGAATGATTTCAGGGATGAGGGTTGGACTGGAGAAAGTGGTTAAAACAGGCCGTATTCATGTTTAAACCTGCAGATGTCAGTGATGTTACCGCGTGAATAACTGCACAAAAAAATGTCAAGAAGCCCAATTTCATTCCATGAGGGGCTTTGAGGTGATCAACAGTGATCGTAGGGAGTCACTTGTGAGCTAGCCAATAAAAAGTGGTTAATGGTTTGGAAAAGGCATTAGATTTTAATATAGTTTCTTCAAGCAAGTATTCTCCCTCTCTGTAAAACACACCTCATATTTTGCCACAGGACTCAGAAACAAACACGATCATCAAACTGATGGTTAAGAGAGTGGGGGCCTTCAAGGTATTAAGTATAAGTCGGGCACTTTGACAGGGCTGATAGCAGAAAAAAACGCAGGTTCCAGAGGACCCACTAACTTTCCAATAGCATCCACTGTAATAAGAGAATGAATGAAACCTATTGACCTTCTATGAAAAGCTGTTTGAACCTCTTAAAAATTACAATTCTAATGCACTGTTACTGAGTGGAATTTACGCGTTGACACAGTTCAAATGCACAAATAATTTTTATTTAAAGAGGGAAAAACATGGCTTGAAGTATTTAACCTCTGGTCATGAATATTTTTAAATGCTTCCGTACTGAATTAACAGAACGATTGAAACCGAGATTGTGTTGGTTAATACATCCACCTGTGAGGACTTTAAGTAATGAACAAATATTTACCTTACTGAATTGTGAATGTAAAAACAGGTCATATTCATGTTTAAACTTGCAGATGTCAGTGATGTTAGCACATTAGTAATTGCACAAAAAGTATGAAGGAGCACAATTTCATTCCATGAGGGACTTTGAGGTGATCAACGGCAACAGTAAGGAGTGACTTTGAGCTAGTTAATAAAAAGGGGTTAACTGTTTGGAAAAGGCATTAGATTTTAATATGTATTCTTCAAGCAAGTCTTCTCCCTCTCCGTAAAACATGCCTCACATTTTCCCACAGGACTCGGGAACAGACATGATCATCAAACTGATTGTTACCCTGCATCTGTGAAAGATGATGGAAAAGCAGCCTCAGCATTTTGCTGAGATCAGGTATGATCATCTGCTGCCCTCCTAATGTCTGAACAAGCTGATCCTGGAAAGCGTCATCATCAAACAAACCCTGATAGGTTGTCTTTCTGACACAAAACGCCAGCAAGCGGTGAGCTCCTGACAAGACTGAATTTGAATGAAATGTGCCTTCAGGACAGAAGGCAGAAAACTTCATGACAGAAATCAGCCATTCTTAATCAGATCCTGTTCCTGCAATTATTATCCTGAGGAGGACAGACAGAGTGAAGCAATGTTCCAGAACCTTTGTGTTCCCTCCGATCAATGGATTCACTGTTTGATTCTCAGCACCTTCAGCTGGATCTGCAGTTTGAGCAGTGGGCTCCCATATACTATTCTCATTTATTCAAGGTGATCTTTCTCTGCACCTTCTCAGTGGCCATAACACTACATTCTGCATTCTGTTCTATTTTCCTGTTTACTTATGTAAGGTATGATATGTACGTTTAGCAAAAAACAATTCTTTTCACTGGATGTCAGTAGACGTGACTATAATAAACCAAATCGAAATATTTTCATGCTGTTTCCTGAAGTTTTTTTCGAATAAGATAAGCAGGAACATGAAGTACTGAAGACAAACAGCAAATTGATTCTGGAATTGTTTCATAGTGTTCAAACCTGTGATGGATTTAGGAATCCTTTAGGAAGGCTGCAGGGAATTCTGAACAACCAAAACCGCAGTTTTTAAAATGCTTTCGGCTCTCACACTGTAAGATTGATCAAAACCAAAAATCCCAAAGAACAGCAGAGGCTGGAAGTCAGAATCAAAAACAGAGATTGCCAGGAAAGCTCAGCAGGTCTGGCAGCATCTGTGGAGAGTGATCAAAATTAATGTTTTGCGTTCAGTGACCCTTCCTCAGAGCTGACTTTAGATGGGCAAAAGTTGGCATATTTGTTGAAGATGGGATGGGTGGAGGGGGGAGGAGTAAATGATAGGCAGAGATAGAGCCCAGACAGAGAGAAAAATAATTCGACAAAGTAGTGGGGAAGGGTCAGTCCTGTTTGTGGATTTTGGGAAGGAGGTAGAAGCAGGGTTGGGGGACTATTAGCTTGGAGTGGGGTTGGAGATCACCAGATGAAATGAGATCAGTGACCGTGGTGGACACAATGGTGTGGTGTTCAATGGTGCGGTCACGATCCAAAGGAGATAAGAAGCTGAAAGATTCCCTGGTAATACAGAAAGGGCAGTAGTGAAGTATCAGGAGTGTCTTATTCTACAGGAAATAATTCAACTTCACTCAACAGACTCTTTCCTTACCCTCAATGCTCCCATTAAGGAAGCCACACTCCTGACGTTAGGGATGGTGTAAAGTGGATCATATCAGCTCATATGTGCATTGTACCTTGCTCCAAGAGAACGGAAAATCAGGAGAGATGTATAACAGTGGCAGATCAACTGTGATCCAACATTTTATTACCAACAAAGTCAAAATTTGTCCACTTAGTGTGGAGACTTGGGTCTGCAACTGAAAGCTAGAAAATAGTAAGTGTCTAACCACAGTTGATTGTCATATAAAGACCATCAGGCTCACTAATGAAGGAAAATGATGCCTTTACCTGGTCTGAACTACACGTGACACCAGGCCCACAGCAATGGCCAAGCAAGACACTCAGTTGTAGCACAGGTCTACAAAGTTTGCATGGCATTGTGCATCAACCCACAGCAGGTAGACTACAGCAGTTCAAGAAGGCAGCTCACCATCACCTTCTCAAGGGCAACAAGAGGCAGGCAATAAATGCTTTGCCCAGTCAGTGATGCCCACATCCCACAAATGGGTAAAACAAAACAAATTGGATTTCAAGATTCTCCTCATCCTGGATAATGCACCAAGCCAATCTCCCGCCACTGGTGAGCTTTCTGTAAACATCAATTTCTACCCCCAAACACAGTCCCGCTCCTTCAACCCATGGACCAGGGTGCAATAGCGGTTTTTTAAGTTTATTATTTAAGATGCACTTTTAAGAGGCTGATTGCAGCCACTGAGGGAGTAAGGACCGTGTTCTTCAATTTTGGAAGAGCTTTAACATCAAGAATGCAATTGACATTATCGTGGAGGCCTGGGGTGATGTCAGTAAGCACATGCAGTTTGGCAGAAGCTACTCCCAGATTTTTTTCAAGATTTTAAAGGCTTTGATCTGTCAGAGGAGCTCCCAAGAATCAAAGAACATTGTGTTGATCTTGCAAAGCAAGTTGGATTTGAAGCCATGGAGAGTGAGGATGTTGAAGAGCTGCTCGAGTCCCACTGTGAAGACCTCTCTACAGCTGATCTACAACAACTTGTCGCTGAGGGAGAAGTGGAAGCTGGAGATGAAGAAGGTGAAGTCCAGGATGCAGCACCACCGGAGCTTTCTACTTCTGATTTGTCTTCTATCCTGAGGGAAATTGAGAAGCAGTTGCTGCTCTTAGAGGACAATGATTACAATGCTTAATGCAGCAGGGTAGCAGTTTGTGGAATAAGATCTTATTTGGCACCCAATGAACAGCTTCTTCATGAAAGAAGGAAAAGGGCAAAGCAGCAAAAACTGGATGTCTTTTTTACGCCAACCTCCCAAGAAACAGTCAGGAGGCAATGAACCACAGCCATCCACTTCTGGATGAACTATTTTTCACCCTAACCCTGCAAACACAACTGCACCTGAAGGTAATGATGATGATGATGACCCTCAGCCCCTGCATTAACAACAGAGCAACCTCAAGACCTCCTCTCCCATCAAGTCATCTTGACATTTTTTCAAGATAAGGTGTTAAATCTACTTTTATTTCATTATTAGATATGAATTAAACACTTATTCAAACTGGACTATCCTTTGTGTTAGGCTGTTGAGTGATTTTTGAGTCAGTTTTATGGTAGTCTGCCCCTAACCCCGATTTTCCCATGGACCCTGTTATTCCTACAGCACAATTTTCTATAACGCGAGGTTGTGCAAGAACGTGACCATCACGTTACAGCACAACCCCATGTATTTATATTAAACTGGATGTTCAAAGCGGAAAGTTGAGATCCTCGTCCTTTCTCCCGTTCCTATACATTGGATATTTATTGGTTAGAGTAAGGACCAATTCTTAAGTGGTGAAAACATTAAACTATAAGGTAAAAAGAACAGCTCCTTCCCGTTGCTTCCCCCAGGTAACGACTCAAGTTGCACGCCACGCTAAGTCACATTGAGACGCTATATTTCTACATGTTGGAATTGATACCAGTTACAAAGAAAACATTTTACATTAGCTTCCTTAAGTAACTCATTTCAGTTGTTCCACATTGAATACTTTGTCTGTCTCAGTTCAGGCTCTTGAATTCAAATGGCAACATTCAGTGAATCCTTAGCTGTTAAATGATAAATGCAAAAAAATTTAGATTTTTAAAAAATCTCAACTCTCAAACAGCACTCTGTTCATGCCCTACACTTGGAAGGGCACTTATGGTTTTTCTGCAGCAACTTAACCTTAGTTTACATCTAATTCTTCCAAAGTCTTAAACAATGGGAGAAGTAACTTATGACTTCCTACTCCAACTCAACCAGAACCTGTACCATTTTAATCGAATTATTACCATCAGTCCATCCTTCTAACCAATTAATCTTCCAGAGATAGTAGGAACTGCAGATGCTGGAGAATCCGAGATAACAAGGTGTGGAGCTGGATGAACACAGCAGGCCAAGCAGCATCAGAGGAGCAGGAAAGCTGATGTTTCGGGTCTAGACCCTTCTTCAGAAAGGGTTAATACTCCAGTTTTGTTTACAGCTAGTAACAGACACACTGAAACCCAAATGCAGAAATGTATCTCAAATAGATTCCAAGTTTCCTCCTGCGTTTAATTTTCCCCCCTTCAAGCTAGATTACTGTCCTTAACACTGAAAAAGATGCCAGCTTAATCACCTCTTTACAACATCTCGATAATACATACAAATTAAGGCTTTCCATCACTAAACTTTTGTATGGAACAATTTGATAATTTAACACTGATTGAATGTGACATAGAGTATAAGAACAAGGAAGTAAGGTTGGAGTTGTACAGAGCACTTGTCAGGCCATAGCTGGAGTATTGTGTTCAGTTCTGGTCACCTCACGACCGGAAGGATGTGATACCATAAATGGTATGCAGAGAAGGTTCATCAGGATATTGCCTGGGATGGAGAAATTGGGCTAGAAGGAGAGGAAAGACAGGCTTGGATTGTCTTCTTTAGAGCAGAAAAGACTGAGAAGGGACATGATTGAGGATTTAAGATAATGACGGGTATGGAGAGGGTGAATAGAGAGCAGCTGATCCTCTTGGTTGAGGGGTCAATCATGAGAGGGCATAGTTTTAGGGTAAGGAGCAGGAGATTCAGAAGGGATTTGGGCAAAAAAAACCTTTCCCACTCAGCAAGTGATGAGAATCTGGAATGAACTGCCTGGGAAGTTAGTGGATGCTCGAAACCTTACAACCTTTAATAAATATTTGGATGAGCACTTCAAATATCATAACTTTCAATGATATGGGGCATGTGCAGGAAGTTGGGATTAGCGCACTTTTAGTGGTACCTATGTTGGTGCTGAAGGGCCTTATCTGCGCTGTATGAATCTGTGAATAATAAAAATAAATCATACAAAAGTGTCAATGAAGTGAAGTCTGCCAATAGCTTGGAGGAAATGCAATGGCTGTTTATTAAGCAGGTTACATACTCACAGAGAACTGCAGGCCAATGTTCTCAATAGATAATTGATGATGGTTTAACCTGATGGTCACCATCTGGTATGGGAATTGAACCCATGTTGTTGGGACAAACCAACTGAGCGAACTGACCCCCTAACACAGCGAACTGAAATGAGGGAAGATTGAGATTGTGAAAAATTACATCAGCTCCAAAGACCTTTGATTTGTTTGCAAATATTCTCCTCTACTGGTAATTTGCAATATTGACCTCTTACATACATTAAATTCTTTACTCAAAATTATTCAACCACAAATTAATAACATCAGTGAGGTGTTCCTCCACATTTGGGCTCGCTGTTTCCATTAGTTTTGTTCAACATTCTAATCAAAGGCACTTTCCAGGCTGCCCAATGCAATACGTCAACAAAAGGTCTTGGTTCTCATTCAGAATTGGACCATTTTGACTTTCCCCAGGTTTAATAAAAGAGATGCTCATCAAGCCTGTTTTAGTATACAGTAATTGAGGGCTGAACTTCACTTCCCACAGTATTGCCTAACATAACAGGTTAATGGCGATAGATGGGAATATGAAAATCAAAAACAAAGAGATCAGCCATGATCTTATGGATTGGCTGAGCAGGTTTGAACAGCTGGATGGTCTCTGCTCCTAATTCACAAGATTGTGTATTTGCAGTGCACAATCTGTCTCATGAACACTGGCTACGCTGCCGTTAGAGCAAGAATATCCTTTCCGAGGTAAAGAGGGCTAGCAAAGGCTTCAGTCCAAACCTCAATATTCAAAGATAAGAGTTTTGTGCGTTTACTTCCTTTCTAATTAAGTCTAAGATACCCTCTGCTTGTCTAATAGCTTGCTGAACCTGCACACTATCGTTCTATGTTTCATATCGAAGGGCATCCATGCCACTCTGAACACCACCATTTTCTAGTCCGTCACCAATACAAAACATTCCCCTTGTCTATTTTTTCCGTATTTGGCCAGCATCACATTTCCCCAAATTCTATTCCATCTGCCATGTTCCAGTCCACTCCCTCAACCCAATATGGGGGAGCCATGTGGTCTTCCAGTGACACATTAACTAGAAATTAGGTTCCAGCTCTGATCAATCTGACTATCCCTGATAGAGCAGTCCTGTCTGCTCTTGTTCCTTTTTATATTCTTTATAATGAGGATTTCTCTTCAAATCCAAATTATTGCTCAGTGTTTCAGATTCATTTCTGACCAACCACCTCTGTGGGGCATTGCTGACTTCAGTTTAAAGTATTTGTCCAGCACGTACTGAGGGTTAGATTCAATTGTCCATGGGTGCTGGGTCCTTCATTGGGAAACAGGGATTGATCACTGCAGCAAAATTTTGTTTGTTGTAAAAAAAATTCTTGGCTGCTTTAAATGAATTGATGATTGAGGCGGTTCTGTGATGGATTGTATTTATGTTTACCTTAGACATTCTGACAAGAATGTTCAAAGTCCATGTGAAAGGAGCTCATTATAAATGGGACATGTTGCAGAGCACACAGAATTGAAGTTGTGACGTGTGAAATCATGGAGTGCTCAGTTGTGAGAACACATTCAACTCTCTCACTCTGAGTGAACTATTGGTTAGACTATTTAATTACAGGGAATTGTTTAAACAGACATTTGTAAAATGTTGAATTTTTCATCACATGACCTGGAAGAACTCCTGTGTGTGATTTGTTTTGTCCCTGTTCTCTATAATAGATTGATAATGGATCAGATACATAATAATTGTGCATACTCATAACAAATATTAGGTCGTGCACAAGTAGAGGTGCTGAATGTCCACATGTTTGGTACCAGAAGCCACTGTGCAAAGTGATGCTGTTCTAATGCACAACACTGACCTTGCCACCGCACACTTGGAAACTTCTGGTCTCGACTGACTGAATGTTGTGATTGAAGGAATTATCTATTCCAATATGACTCATGTCAGCAGGTGGTTCATTCACAAGCTTCTGGTGCGGAGGGAAGAAGCCATTGTCTTCGAGCCAGTGTTTGTCTGCGTTTTTCTAATTGCTGGGAATATTTCTTGCTGTGAAGTAAAGAGGGCGATGCATCACAAAACTCGGCCTCCTGTTCAATTCTTACTCCAAGGGAAATCCAGATCACTCGTCACATCACGAGTTTAAGATGAGATACAGCCTTCTACAATTATTAAAATGAATGTGTCAAAGCATTGAAGATTTAAATAAACAGTGAGAAAGAATAAAGAGAAAGAGAGTGGAGTCTTCTGTTACCTGGAGGCAGGATGTCAATATAATGGGTGAAGGTGGTGGGGACCTGGAGTCCCACTGACCAGTTGAGTTCTGGGGAGGGAGGCTTTTGCTCAACTGCTGTTTAATGAGGCCTTCAGTGGCCAATTAAGGACCAGCTCCTGGCCTACACATGTCAGGGCAGCACTTCTTTCAGTTCCAGATGGGATGAGAAAGTGTCAGATTCCCCTGACATTACTCCTGAGCAGCCTGTCTGTTGTGGAGGCAGGATCCCCAGACCGTCGCAAACTTGTGCACAATTGAGAGACTGGACATAGATCAAGGAGGTGGGCTCCGAGACCCAACACTCCTGCCCTTGCCTCTGTCACTCCTGCCCTCTCACTCAGTTTGCCCGAACTCTAGAAAAACTGCCACAAATCTCCTCAAGAAGCTCTTGCCTGAGACCTTGTCCTCAGGATGTTGGATATCCTCCTGGGAGAGGCTGGGAATACTGCAGTGAGTAACTCACCTCCTGACTCCCCACATCCTGTCCACCGTCTACAAGGCACAAGTCAGGAGTGTGATGGAATACTCCCCACTTGCCTGGATGGGTGCAGCTCCAAAATCGCTCAAGAAGCTTGACACCATCCAGGACAAAGGATCCTGCTTGATTGGCACCACATCCACAAGCGTCCACTCCCTCCACCATCAACACTTAGCAGCAGTGTGTACTATCTACTAGATGCACTGCAGAAATTCATCAAAGATCCTTAGACAACACCTTCCAACTCATAACAACTTCCATCTGGAAGGACAAGGGCAGCAGATACATGTGAATGATACCACCTGCAATTTCCCCTCCAAGCCGCGCTCAATCCTGACTTGGAGATATATTGCTGTTCCTTCGGTGTCACTGCTTCAAAACCTTGGAACTCCTTCCCTAACAGCATTGTGGGTCAACACACAGCACATGGACTGCAGTGATTCATGGAGGCAACTCATTACTACCTTCGCTAAAGGAACTAGGACACCGGTAGCAATGCCCACGCCCTGTAATAAACATACATATGTATAAATATCATTTTTAAACTTTGGATTTCAAACTAGTGGCATTTAGGTGTGGGTTAATTTTGTGAATGGGTTGAAGAAAATGGAAACAAGGTCCAACAGTCCTTCCAGAATTGTGACCACATTCAGTATGTGTCAAAAAGCAACTGATTGTAGGCCCCCTAGAGGGTTAATGGAACGATCTTTGTCTATGCTGTAGGGTTTATGACAGGGAGTAAACTTTGAAAGGTATTTGTTTGTGTAAGTTTAGGATAATATAAGATATAAGATTTATTTTAGCTCAGAAAAATCCAGAAATTGTAAGATTTTAAGACATATTTAGAGGAGGCCTGACAGGGATTCAGAACAATTATAGTTTCTGTCCTAGAAGGGAGTATAAGAGAGTTTCACAAAAGCACAGTTACCCGAATAAACACATCTAGCTTGTGAAGCTTTCAGAACGGGAGTGTTTGGCTAGAAATTGGTGAGTTATTGAAAGACTGAGAAAGTCTAAGGTTTCGGTTTTATGAGAATTCATGAGTTCAGACTTCATAGAACATGGAACATAGAACATAGAACAGTACAGCACAGAACAGGCCCTTCGGCCCACAATGTTGTGCCAAACTTTTACCCTAAACCTAAGGTCGATAATCTCCACCCCTACCTTATCCTATCATCCATATGCCTATCTAATAGCCGCTTAAATGCCCCTAATGAGGCCGACTTCAATACCCTCTCCGGCCATGCATTCCACGCCTCTACCACTCTCTGAGTAAAGAACCTAGCTCTGCAGTCTCCCCGATATCTACCTCCACTCACTTTAAAACTATGCCCGCTCGTAATAGATACCTCCACCCGAGGAAAAAGTCTCTGGCTGTCCACTCTATCTATGCCTCTGATCATTTTGTACACCTCTATCAGGTCACCTCTCATCCTTCGTCGCTCTAAAGAGAAAAGCCCTAGCTCTCTCAACCTTTCCTCGTAAGATCTTCCCTCCATTCCAGGCAACATCCTGGTAAATCTCCACTGCACCTTTTCCAATGCTTCCACATCTTTCCAGTAATGAGGCGACCGTAACTGGACACAATATTCCAGATGTGGCCAAACCAGGCTTTTGTATAGCTGGAGCATAACTTCATGGCTCTTGAACTCAATCCCTCTATTAATGATAGCTAACACACCATTCGCCTTCTTAACAACTCTATCCACCTGGGTGGCAGCTTTCAGGGAACTGTGGACATGAACCCCAAGATCCCTCTGCTCCTCCACACTGCCAAGAATCTTTCCGTTAACCCTGTATTCTGCTTTCAAGTTTGTCCTTCCAAAATGAATCACCTCACACTTTTCAGGGTTAAACTCCATCTGCCACTTCTCAGCCCAGCTCTGCATCCTATCAATGACCCTTTGTAACCGAGAACAGCCTATTCATATTACAGAATTGAAGAGAACGTTAAGGCCAATTCAAACCTAAAGATTTGAGATAGAAGGATCATTCCTCTGGGTTTCGATCTCTGTAAAACTGGGAAACAGGTCAGACTTTGTTTCTCCGTGTGTTTTGAAAACTTTCAAACCGTGTTCTTTATTTAGGTAGCTTGGCTCATTTCAATTCTTCTTTCCTTTGCGTAAGAAACATCTGTTTTATTGATAAAGAAAATCACCCATATTTCAGTGAATGACCAACACAATAAACATAAGAACATATCTTTTGATCAAACCAGATTTCATTCTGGGATCAACAGTAACAAAATTTGGGATCAAAGTACAGAGACTGAATATACAGCAATCTAGTTCATTGTTAGGATGGTGTGAGGCTTGGAGAGGAACTTTAAGGTGGTGGTGTTCCCATGTATCTGCTGCCCTTATTCTTCCAGATGGTAGAGGCCATATTGTGGTTGGTTGGCTCGCCGAGCTGGTTCGTTAGTTCGAAGACGTTTCATTACCGTGCTGGGTACCATCGTCAGTGCAACCTCCGATGAAGCGCTGTTGTGTTTTCCCACCTATTATTTAAACTCTGCTGTCCGTTGAGCTGGATTACCTCATTTCTAATTTCCCTTTGCAATGGAGTGTATATGGGGATCTAGATCTATGTGTTTATTGATGGCTTTCTCAGTGGAGAACCAGGCCTCCAGGAATTCCCGTGCTTGTCTCTGCTTCATCTGTCCCAGGATCCTGGTGTTGTCCCACTCAAATTGGTGGTTTTCCTTATCCATTTGGATGGAGATGAGTGAGTATTGGTTGTGTCTTTTTGTTGCCAGTTCATGTTCTTGTGGTTAATTTCCTTCCTGTTTGTCCATTGTTAGGCCATAGATTGGGGAGGTACTGTGAAAGGAAATTTGGTGCCAATGATTATACAAAGAAATGAATTGTTCTTTTACCAGCTCCAAAATTACCTGATCCAGGTTTGGATCCACTTTGAATTGTTCTTGGAAACCATCCCAAATATACTGTCTGAATTATTTCATGTCGCTACCTCTGCCAATTTGCTTTTTCCAATGTGCATAAAAATTAAAGTCACCCACGACTGATGTACTGCTTTTGTTACATGCCCTCATTATCACTTGATTTATTCTCTGTTCCACCATATAATTACTGTAGGAGACCTGTGGATGACTCCTATCAATGTCTCTTTCCCCCTTTTTACTTCTTACCCCCACCCATATGGATTTTACATCCTATGATACATGTCCATTTCTTGCTGTCATACTTATTTCATCCCATAATACCAATTTTATACTTCCACCCTCTGCTTCCTGCTTGTCCTTTTGAAAAATCACATATCACTGAATATTTTGAACATAGAACAGTGTAGCACCCAAACAGGCCCTTTGGCCCACCATGTCTGTGCTGAACATGATGTTATTCTAAACTAATCCCATCTGCCTCCACATGGTCCATCCAACATTTGGAAGATTACTACCAGTACATCTACTATATCTGTAGTTACTATCCTTCAGAATCTTAGGATGTATCCCATCAAGTCCTGAGGTCACATCAGTCTTAAGCCCCTTGAATTTCCCCAGCAGTTCTTCTCTAGTTGCAGTTTTTAGTTTTTCCAAATTCTTCTCTTGCTAGCACGGTCCAATGCAGGCAACATCCAATTAGCGACAGGGATAGTAGGAACTGCCGATGCTGGAGAATCTGAGATAACAAGATGTAGAGCTGGATGAAGACAGCAGGCCAAGCAGCATCAGAGGAGCAGGAAGGCTGACGTTTTGGGTCTAGAGCCTTCTTCAGAAATGGAGAAATGAAGCAGGGTCGAGGCCCAAAACATCAGCTTTCCTGCACCTCTGATGCTGCTTGGCCTGCTGTCTTCATCCAGCTGTACACCTTGTTATCTCAGATGGTGGTGTGCACAGCCCAGACCATCATGGAAGCCAACTTTTTTTTTACATGGCTCGCTGCAGCAGGAAGGCAGCCAACACCATCAAAGACCCATCGCACCCTGGTAATGACCCCCTACAACCTCCTCCATCAGGCAGAAGATACAAAAGCTTGAACACACGCACAAGCAGGTTCAGGAACAGCTGTTCTCTGGCCATTATCAGACTGTTGAATGGACTCTAGCCTCAAATAATGTAACCTGCAATGTAACCTGTACGCCTCTGAGTCTTTTTGATCTGTACATCCTTTGCTTGCTGTGATCTGCCTGTACCGCTCATAAACAAAGCTTTTCACTGCATTTCAATACACGTCCCAATAAATCAATCAATCATTTATTTGACTGACCCCTTTACCCCACTACCTACTATGTCCCTCATCAGCTGCTTTCAGTTCTGATGAAGGGTCACTGGACTCGAAATGTTAACCCTGTTTTTCTCTCCACAGATTTTCTCCAGCATTTCTTTTTTCTTCCTTTCCGATCTCCAGAGTCCGCAGTTCGTTGTTTTATTTTAATGAAGTTTTGACCTGTGTACAGTCAAGTGCTAAAACAAAAGGACAGATTCCTTCAATATTTACCAGCGCTCTCCAGAAGTGGGAAACTTTCAGGATTGTCCAGCAAATCATGGCAGTGCTTCTAAAGTTTCATCTCAGCACAAGTCAGTTGAATGAAAGTCAGTCACCCAGATGTGGGCATTGTGGTGGCTCAGTGGTTATCACTGCTGTCTCATGGCAGCCAGGGACCTGAGTTCAATTCTATCCTGTGTGCCATTTGTACGCTCTCCCCTGTGTCTGGGTGAGTTTCGTCCAACAGTCCAGAGATGTGCAGGTCAGGTGGACTGGCCGCGCTAAATTACCTGTGGTGGGCAGGCTAGGTAGTCGAGCCTTGGTAAACGTGGTATTATGGAGATAGAATCATAGAATCCCTACAGTGTGGAAACAGGCCCTTCAGCCCAACAAGTCCACACCGACCCCTAGAGCATCCCACCCAGACCCATCCCCCTTATAACCCACCTACGCTACACATCCCTAGGGTGGGATGCTCTTCAGTTCAGCCTTGATGGGCCAAATGGCTCCTTTCCGTCGGGTGGGAAATCTATGATTCCAGCAGCACCTCTAGATGTAATGTGTTGACTGAGCTACTAAATAATCCCAGGACAGTGCACATGTAGCTTACTAATGCTGGAGTGAATAGGCAGGCTTTTTGGCCTATGTTATCATTGTGCACTTTGTCAGCTGATTGAGATCTCAACCTCTTTGGAGGCACTTGGCCCCCAAGCTGCATGGGCCATTCCATTGATCTTATTGCACTAATGCATGACAGAGGCAGGCAGCAGCAGCTCCCTTTATCTACAATGAAGGCAAGCCTGTTTGGGGCCGCAAGAAGACCACAACATGCTGCCTCACACCTTCTGATGCTTTGAAAACCTGAATACAGGCACCACAAGATGCAGGAGTCCTTCTTTCAGGACCAGTGCAGCGTCGGTGCAAATAGCCAGCCTTTTGGGGTCCATGGCCACAGTTCTCTGAAAGCTGCCACCCAGGTGGATAGAGTTGTTAAGAAGGCGTATGGTGTGTTAGCTTTCATTAATAAAGGGATTGAGTTCAAGAGCCGTGAAGTTATGCTCCAGCTATACAATACCCTGGTTCGGCCACATCTGGAGTATTATGTCCAATTCTGGTCGCCTCATTACAGGAAAGATGTGGAAGTGTTGGAAAAGGTGCAGAGGAGATTTACCGGGATGTTGCCTGGAATGGAGGGAAGATCTTACGAGGAAAGGTTGAGAGAGCTAGGGCTTTTCTCTTCAGAACGACAAGGGATGAGAGGTGACTTGATAGAGGTGTACAAAATGATCAGAGGCATAGATAGAGTGAACAGCCAGAGACTTTTTCCTCGAGTGGAGGTAGCTATTATGAGGGGGCATTGATTTAAAGTGAGTGGAGGTAGATATCGGGGAGACGTCAGAGGTAGGGTCTTTACTCAGAGAGTGGTAGAGGCGTGGAATGCATGGCCGGAGAGGGTATTGAAGTCGGCCTCATTAGGGGCATTTAAGCGGCTATTAGATAGGCATATGGATGATAGTATAAGGTAGCTGTGGAGGTTAGATCGACCTTAGGTTTCAGGTAAAAGTTTGGCACAACATCGTGGGCTGAAGGGCCTTAACTTTGCTGTACTGTTCTATGTCCCATGTTCTATGTTCTACGTTCTATGTTCTACGTTCTATGTTCTACTCAGCCACCTATTTGCACTCTGTTTGCTTCCCCACTTCCTTCGTTATAATTTCCACTACCCCCACTCCACCTCCTCAACAACTCAGCTCATCAACACCTTGTCAAGTGAAATTACTGTGGAATTTAGCGAGGACATTGTCACTCATACCCAATGGGGTAGTGTCTACAGTGATAACAACAACATGGGTTCAATTCTGCACTGTCTGAGGCCACAATGAAGGAAGCTCCTTGTCAACCTTTCCCCTCACTTGAGGCACAGTAACCCTCAAGTTAAACCACCACCGGTTGACTCTCACTAATGTGAGTGCAGCCCAATGGTCTGGTAAGTGTATGGCAACTTCACCTTTACTTTACATATCCTAGTTGAAATTTCTAAGGTGTTCAGTCAACCTTAGCTTCATTGTAGACATTAATAATTTTCCAACAGTAACTCTTAGGCTACCTGTCTTACAATTCCCTGGTTTTCCTTTCTCACTTTTCTCAAAGAATAGAGTGACAAGTGTAAAGTTGATGGCCTGGCGATATTTTTGCTGGACTATTAATCCAGAGATCCAGGTAAGGTGCTGGGGACTGGGTCAAATCCCACCACAGTAAATAAATTAAAAACCTGGAATGAAAAGTCTAATATGATGATCATTGTTAATTGTCATGAGAAAATAAAACCCATCTGGTTCATTAATGGCCTTCAGAGAAGGAAATCTGCCATCCTTACCTGGTCTGGCCCACATGTAACTCCAGACCCATGGCAATATGGTTGGCTCTTTCTTGCCTATCTGTAAAATCAGGATTGGTCAATAAATGCTGATCCAGCCAGTGATGCCCTCATTCCATCGACTTGAATTATAAAATTCCATATCAAATAGGTATGGAATTAAGGGAACTTTGGAAAATTACCAGTGAGGCACCTGCCATTTTCTCACCTACCTTCTTCAAAATTGTGAGTCCATCTAATCCTGAACATGTCACTCTTCACTGCCATTAATTTCTGCAGCATCATTATTTTGCATAGTTTAATTTGAGCGAGATCCTGTGCCCCATTCTATCTTTGTTTCCTAGTGATGTCCAGCCCTGCGTTGACTATAAATACTGACCCAAAGACATTATATGATCATTTCTTCATTGCTAAGATCAATGCGATCTCTTTTCTAGGGCTCATATTGCCAGTGAGCCCTCTACTTTCCCAAATGTAGCTGTGAGAGGGTTTTGTGCTGATTTTACTGTCCGTGGCAAGTTTATTTTCCTACTTCCTTCCTGTACGTCTTATTCATTGGTGCCTTGATTTCTTTGCTATTTTTCCCAGTCACCATGACGTGTGCTATTTTTCACATTCCTTACTTTTTCTGTTACGTCTTCACAGCTGGCAAGTAGAAGACCTGCCCTTTAGACTTGAAAGCTGTGTCACATAAAATGATTTATTCCCCCAACATATTTTTCTTATTTTGTATCATTTTACCCGTGACCAGATTTGCTCAGTTTCCTGCTTCCACCTGGCAGCATTGAAGATAACCATAAATATTAAGAGATAAAAGGTACTGCAGATGCTGGAGAATCCGAGATAACAAGCATGGGGCTGGATGAACACAGCAGGTCAAGCAGCATCATAGGAGCAGGAAAACTTGAGCTCAGCTCATCTCCACCTCCCTAACCTGTTTTCCCTCTCACCTCAAGCCACACCCCCATCTACTAACATCATCCCGCCCCCTTGACCTGTCCGTCCTCCCTGGACTGACCTATCTCCTCCCTACCCCCCTACCTACACTCACCTTTACTGGCTCCATCCCCGCCTCTTCGACTTGTCTGCCTCCTCTCTACCTATCCTCTCCTCTATCCATCCTCTATCCACCTCCCCCTCTCTCCCTATTTATTTCAGAACCCTCTTCCCCTCCCCCATTTCTGATGAAGGGTTTAGGCCCGAAACGTCAAGTTTTCCTGCTCCTATGATGCTGCTTGACCTGCTGTGTTCATCCAGCCCCATGCTTCATAAATATTAAGAGCTGCTTTGCATTCCCCTCCTAGCTCCTTTAGCTGGATGGAAGGTTTGTAATGCAGAGTAACACCCCTAGCATGGGCTCAATTCCCACACTGGCTGGAATTAACATTAAGGTTCTGTGTTCTCAATGCTGCCTCTTGTCTGAGATGTAGCAAACCTTAGGTTAGACCGACCACCAGTTTGTCGCTCTCTGATGATAGAATGGCCATCTGGGACTGCAGTAACTTTTTGTTTCAAATGCTTCAGTTACACTTGGTCACAGTATGAGCATGATAAGATAAATGCCCACGCTGCCCAAGGGCTGTTAACTACATCAGATTCAGCCCATTTTACTAAATCGAATGCAGCATGCCATTCAAAACACTCAAATGGGGAGTGGATCCCCTGAATACTCTGAGTAGCAGGCACAAACCAGCTTTGGGGTTTAAGCCTTATTGCAATGCAGTAAGCATGCTGCTTGTGTTCCCTGAGTCCAAACAGATAGCTCACCAACTGGGAAGCGCCAAAGTCCAGAGGCTCTGGCTAAGCCAGAAGGAGAGGGTAAGGGAGGAAACAGCCCAGGCCCAAATAATATAACCTCAGACTGCCGGAGGAATAGGAACTGAACAATAAAGGTCTGCTTTTAAAGAAACCAGACAATAACCACAGCTTGTACTAACGGTACTCAGAAACAAGAACTCCGATATATGCAGCAAATATAGTCACTTGTGAGCAATGAATCAGGTTAGAGTATATGCCTGCGAGGTGTCATTGTATATTTTGATAACAACAAACAGTAATAATATTAATAATAATCATGGTCAACGGCTTAAAAAGTGCGTATTGTCATTTGACTCTGCAAGCCTTCGCAATCTTACATTTTCAAACCTTCCCCTAAGAAAGGAAAGATGCAGAAAAGTTACTGTTGACAGGTCAGCCGAACCCATACAATCAACTGGAAGCTGTCACACTGCACTGTGTCTCTCTGTGGTGACCATGCCAAACCTTAAGCACTGTCTTAATCGCAAAGCTAAACGGGGGAGGGTTTTAATCCGAGGATACCCTCAAGTTTGATCCCTAGGGAAAACAGACTGAGTTATAAGTAAATCCAGGCAGCACGGTGGCTCAGTGGTTAGAGCTGCTGCCTCACAGTGCCAGGGACCCAGGTTTGATTCCACCCTCAGGTGACTGTCTGTGTGGAGTTTGCACATTCTCCCTGTGTCCGTGTGGATTTCCTCCAGGTGCTCTGGTTTCCTTCCACAGTCCAAAGATAGGCAGATTAAGTGCTTTGGCTGTGGTGAATTGCCCCATAATGTCCAGGGATGTACCAGCTGGGTGGATTAGCCAGGGGGAATGTGGGGTTGGGGTCTGGGTGGGTACCCTTCAGAGGATTGGTACAGCCTCATTGGACCAAATGGGTTCTTTCTGCATAGGAACCTCAGCTTCTTTGCTGGAAAAGGAATAATTTTAGAAACATTTGAGGTAGAGATTGGGGAATAACGATAAACTAACATTGAAGTCATGAAATTTATGACATAAACAGCCAGCGACATTTCGGGATAAATTATCAGATGAGATACTTGGGACAAAATTCCCAGGAACTGTCTAAGAAGCAGTTGAATGGGTGATGCATAAGATTGTTTTCTGGATGGACAAACGAAGATGGGGAACTGGGTTTTTACTCATCTGTATCTCTTCTACAATATGAGTTGGTAAAGTTTATGGCTGTGTATATTTCTTCTTCTCACAACAATCAAACAGCACGTTCAAAAGAGCGCCCCTCATTTGGGGATAGTGCGTTTGCTTTTCCGAGGTGGCCTGGGGCACAAAGGTGAGGTTTTCAGGTCATGAATAGCCTGTGTCTTGAATCTTTTCCCTCGACTCACAGGACATCAAAAGCAGAGCCACAGGATTGCTGTGGTGCTCTCATTAGGTGCTGCTTTAATCATTTAAAACATAGGAGTCCCTTGGTTAAACAGGCTGATCTCACTCGGCTCAATGGATGTCTGCCTTGGCTTTCTGATCTCAGATTAATGGCCCTGGACACAGTGCCAGGGGCTTTAGAGGCTTAAGGTGACCACCGATGTGCTGCATGCCACTTTCAGGAGACAGGGGCCCGTTTGGTCTACATGAATGTCACTCCTAACATTTGGTCAATATTGACAGCTTTGAGTCTGGGTCTGGGTCTGATACAGGGACAACAGTCGACACCGTCAGTCACGCTTTTACAAATTACAATATAATTACAGTGGTTATCCTTCCTATCCGTGATCCACACCAGTTGCTAATTAGAAGACATGAACCTACACTCTGCTACCATTAATGTTTTCTACCTCCCGCTTCTGTTTTCAATCTTACTCTTTCCCTCCATGCATTTCCTTTTTCTCATTGTTCTTGTTGTTCTGTAATTACATATTGCCTAACCCTATCAGCCCCAGTGTCAAAATCTTGAGCTCTCTGGAGAAACAGTGTTCAGCCAGTCTTCTTCACAACATGGATGAAATAGCACGGAACGTAACCCTGGCCTGTCTTGTAGGGTTTGAAGTCACCGTACAGGTTGTGCTGACATTTCCCCTGGAAAGCATTCTTCAGCAACTCTGTGAAGGCATCCACGCGGTGAGGATAGTACGACAGGCGGAAGGTGCTGGGGACCAGAGAAGGAGACAAAGGGTTTTCATTGGGTTGTCACACAATGAACCAATCATTAACAAAGAATGGCAGCCTTTGTGGCTTGTCACCGTAAATGTTACAGGGTAAAGATTCAGGTTTCCAACCCAAGGCAAGTAAGCAACGCAAGTGAATTAGACATGCAACTCAGCTGAAAGGTTTCCAGGGTATTTTAGACAAACATATGAATTAATAACAGGAGGGAAGTCATTCCACCTCTCAAGCATCCATTATGCTGCAGTGTGATCACTCAGAACTGCCTATAAATTGGAGACGACTGACTGATAAACATTCCAGGTTATAAGGTCTTTAAATAGATGTGTACATTGGAACAGGAGGAGGAGCAGCGATATTAACAAAGAAGACTATTTCAGTTTGATAAAGGGGAGATATCAGTATGGTGAGCAGATTATAGAAATGCTAAGAGTAGGATTGTTGTTTCAATGCAAACTTTCTGTGAAGCTTGATTATTACACTGATAAATTTACAGGGCACATAAGCACAGAAATCAGAGTGGCTTTTTGTAAAAGCAGACTGAGATATCCATTTATATACCTTTCAAGATGATAGTCATTGCCATGGTGCAGGAAATGGGACAATTCAATTCGCGCACACCAAACTCCTCAAACACCAATGTAAAAAGAACCAAATAATCCGGAGATGGTAGGAACCGCCGATGCTGGAGAATCTGAGACAACAAGGTGTGGAGCTGGGTGAACACAGCAGGCTAAGCAGCATCAGAGGAGCAGGAAAGCTGACGTTGTCTAGACCCGAAACGTCAGCTTTCCTGCTCCTCTGATGCTGCTTAGCCTGCTGTGTTCATCCAGCTCTACACCTTATTGTCCCAAATAATCCGGGGCTTTTTGTGTGATGTTGAGAAAAGGAAAAGTCTTGGCCAGGTCATTGGGATAATTTCTATTTTCTTTTTCAAAATGATGAGTTAGAGTTGTGACATGATGTACCAGCTCTCTAAACGATTATTTCACACTATGAGATGCCTTGATTTAACATTTCACCTCAGAGACAGGAATGCAAATTGTGCAGCACTTCTTCACAATCACACTAAAGTGTCAGCCTTGATTATCTCGGAGTGGGGCTTGAACATATCATGTTCTGACTCAGAGCTGACAATGCTACCAACTTTACATTTTACTGAAGTTTCCGCTAAAGCCCTAAAGGCACCAAATTTCCCCAAGTCTATCTGGGACACTTTCATAGAATGACCATTTCTTTAACCAAGAAATGTCGTATGAGATCAAGTGATCTGCAATGAGCCTCTACCAGACCGAAAATGATCTCAGATCAGATCACTAAATTTACATTAGAAAGTGGATAGGAAGTAGGAACCATTTTTATAGCTTAGATCTGGGAGAATAAAAGAATTACGCCACAAGACACCACATTTTGAACACTTAATAAACTTTACAATGATAGAACTGTAATATAATCTATAATATGTGTTATTTATTTCTAATACTTAAACTTATAGGAACAAATATGGGTAATATAGTTTATTCAAACATACCACGGAACACATTAAACCTAACAAATGCAAGCAAAACAAATCCCACTGATTTCTCAGCAATTCCCCTCAGAAATTAATGTGGATCATCAAATTTCACTCAACGTCAAAGGGATTACAATTCTTCATTTTGTCAATTTGGCCTTGAAACCTCCTCTCAAGATCTGCTGTGTCATGGACGGGTTCCACACCTACTTCAAAGTGTGGCACAGTGGTTCAGTGATTAGCACTGCTGCCTCACAGCGCCAGGGACCCAGGTTTGATCCCACCCTTGGGTGACTGTGTGGAGTTTGCATGCTCTCACCTTGCCTGTGTGGGTTTCTTCCAGGTGCTCTGGTTTCCTCCCACAGTCCAAAGATGTGCAGGCTAGGTGGATTGGGCATGCTAAATTGCCTGTAGTGTTCAGGGATGTATAGATTAGGTGGGTTATAGGGGGATGGGTCTAGATGGGATGCATTAAGAGTCAGTGTGGACTTGTTGGGCCAAAGGGCCTGTTTCCACACTGTATGGATTCTATTCTAATACCTCCTTCCACACCTGCTTCAATGCCGACTCCAAATTTGGTCAATCACTCTGCTTTCCAGAGTCTACACTCCCCTGGATGCCAGAAACTTCTCTCCAGTAATTATTCCAAGGCACAACTCCAGCTTTTGTTTCCCTGACAGGTAGCTTCACCAAGCTAGAACTGCCCCTGGCAGATTTCCTGATCTAATATCTTGCTAAACTGATGAAGACTCACCAGATTCAAAATGCTAACTGTGCTTTCTCCCCACAGATGTTGCTAGACCTGCTGAGTCTCTCCAGCAATTTTTCTTTTAGTTTATAATTTTCCCACTCTTCTTCAGTTGCTCCGGCTATGTATGCATCACGTCTTCCAGCCAGCTAACATGTTACCCACTGTACCACTAGCTTTTATTTTCTACAATAACCTTTGATGTTGAACCTGAACAAATGCCTCCTTGAAATCCAAGTAGAGTACTTCAAAAGGCTTTCAAGTATCCACAGCCCACCGACATCAAGTGAATTAGGCTATAGATTCCTGTTATTTGTCCCTTCCTCAAATTCCTGAACACAGAGATTATATTTGCTATTTTTCAGTCTGATGGAACATTTCCTGAATCAAGGGAATTTTGCAAAATTGACTCCAATATATTTACTATCCAATTAGCCAACTCTTTTGTGACTTTAGGATTAGGTCTATCTGAAACTTGTCAGTCTTCAGCTCCATCGGTTTGCTCAGTCTCACCTCCTTAGTGATTGTAATTTCAATAAGTTCCTCATTGTTCATCTGAGGAAAACGCAAAGTGGCTTCAAGAAAACTTGTCAGACTTAGTGAGTAGGCAAGGACAAGCAGATGGAATACAATGTGGAAAAATGCGAGGTTATCTACTTTGGTAGGAGGATCAGACGCGCAGAGAATTTCTTAAATGGAAAGAGATGAGGAAGTATAGATGTACAAAAGAACCTGAGTGTCTTCACTGATTAGTCACTGAAGACTAACATGTAGCATGATGCAGCGAGCTACTAGGAAGGCTAATGGAAAGTCAGCCTTTATTACAATAGGATTTGAGTACATAGAACATCGAACTTAGAACTTAGAACATTACGGCGCAGAACAGGCCCTTCAGCCTGCGATGTTGCGCCGACCTGTGAAACCAATCTGAAGCTTATCTAACCTACACTATTACTATTAGTACAGGAGTAGTGAAGTCTTGTTGCAATTGTAAAGAATTATAAAGAATCTTGATCAGACCACACTTGACTACTGTGTACAGTTTTGATCCTCCTACTGTAGGAAGGGCATTATTAGCATGCAGTGAGTTAAACAAAGGTTGACCAGCCTTAGTCTTAGGACAGCAGGACTGTCCTTTGAAGAGAGATTGGGGAAAACGGTCCTGTGTTCTCTAAAGTTTTACAGAATGAGAGGTGATCCCACTGAAACCTACAAAATGCTTACAGTGGTGGACAGACAGGATGCAGGGAAAATGTTTCCCCTGATGCGGGAGTCAAGAACAAGAGGACAATTTAAAAAGTAAAGGTGAAGCCACTTAATGTTGAAGTGAGGAATTTTTTTTAATCTCAGATGGCTGTAAGCCTTTAGAATTTTCTACCCCAGAGGGCTGTGGAAGCTCTGTCTTTGAGTGTACTAAAGGTAACAGATTTCTAAACACCAATGATGTAAAGGGATACGGGGAAAATGTAAGAAAAATGAATTGATGCCAAGATTGCACTGAATGTCAGAGCAGGCTAACAAGCTGAATGATCTACTCCTGCTCCAATGTCCCTATATTCTTACAGCATTCCCTTTATCCAGACCACATACTACTTCGAGTCATAGAGTCATACAACTGCATAGCATGGAAACAGGCTCTTCAGTCCAATTCATCTATGCCGATCAGATATCCTAAATAAATCTAGTTCCATTTACCAGCATTTGGCCCATATCCCTCTAAATCCTTCCTATTCATGTACCCATCCAGGTGCCTTTTAAATGTGCAATTATACCAGCCTCCACCACTTCCACTAGCAGCTCATTCCATACACGGACCACACTCAGCGTAAAAAAGTTGCCCTTTTAAATCTTCTCCTTCTCACATTAAAACTATGCCCTCTAGTTTTGGACTTCGCTATCTTGGGGAAAAGACCTTGTCTATTTACCTTATGTATGCCCCTCATGATTTTATAAACTTCCATAAGGTCACCCCTCAGCCCCATGGCACTCCAGGGAAAATAGCCCCAGCCTATTCAGCCTCTCCCTATAGCTCAAACCCTCCAACTCTGGCAATATCCTTGTAAATATTTTATGATCCTTTTCAAGTTCCACAACATGCTTCCTATAGCAGCATCCTCAAGAACTTCAATAAATTGGTTAAACATGATTTCCCTTTCGCAAAACCATATCGACTCTGCTTGATTACTTCGAATTTGTCTATAAGCCTGACTACTGAGCGTTTAATAATAGTTTCTGACATTTTTCCCTATGACGGATCTTAAGCCACTGGCCTGTCGTTTCCTGAATTCTGACTGGCTCTCTGCTTGAAAATCGGAGTCACATTAGTTATTTTCCAATCAAATGGAACCTACTTTAAATCTAAGGAACTTTGGAAAAATGGAACTAACCCACCAACTATCTCACTAGCCACCTTTTTTTTCGGGCCCTACGATGAAGTATATCAGGATCTGGCGACTAGTTAAGCCATACATCAACAAACCGCTCAGTATCTGTTACTGGGTGATTCCAATTTTGTTGATTTCCTGTCCCCTTTCCATTTCCTGATTTAGAGCTGCATCTAGGATGTACCCTTTATGGGGAAGCCCGATGTAAAATACCTGTTGACATCACCTGCCGTCTCTGTTTTCTATTTGGGGTTGGTTGGCTCAGTTGGCTGCTTTTTGATGCAGAGTGACGTCGAAGTCCTGGGTTCAATTCTGACACCAGCTGAGGTTACCATAAAAGGTCCCACTTTCTCAATCCTGTCCCCTTGCCTGAGACATAATGACCCTCAGCGGCTCTCTCTACTGGCAGAGCAGTCCTATGATCCAGTAGGAGTACAGCAACTTTTGCTTCACCTTTTATTTTCCATTACAAATTCCACAGTCTCACTTTGTGCAGGTCAAATGCTCATTTTGTTAAGTCTTTTTCAAATATCAATAGAAACAGTTTCTATATTTCTAACTAGCTTTTATGTTTTTACATTTTTTTAATATTTCTAATTCATTTTTATATTTCTAGCTATTGTCTCTCACTCTAATGTTTCCTTCCTTATTAATCCTACGGTGCTGCTCTTTTGTATCTATCCAACATTATGAGGTGCCATACATCTTTGCAAAATTGTATGGCTTTTCTCGAAGTCTGGTACAAACTTTCATTTTTTTATTAGTTCACCATAAATGGTGGGCCCTCCTCTGAGCATTGTTCTCTCTCATTGGCCTATATATATTCAAATGTATTCCAAATTAATCCTCTGTTCTTGGGCACAATCCTACCTCACATCTGGTTGTTCATCGCTGTCCTTGTTTGGAACCTGAACAGCATAATCCAACGTCACCATGTGAGGTTTGTTGTTTACATACAGCACAGAAGTATTTATATCCCTCGTGAGGTCACTCTGGAAGGCATAAATTGCAGATAGTTTACTCCTCACTGATGATGTGGTGACTTAACAAATGTTCTTTTAATATGTAACTAAAACGAGAAGCATCAGAGCCAATCTCTAACAAATACACTATGTATATGTCTCTCACCTAACACAATATAAAAAGAGTGTACCAAATATGTTGAGCTGTGGGGGAAATGTTTGACCTTCCCCCTCTGGCAGCTTGTTTGGAGCTAAGTACAGATTACTGAGTAGAAAATATCCTGAATCGTTGTTTTCTGTCACCGGAACCACAGGGCTCATGCTGATCAGTAGAACATTGTTATTGTAGAGCTCAGGGAGTTTTGCTTTGCAACAAACACAGAGAATGCTAGAGAAACACAGTATCTATGCAGAGAGAGAAACAGGGCGAACATTTTGAGTTCTTCTTCTGTTCTGAAGAAGATCGCACCAGACTCCGAAGCAGTTTCGAATAGCATCATGGTCAGCACAGATGTGGTGGGCTGAAGGGCCTGTTCCTGACTGTACGGTTCTATACTCTATGTTCAGACCTGCTGAGTTACTCCAACATTCTCTGTGCTTGCTTCAGATTTCCAGTATCCGCAATATTTTGCCTATATTTGAGATTTCTTTTGCAACTGTTCTATATCTAACCAGGAAGTACAAGGCTTTTGCAAATGACCGTAACAATTTTAAACTAAAGGAGGACAATGTGCTGAGACAGATGAGCTATCCATAGAATGATATAGAACTGAAGAAATCCATTTGACTCAGCATGTTTGTGTCATCTATTTGAAATTAGACCCAATTCTTGCCCCCATCTCAAAGCCTTGCAGATCTTCCTTTTCAAGAATATTCCAATTTCTGTCCAAATGCTAGAATTGATTCTAATTCAAATATGCTTTGAGCAAATACATTACAGATCAGAACAACCTGCTCCATGGAAAAGAACTGTCTTCTCATTATGCCTTTAGTTCTTTGGTCAGTTATATTTCAGGGCTCTATTGAGAGAGAGAGATTGTGTTGTGGAGGATTGGAGAAATCCCAAGGTGTTACTTACTAAAAGTGAACTCAGGTAAACACATCTAACATTCACGCTAAAGCACCATTTGGAATTTTCAACTGAAGATAAAATTACTGTCCAGATGAAGGAAAGATAAGTAATCTTCACCCAATCCAAGACAGATTTCAGAGGGGAGAGACAAATGTGGTGAATGGATAAAATGTATGTCATGTACATGGATTTTCAAGAATGATTTAGATAAGATACAATAAAGGAGACCACTGGAGGAAACTAATGGGTATGGTTTTCGGAGGAAGAGTAGAATATTGGATCAAAAGCTGGTTGGAATGGTAGACATAAAGAATTATGAGTTAAACCATTTTCTGATGAAGGGTTTAGGCCCGAAACGTCAAGTTTTCCTGCTCCTATGATGCTGCTTGACCTGCTGTGTTCATCCAGCCCCATGCTTGTTATCTCATGAGTTAAAGCATGTTATCTTCAAATTGAGGATGAAATGGTTATCATATGGGAAGGATGGCAAAGCAACGAAACATGCAATAACTCTGGTTTACTCGATTAGCTTGGTAGGTGGACGTAAAAAGAGAGGGTTGAAAATTGTGGCTACTGTTGTAAACACTGAGGAGGTTCAAGGGTAATATGATAGAGATCAAAAATAGGAAGGTAAGGATTAGTTAAATCAAAACAGAATGTCTCTGGGCATTGGGTTGAGTCTAGAACAGGAGAGTGTAGATATATTATTGATGATATATGTAGCAACATTTTGGTACCTTAAAACATATGCAGAGCACTCTCAGACTGCTCCATTCCCACCGACATGAGTTACCTTGTAATAAATATTTTTGCCTTTTGGTGCTTCGCCAGTTTCTAAGATGGCATCATAGTTCCTGTGGTCAATGATTAAAATCCCACCTGGTTTCACCATGCTGGCAATATTTCGTAGGGCCATCTTCTGGTCACTCTGGTCACCTAAAGGAACAAAATTATAAACAGTTCCAACTGGCCGTTCGTGGATTAGAAAGGAAATGATTTCACCCAAATGGAAAGTTAGTCCAATAATAAAAAAAATCTGAAACAAGAAGCCAACCCACTTGTTTCCCAGTTTAAACAGAGGGGGAAGAGTGTCACCAATCTAGTCTCACAAATTAGGATTAAAACTTTCACACACAAGATTCTTAGGGGACTTGGCACAGTAGATAATGCAAAGCTGTTTCCCGCTCATGGGAGAGTCTGGAACCAGAGGGCACAATCTCAGAGTAAGGGGTCATGTATTTAAGGCAGAGATGAGGAGCAATTCCTTCTCTCAGAGGGTAGTGACTCCATAGACACCAGAGGGGTGTCAAGGCTGGGTGTTTAATATATTCAAGGTCAAGGTAGGTACCTTTTTAATCACTGAGGGGATTAAGGGTAACAGGGAGAAGACAGGAAGGTGGAGTTGAGAATTATAAGATCCGCCGTGATCTCGTGGAATGGCGGCACAGGCTTTAATGGGCTGAATGGCCTATTTCTGCCCCTGCATCCTTATGGTCTCATCATCCAGGAAGCAGCGGACTCCGTTTTAAGCATACCTATTTTCAGTCACTGCATTAGTACTTTAAGGGAATCGGAAAGGAATGCAGATTGGTAGGTTCAGTGTTTTCACAGCACTATTAGCATGGCAGGAGGCCCGGGAGTATTTCCACAAACTCAACAAGCCAACCTCGAAACCGCACTCTCCCTTGACTTCTCTAGTCACCCCATCACCAGAGAAAGGCCCAGTCTGACCCTCCATCAATCCCTCGGATAGCAAATCGCCAGCCCCCAGCCCCCAACCAAAATCTTGGTACAATCAGCCCCTGGTCAATCATCCAAAAGACTACAAGTATCAAGAGATAGCAAGATGCTAGAGTCAGAGATAACACAACTTGGACCTGGATGAACACAGCAGGCCAGGCAGCATCAGACGAGCAGGAAAGTTGACGTTTTGTTCTTCAGGAACGTCAGCTTTCCTGTTCCCCTGATGCTGCCTGACCTGCTGTGTTCCTCCAGCTCCACACTGCGTTATCGCAAGTATCAAAATGTTTCTGCGGGTCTCATATTAGGAACTCTGTCAAGATTTTGTCAGAGAAAAGTAGGAAGTCAGAAAATTTTTTGTTTTTACCTTTGAAGTCTGGTAAGTGCGCGAATGAATTTCCTAAACAAATGACAGCATCGAATCCATCGCCTGGCTTCTGGATGTCATTGGGTAATGTCAACCAATTAGCTTCTTCGATCACTGTGAAGCAAAGTGAGGAAGTTTATGGCTCCTGTCAAAGACACGCAGCAGGTCACATGTTAAAAAATTCAGGTTGATGCAACTCAATCAAGCTTTAAAAAGAGATTCAGAGTGGGACCATGCCACAAAATGAGGACATTTGGCCCGTCATGCCCATGCTGGCTTCCGTACAGCAATCCAGGCAGTCCCATTCTCACATACTACTCCCTCAAGTTCCAACATAACATTCTTTTTAAGCCATTAATTGTCCGTGATATAACTCCACAGAGGCCGGCATCCTGTCACTAAGTCACCCTTTATTTACACGTGCACAGTACATGATGCTGGTCTGGCTTCCTTAGAGGCGGCTCTCAGAGTGAGCAGAACCTCCGAAATAACAAGGTGTGGGCTGGATGAACACAGCAGGCCAAGCAGCATCATAGGAGCAGGAAAGCTTGACGTTTCGGG
>JAHRHZ010000040.1:36840900-36875730 GCA_024137785.1 Ginglymostoma cirratum | reverse complement strand
TCGGATTCTCCAGCATCTGCAGTACCTTTTATCTCTGAACCTCCGAAATGTCTCTTTATATCTGTCAGCCAGGGCTCCCCGGATCGGGGCTGATGGCCTGGTCCAATCAGGGAACTCACACGCTGTGAGGTCCATCTGGCTGACCTTGTTAGGGTCACGATGCATCTTCTCCTCTGAGCCTGGGGACGTAGGCTGGTTCTTATTTGTGTAGTATTTCTTTGGGGCATTTTTGCACTGGGTCTGATTCATCCTCAGATATGGGCAGTGTGCACCAGACCACAGCACATCTCGGAAGAAATTGATCCTCTTCTTCAGGCAGTAAAGGCTGCCACATCTACCATGGTCCGCCTCAGATTCCTAGGTTTCTTCATGTTAGATGGAAAGGGGAGAACCCATGGGTTCCTTTCCAGCTGTTCTAGGGGACTGGGTATGTTTTGCTCCAGCCCTGTTTGCGACGAAACAGCTTTCATGAGGTCCACGTGGTTGTTAAGGACCGCCTCAACTGCCCAAACTTTGTACATCACAGGACATGACCTCGCGCTGACTTCACCTTGTACCCATGCAGGGCCATTCCTGTGGTTCCGGCACAAAAGCTTTTACCCTGAAGTAAACAGCCTCTCTCACGTAGAGTGTTGGTGCTCCTCATGTTGTTTCACCCTCAGCCCCTGCCCAACTCCGGGAAGATCGGACTTAACTTAGCAAGGAGTCCTCTCCCCATGAGCAACTCTGCTGGAGCTATCTCTGTACTTGTATGAGGGGTGGTCCAATAATCAAAATTGGAACCGGGACAGGTTGCTATCGAGTGAAGCTGTAGGCTGTCTCTTTAAGCCTGCCTTCAAAGTTTGGACTCTCCGCCAATCCACTGGAAGATGGATGGTACGAAGCTGCCTTGTACGCTGAATGCCATTCGACTTTAGCAAATACCTGAATTCCCTGCTGGCAAATGGTGGCCCATTGTCTGTGGCCAACACCTCCAGGAACTGGTGTATTGCAAAAGATGCTCGCAACTTTGCTATCATCACCCCATGTTTAACAAATGAAATCTACGCACGTCCAAACACTTCGAGGGGGCATCCATAAGGGCAAAGAGCATTGATTCCAGGAAAAGGCCTGCACGGTCCACATGTAAACAAGTCCAGGCCATTCCCACAAAAGTGGGGTAGCTGCTGACAATCATTTTGTTCTTTGTTGGCACTTTCAATACCCTTAGCACCAACGCGGCTATGTCTGTATCCAGTCCCGGCCAGCAGGCATAATGTCTCACCAACATCTTCAATTTGGTCATCTCTGGGTGACCCTGGTGAAGCTCACCCAATATCTGGCAGCGACCTTTGCTCGGGACAATCTCCAGAATAATATGCTGTCCTCTACTGTGATCTGTTCCCTTCAGGTCCACAAAGGTTTTCAGTTCTGGTTGTGATGGCCCTTTTGTTTCCCCCATCACCACCAGCTATTCCAGTTTTGAAAGGATCGGATCTTTCTGTGTCCACAGTCTGATTTGTCAGTGGTGACTGGAAGGGTGTCCAGAAAATTTAAAACCATTGAAGACTCTTCCAGTGACAGTACCACTGATGGTGTATCTGTTAGCGAGAAGCAGCTCAAGGCATCCATATTTGTTACTTGGCCTCCCGGATGGCAAACCAACTTGTAATTTTACATGCTTAGAATTAGAGCCCACCGCTGAATTTGGCCTGAAGCTATGGGCAGCACAGCCTTGACCTCTTTCAGCAGCCCGAGCAGGAGTTTGAGTCTTATTGTTACAAATTTACATGCGTAAAGGTATTAGTGGAACATTCTCAGACAAAATATGATCGCCAAACCTTCCTTCTCTACCTGGGCTTATTTGTGCACAGCTTCTGCCGAAGTCTGGGAAGCATATGCTGTTGGGCGTTCCTCTGCATTGGACCACCTGTGAGCTAATGCTACCCTGATAGCGTACAGGGAGATATCGCAAGTCAGCACCAGCTATCCCCTGGGATTATAATGTGCCACACCTTAGACGATGACAGCTGCTTATTCAGTTCCCTAAAAGCTATGTCTTGGCTACAAGACCATTTCAAAGGCTGACCTTTTGTCAATAGCAGGTGCAAAGGTGCCAGGATGGAGGCCCGGTTACAGATGAACTTTCCATAATAATTCACCGATCCAAGGAAAGGGCTGAGCTCCGGTACAGACACAGGAGCTGGGGCACCTTTGATCGCCCTTACTTTATCTTCCAATGGATATAACCTGGTCTTGTCAACTCTACAGCCCAAGTAGGTCATTTAGGGTGCCTGGAACACATCTTTTTATCCCTCCTAAGGCATACACCCACCTTGGAGGCACGCCTAAGGATTACGTACAAATTCTTTGAGTGTTCTTTATTAGTTTTCCCTGTTATTAGCACATTGTCGAGTTAAATGGTGATCTGGGGTAGACCTTGTGAAATGTTCTCCATTGTCCAATGAGAAATGGCACAGCCTAATTATACCCCAAATGACAATCTCGTATATTTGTACAAACCCTTATGGGTATTAATAGTCGCATACTTCTGGGAATTGCCATCTAATCGCAATTGCAGGTACACATGGCTCATGTCCAGCTTCGTGAAGGACAGACCCCCTACCAGCTTTGCGTACAAGTCGTCCATGTGAGGGATTGGGTATTTATCCAGCTGTGATAATTACTTTACCATTTGTCTAAACTCCCCACAAAGGCGGACCGACCCATCAGGCTTCACAGTTGGTACGAGTGGTGATGCCCATTCCATAAACTGGACTGGTTTGAGGATGCCTTCGTTTCCAGGTTTCTGATTTCTGCCTCCCTGTTTGCCTGTAAAGCAACTGGCACTGAGCGGGCCTTGCAGAATCATGGAATTGCTTCCACGCGTGTGGAATGAACTTCCTGAGGACGTGAGCACAATCACAATGTTTAAAAGACACTTGGACACGTACATGAATAGGAAACGTTTGCAGCAAAGTGGGCCAGGAGCAGGCAGGTGGGTCTAGTTTAGTTTGGGATTATGTTCGGTATTGACTCGTTGGACCAAAGGCTCTGTTTCCGTGCTGTATGACTCTAGGCAAATTGGCCTCAGCTTCATTGATAGAACCTAGACCTTCCTGAAAAACTTCCACGTATTTAGTTAGGACTTCACTTAGGCAGCCGTTTTCTAATCGAAAAATGTTAAGACAATTCAGGTGAATTTTTCTGAACCAATTTTTCCCCTTCAAGCTTGGGCCCGAGCTTTTACTATAATCAGCGGTAACGCCATTAGCTCCTTCTCATATGACACTACATCCAAAACTGCACCCTTAATCTGTAAAAGTTCCCCAGTATAGCGTCTCAGTCTAGCCGAGGTCTTACCCAAACTTAAGGGTTGGAGTCAGAGTGAATGCTGTTAAAGACTGGTTATGCAATCACTGATACGGCCAAGACTGGCATCAACCTCCATTAATAACCGGGTGACAATTTAACCAAACGCTTATTTTGATAGGTTCTGATTTGGATATTGCTAAGCAATTTAACTGTTCCAAGCCGGATATTGGCGCACTTTCCATAGAACATAGAACATAGAACAGTACAGCACAGTACAGGCCCTTCGGCCCACAATGTTGTGCCGAACTTTTACCCTAATCCTAAGGTCTGTCTAACCTCCACACCTCCACCCCTTTCCATGGTGTGCACTTTCCTGGATACTGGCCTGTGAGGTCTCTTACTCAATTCAGGCCTAGTGGAATTCTTTTGCTGTCTGGAGTTCATACACCAGCAGCAACGACAATGGCTTACTAGCTCGGATCCTGAAGAAAAAGTTTACCATTTGGATGAGGCTTAGCTTTGTTTTGGGGTTTTTGCTGTGGGTTTACTTAGAGACCCTCTGTTCAGGAAATGCCCTGGGTGAAGCTATTCAATTACCTTCACTCAAGTGGTGTCCCTTAAGCTCAGTCAGCCTGGCGAGGGTGTCCACTTCCATCGGCGTACCCTTTAACTCATATGCTCCATTTGCTATATTTTCTAATGACAAAGCTAGTTCAGATGCTAATTTGAAGTCCAATTGGGCTCCAGCTAGTAGGTGCTTTTGCATGGTTACATCATTAATCCCACTCTCTTTGCCACTGAAATAACTCCATAGGGGCCGATATCCCACCACCAAGTCACCCTTTATTTACATATACACAGTACATGACACTGACCCAGCTAGCTTAGACCCAGCTCCTAGAGTGAACAGGATATCTGAAAGAGATAGTAGGAACTGCCGATTCTGGAGGATCGAGATAACAAGGTGTAGAGCTGGATGAACACAGCAGACCAAGCAGCATCAGAGGAGCAGGAAAGCTGACCCTTCGGGTCTGGACCCTTCTTCAGAAAAGGGTCTTCAGAAGAAGGATCTAGACCCGAAACGTCAGCTTTCCTTGTTCCTCTGATGCTGATTGGCCTGCTGCGTTCATCCAGCTCTACACTTTGTTATATCACGATATCTGAAATTTCTGTTTATATCTGTCAGCCAAGGCTCCCTGATGGGACCAGATTAACAGCCCCAATCAGGGAACACATATTCTATGAGGTCCACTAGGCCGAAACCATTACAATCACAATAGTCTACAATTCTATTACCCTTATAGGCTGGGGGTTTGAGGTCATGGCATCCCTACAGTGCAGAAAGAAGCCATTTGGCCCATCAAGACCCTCTGAAGACCATCCCACCTAGACACAACCACCCCACCATACCCCTGTGACCCTGCATTTGCCATGACTAATACACCTAGCCTGTGTATCCCTCAGCACTACAGGGCAATTTAGCATGGCTAGTCCACCGAACCCGCACATCTTTGGACTGAGAGAGGAAACTAGAGCACCTGGTGGAAATCCACGCGACACAAAGAGAACATGCAAACCCCACAGAGGCAGCTGCCTGAGTCTGGAATCGAACCCATGTCACTGGCACTGTGAAGCAGCAATGTTAACCACTAAGCCCAGGTCAAGATCCTTACCACTAGCTGCATAAATAATATACGTTCTGTGATTAACCCATGCATCTTTTGCCCACTGCCTTAAACATATGATCCCTCACCATTGCATCATCAATGAACAGGGGCAGCTTTACTTTATCTGCCTTATTTAAACCTGTCATAATCTTGTACACACCATTCAAACTTCCTCTCCATCTCCTTTTCTCCAACAGGGAACAATCCCAGCTTCTGCAGCCTTAGTTTCTAGTTAAATCACTCATTCCTGGGCAGGTGTAGACACCAAAAGTGGCCTTCCGTCTCAGATGAATAATGATAGCATATGCCAATAGGTACATGGTCATTGCTATTACAAAATCTGGGCCATTAAATGAGTTTGCAAAATAGGTATATAACTGGGAACACACATATGGTTTACAATGGTAGGAAAACTGAAGAGGCTGCATATTTCTTGGAAAACAGAAAGGATACTGCACCAGAGAAATTTGGAGAGACAGCTATACAAAACATGATACGCAACAACACAGGTAAAGAAAACCATGAGAAAGGCAAGCAAAGCAATGAGGTTCATTTATCGCAGGAGAGAAATGAAAAGCAGAGGTTATGTCAAGCTTTTCAAAATCATGGAATTACTAAAGCACAGAAAGAGGTCATTCATCCTGCCATCTCTGTGCAGGCTCCCTGTGGGAACAATGCACCTTGTATTTAATATTCTCTCCAAATCCCTGCACATTTCAGATCATAAACCAACTCCTCCTTGACCGCTTTGACTAAACCTACCTCCTGCACACATTCAGGAAGTGCATTCCAGATATAAACCATTTGCTTTTGCGCTCATGTCTCCATTGTTCCCTTTGCAAATTATTTGAAGTCTCAGCGCTTTTGTTTTCAATTCTTCCACCAATGGGAACAGATTTTTCCCTAATCTCTCTGTCCAAACCCTTTGTGATTTTACTTCCACACATCAAATCTCCTCTCAACCTTGCCTTCTCCGAGGAAAACAGTCCCAACTTTTCCAATCCAAAGTCATAACTGAAGATCCTATTCCCTGGAGCCATTCACATTAACCTTTTCTGCACTCTCTCAAAAGCCTTCACATCTTTCCGAAAGTGCAGAGCCCAGAAATGGACGCAAAACTCCAACTAAGATTGAACCAATGTTCCATACAAGTTTAATAAATGTAAATATTGGCATTGTATGTATAAGAGACTTGGACAGAATAAAAGTACAATGTTTTTATCTTGCGTATTTGATACGTAACAGTACAGATCCAATCTGCATTTGTGACAATGTACATACACAATTTTTTTTTAATGAATAAATTATATTTTTGAAATGTTCAAACAAAGTTCTGATGAAGGGTCGCAGTGTTTAGCACACTCGCTTTCAACGCTCAGGCCTTTGAGTATTGGAGTTGGGACGTCATTTCAAGGTTGTACCAAGATGTTGGTGAGGCCTCTGATCACCCTATTATAGGAAAGATACTATAAAGCTGGAGAGGGTTCAGAACAGATTTACCAGTATGTTGCCGGGAATGGAGGGTTTGAGGATGCTCTTCAGAGGGTTGGTGTGGACCTGTTGGGTCGAATGGCCTGTTTCTACACTGTAGGGACTCTAAGGATTCCATTGTTGCCTGATGTAACATTCTTGGCTGTCCACTACACCTCCAATTTTGGTGTCATCTGCAAACTTATTAACTATACCTCCTATGTTCACATCCAAATCATTTATCTAAATGACAAAAAGCAGTGGACCCAGCACCGATCCTTATGGCACACCACTGGACACAGGCCTCCAGCCCGAATAGCAGCCCTCCACCACCACCCTCTGTCTCCTACCTTCGAGCCAGCTCTGTTTCCAAATGGCTAGTTCTCCCTGTATTCCGTGTGATCGAACCTTGCTAATCAGTTTACCATGAGGAACTTTTGAAGAATTGAAAAATTAACTCTGTTTCTCTCTCCACAGATGCGGCCAGACCTGCTCAGTTTCTCCAGCAATTTCCGTTTCTGTTTGAAGATGAATTCCTTTTTATGCTTTCTCTCAAGGCACAATATTTACCCCATTTATCAAACGCCTCTTCTTTCCGTCGGTTCCATCTCTCTTTTAACGCATATTTCAGCATTTTGTCACTGGCATCTGCACTCATCATGCTGAAGCCTTCTTCCAATAACATTATGGAATCCACTCTGTCGAGGGAAGCAGACAGTGCAATTAGGGGAGGCCAGGCGAGCTGCAACAAAAGATCTTCACCAGTGACAACATCATCCTTGACAAGGGCACAATATAATGTTTATACAGTGGCAGCAGTAGAGAAAGGTCCTTTTCAGAGCAAGCTCATTCCTCGTCACAGAATATCCAAAGAATGTGCTGTTTACATATTGTCATATCAAAGGTCAAAATGCCTTGAAGTAATGTAGCAATGAAGTAATGAAATAATGTGTGTCATAAATCAAGAAAACTCAGCACAAAGCAAGATCACACTCACAACAAAGAAACAATAGTTCTATATTTTTCCAGGAAATGCATCATGGCCTAATTGCAATTTAGGGGTAAATGAATTGTATGCAAGAATGTAACAGGCTTATTGAAGAGGCTAGAAACCAAAGCAGAAAGGACCCAGATAAGATAATCTTAATATTGTTTTAAGATAAAACAAAATGCATAAATTCTACTCAAACATTTACAGTGCAATAGGAGGCCTTTCAGCCTGTTGTGTCAACAAAGATCTGACTACACTAGTCCCATTTTCGAACTTTTCCACCCTAGCCCGAGAGGTTATGGCAATGGAAGTGAAGAGCTCATTATTATTTCAGCGTAATGAGACTTTCTGACTCATCCAAACTTTCACTGTTCTTATCATTGATCAATCTCCCTGCGTCTGTTCCTATCGCTGATCAAACTCCCTGTACCCCCGTTCCTATCACTGATCAATTTCCCTGCACCCCGTTCCTATCACTGATCAATCTCCCTGTACCCCCATTCCTATCACTGATCAATCTCCCTGTCCCCCTGTTCCTATCACTGATCAATCTCCCTGCCCTGTTCCTGTCACTGATCAATCTCCCTGCCAATATTCCTATCGCTGATCAATTTCCCTACCCCTGTTCCTATCACTGATCAATCTCCCTGCCCCTGTTCCTATCACTGACCAATCTCCCTGCCAATGTTCCTATTGCTGATCAATCTCCCTGCCAATGTTCCTATTGCTGATCAATCTCCATGTCACTGATGTTCATCTCTCTCATTCCGGTAACCCTTGTCTGCCCTCTCTAATTGCACCAAATTCTCCCTCAGAAATGTACACAATACACTAGCTGAGGTGTAACCAGGCTCTAATATAAGTTCAGCGCAATCTCCCTGTTTTTGTACACTACGTCACTACTTATTTTCATGGACCTGCATGCGTTTGTCATTATATACTCTTTGGTTTTCTAACTAATTTTTGATTCTTTTAACTTTGCTTTTATGGTATTATTTTGTGTCCTCAAATATTATCATCTTATATAGATTTAAGTAGTTTAAAGTTTAAACAACTTAATATTTTATTTGATAACACGGTGTAGAGCTGGATGAACACAGCCGGCCAAGCAGCATCAGAGGAGCAGGAAGGCTGACGTTTCGGGCCTGGACCCCAATATTTTCTTATTTTTTTTCATTCTAAAAGATTTCTGCTCACAGTTTTAATGGTTCTAACAACTTTCTTACAATGAAACTTGAAAAGTAAATTGAATGCTCAAAGGCTCTCGGCCACTTTCATTGACGTCAGTTTGTTTGTTCATGACTTGTTTTTAAAGCCAAAAAGTCACATGCTCACGCTGCCTTTGAGCAATTTAGGCTTGCACCCTCAAGATTGGCCTCCTTGTTTCCAAATCTCTCCATTGCCACATCCCTCCCAATCACTACAGTCTTTTCCAGCTCCACTGGTGGTATAGTATCACTGATTTTGACTGTTCGACAACTGGCGGCGTTATGTTCTGGCAGTCCGTCCCTGCACCTTTTTAATCTCTACATGCTCCTTTTACACACACGTTACAACCTGCCTCTTTGACAAAGTTTTGGTCATTTGACATATACAGAGAATGCTGAGGAAGTATAGCATCTGGGCATTGAGAAACAGACTAAAGTTTCAGGTCTGGTATGGCTCTTCTTCAGAATGGAGTTCTATTTGGAACTCAACTCATAGAATCCATGCAGTGCAGAAACAGGCCATTCAGCCCAACGAGTCTACACCAACACTCCCAAGAGCATCCCTGTAACCCTGCATTTCCCATGGCTAAACCACCTAACCTGCACATTTTTGGCCTGTGGAAGGAAACTGGAGCACCCAGAGGACATCCGCACAGACACCGGGAGAACGGGCAAATTCCACACAGACAGTCGCCAAAGGGTGGAGTCAAACCTGGGACCCTGTTGCTGTGACACAGCAATGCTAACCACTGAGCTACCGTGCCTGCCCTTCTGGAGTAGGGTCTCTAGACTCGAAGCATCAATTCTGTTTCTCTCTCTGCAGATGCTGCCAGACCTGCGGACTTTCTCTGGAATTCTGTGTGTTTATTTCAAATATCCAGTGTCCATAGCATTTTGCTTTTGATATTTCATGTTGCACCTCAGCATCGTATGTTGATTATATGACTTCTGAGGAAACACTTTAGGATCTGTGGTGACATGAAAGGTGCTCTGTTGGTAGAAGTTGTTGTCAATCCAGACCTCTTCATTGCAGTAGCAGCCTGAGCTGTTGTTGTCACAGAGGCTGTTTTGGCTGGTTTAAGCCACATGCTGGGTTTACAGTAAGGCATCATGGTGTCTGACACCATGCAATGACCTCCAGGGCTGTGACTTTTTGACAGTCTGTTGGAGTTGCCTTCCAATCTCAATCTGCCCCAGTACAACTGTTCATGCGAATACTAGACAAACATGTTTACGCACAGCTGAGCACCGGGCAGGCCTCCAGTAATTCCCTCAATAGCACTGTTTACCCAAGACGGCTCACAACGACAAAACCAGACCAGCTTCAAGACTTAACCTTGTCCTCTTCAAGGAATTCATTGATTCCCCCCACCCATCCCGAATGACATCATTCAAACTGACCAATTCCCTCACCGGGCAAGATGTTCTTTAACTGCAACTGACCTCAACAGTAATAAAGAAAGAGAGTTTGCATTTTAAGAATTACCTCAGGATGCTCCAAAACGCTGTGCAGTGTTTTTGAAATGTTCGCTATTCTAATGTAGGAAAGAAATTAAGAGGCATACTCAATTGGACATCAGGATTCAGAAACTAAAAGTGGATCCAAGCAACTGAGAGGAAACAGGTTGAGTGCAGTAACAGCGAGTGACAGAGAGATGACAGTGGTGCCCAGAGGGACACACAGGCTGCAGGAAAGTGAAGCCTTGGGAGGGATGATGAAATAGGTCCTGGTTTGGAAAAAGAACACAATGCAAACCAAAAGCTCAGGTCTGCAAATAGTTTAGCATCTCATTTGAAAGATGCAGCTCCTTATATAATTTAAGGCCACTTTCTTTGAAAGGCCTGGCTGAGAATTTTCATGAATTCACTTTTTAAACAAAAAAAAACCCCGCAAAGCAAATTCCTTCCTGATCATTTGTGCTGCCCTATATGAGAGTTTGGAAGGGAAATTGTATAGGAGTTAGAGCAATATGAGGTGAGGGTGGAAGGATTGGTGCAGGGAGAAGGGGTTGGGGTAGGGGGTTCACTGTTAACTGTTACCTTCTGGCACCCAGCCTGGCAGCCTCTAATGTAGATGCTGCTTGAAAATCTCAAAGATTCAGAACTGCAATGAAGGCAGAAATAAATATTTGTGAAAAGACAAATAACAATGTCATACCGAGATGAGAAAGTAATCAATGGCCAAGTGCTGGCTGGTGTATGGATTACCAAACACCAAGAGGAAGACAGGGTAACACTGGAAGAAGTTATACTTACACTCAGAGTCCTTTCCATTTCAATAGACTTTGCCCCAGGATGAATCTGAGGCACAACTTCACGAAATATGCAGCAGAATTTTCTGAGCGCTTGGAGCTTTTCAAAGGATGGAGGTGGGTGGGGTTTAATGGACAGTTGGGATGGCAGGTTAACGTTTTGTTTTAAATTCTCTGAACGTTTCAGGTAGGTCAGCTATTATTGCGAACTTACTCTGCATTTGTCATGAATATGTGTTACCATCCCAGCCTGCTGCCATCACATTCACTGGTGCAATACGACGTGCGGTCACAAACCTGGCTATGTACGAGGCGTACACCTGGTCAGGTAGACTTCATCTCCCAAGCTTCAGAGAGTACAGATTTCTTCAGTTACTTGGCTGCTACGAAACTAAAGCAATTTTTTTTCGCGTGAACACTTACCGTGTAACTGGTGAAGCATCTCCATGTGGCATGATCAGTCTCAGATATATGGGGCCTGGCCGGTTGCTGTTAAACACTTCAGCAGCATTAGGGCTAAAGCCTGACTGGACCTGTAAGCCTAACCGAGGAAGGCAGTCAGAACAGCTGATACAAACTCAAACCATCTTATGCAGTTGTGCCCTTTTCCCACACTAGCCTGTGATGAAAAGCTCTCAGATTTACACATTCTCGCGGTTGTGATGGGAAGTCAGTGAGCTGATTTTTTTATTGTTCATTCATGGGATGTGGGTGTTGAAGATGGGCCACTGGACTCGAAACATTAACTCTGCTCCTTCTCCACGAATGCTGCCAGGCCTGCTGAGTCTCTCCAACAACTTCTGTTCTTGTTTTGGATCTTCAACATCCACGGTTCTTTGTTTGATATCAACCTGAAACCAAGTCTGGTAACAAACCTCTAACCTGCCTCTTGCTCATTACGCTCTCCCATCCTTCGCCCGCATGGGCACAGGAAATCCCGAGTTTGATATCCTGCTGAAGCATGACAGGAGTGAAAAGGAAGGTATGACTGGTGCTACATCGGTAGCTACAATGAAGCGACAAGTTCTAATGGAGATGAGGCATCTGACAGTGATATCAAGCACCCAACCTCATCTGTGGCAGTCCTCTGCAACCATCCATTGCTAGCTGACACTCACTGGGGCATGAAGTATTGAGTAGATATTGGTCCATACTCTGGAGAACGTTGGATTTTCATCCTCTATCATGAGAAGAGCCAGGTTCTCTTTTTCTTTTCTTTATTCATTCAATGAACAAGGGCGTCGCTGGCCAGGCAGCATTTATTATCCATCGCTAATTGCCCAGAGGGCAGGAGAGTCAACCACATTGGCTGTGGGTCTGGAGTCACACGTAGGCCAGACCAGGTAAGGATGAGAGTTTTCTTCCCTAAAGGACATTAGTGAACTGGATAGGTTCTTCCTTACAATTTGACAATGGGTTCATGGTCATCATTAGATTCTTAATTCCAGATATTTTATTGAATTAAAATTCCACCATCTGCCATGGCAGGATTTGAACCCAGGTCCCCACAATATTATCTGGGTCTCTGGATTAACAGCCCAGCGATTATACCACTAGGCCATCACCTCCCCCTTGAACCAGAGCTGGCCTCTGCAGCCACCCAGGATGTCTTTGCCAGTCAGGGTAACCTCTTCCTGCTCTCCATAGGGAAGAGAACTGCCCTTCCCTCTCTCAGTAGGATGACTTGGGGAGGCACTGCCAATGTGTGGTGCCACATTTTGCTTGGTCTCTGACATCTAGGGGATGATGAACAGAGGTTAAATAATGCCCCTGGCTGCAGTTGTCCAAGAGCCTATTAAACAGGTGGCCCAGCTGCAGGAGCCTAAGGGTCTTGCTGGGGGCAGGACTTGGCTGCCATAAAATGTGGTGACTTACCCATGCATACACAATGAGCTGCGAGGAACACAATCACATCCTTGATGCCTGATCCTCCACCTTCAAGATTTGATCCCTTCACCAGCAACACATCTGTAAGGCACACTCCAGTAACTCACCAAGGCGCCTTCAACCGTACCTTCCAAACCTCTACCAGCTGGAACAGGGCAGCAGATATGGGGACACCGCCATTTCCAAGACACCTCAATTCCTCAATCTCACTGGCTCACAACCATGGAACTCCCTTCCCAATTGCACTGTGGGTGTAGCTTAGCAAATGGACTACAGCAGCTGAAAGAAGTAGATCACCAGGGCAATTAGGGATGGGCAATAAATACCGGTCTAGCTGGCAGCGCTCAGATTCCAGGAACAAAACTGAAAATCTGATCTGTCTCTGCTCAGAAATCCATCCTGCTTTGATGGCCACCTTCACACTTAGTCTTAAGAAAGGAAAGTGCCACTCATTGTGACTTGTTTACTGCTCTAGAACTCAGTCTATTTATGTCTTGGACTTGCCCAACCAACCCTGCCTATCAACTTACAAAATGCACCGGCAACACTCCCAGCTCTATTTTCGTGTCTAAAAGGTGCATGGAGATTACCGAGTGCAACTCAAATTCACAAACATTACATCGATCACAGACAAAGCAAGGGAATTTTAATCGTTGAACAGCCATGCAATGCTTGCTTCACTAGCAAGTCCTGCAGTGTGGATTCGGTGACTACGGGGCCAAGATAAATTACATTGTGAATTAGGCGATTTGTTTAATTAGACTGAACAGCAACAGATTGGCCTGAATGTCAGAGCACTGAATGTAGAATATGGAAACAGGCTGATTTACTGGCGGTGGCTAATAGACGAATAAAAAAACCACAGGCAATTTGGCGATGGGGAGAAAAACAAGTTGTTTGTAAGAGCACTTCTTGATATAAAGAGAAAGAAACAGGTTGCATTTGATATTCTGAGATAACAAGATGTAGAGCTGGATGAACACAGCAGGCCAAGCAGCATTATAGGAGCAGGAAAGCTGATGTTTCAGGCCTAGACCCTTCTTCAGAGTTTAGGCCCAAAGCATCAGCATTCCTGTTCCTGTGATGCTGCTTGGCCTGCTGTGTTCATCCAGCTCCACACCTTGTTATCTCAGATTCTCCAGCACCTGCAGTTCCTACTATCTCTGCATTTGATATCCGACAGGTAGTGGGGAATAAAAGGCTGAAGCTGGATGAAGTCTAATCAGAGCAGCAGTCCTCCATTACCAAGTTGTAAAGAGCTCAAGGCAAGGTGGGAGTGGCAGCTGCAGAAATGCAGGGGGTGCACGTTCCATCTCAGGGCCCTTGTAGCTTAGTGATAGTGTCCCTAGCTCTGAGACAGGAGGTTCAAGTTCAAGACCCTGCTGCTCCAGAGGTGTGTGATAACAGGTTGATTAGAAAATACCTGCAAGTTCTTGCTCCTGATTTATATGTTTGTATTGAGGCACAGCTAAATAAATTTTTGAATGTCAAAGAGTATCAGGGTCAGGTACAGAGGTGAGGCCTACTATCAGATCAAGAACAAATATATTAAATGGCTGAGCAGATGCAGAGGGGTCGAATGACTTATTTCTGTTCCCGACTTGTGCGCCCATGTGAAGTTCTTTTTCTTAAACTGGTAGATTTCAGAGTATGAGTAACAGCTGCATACAATATTACTCAAACAAAATCCTGAGCCAGTTGGAAAGATCACAGTTTGGATGCTGCATATTAGGGCTGCGCAGAATTGGTCGGAAAATGAACTGAATTGTATCCTGGAAGAGAGCGGATGTTTCGTCTTTGCGTTGTCTGATTCTGTGATCCATTTCTGGTGATTAAGAAGTAGGGCTGACATTCATATATCAGAAGCAGCACAGGACGACCCTGAGACAAAGCCCTGGATCTGGATTTTATGACCCCCAACACAGGTGGGTTCTGAGGTCTGTAAAATACCACGAGCAATATGCCCACTGAAGACCTGCTCCAAATTTGTGCGCACTTGTGTATGTGTTTGTGCAAGTGTGTGCAAGTGTGTGTGCGTGTGTGTGTGTGTATCTGTGTCTGCATTGGGGAAATGAGCCTTTGGGCAGCTATTTACCCAGCCTGTGATCAAGTGAGGCCTTTAAATGGCCTTATGGGTCTGAGCCTGACTGCCACTGGGATTGAGATAGTAGAGCATTCAGCTCAGCAGCTTTCACAGCATGGATTTGTACTGGGTATGGTGGGGTGGGGTGGGGATTGGCGTGGAGGTGAGGGTCGGGGATAGGGAAAGGGTGAGGGTGAGGCTGAGGGAGGGAATGGGGGTAAGCTCCTAAGGTGTTCTCCTCGGCCTCGAATAAGGGTGTCCTCAGGTCATGGCCCTCCCTGTTCCTGTTTCTCCCCAGCACACTCCTCTCCCCTGGCCGATATGTCCACTCATTCCTCCGTACCTCTTGAAGCCCTTTGAAGTCTGATCTCACTGACATCGTCCCCCACCTGCACTCGTGCCCCCCCGCCACACTCTCACATCTCCCCTCCCAACACTCATCCTCATGTCACTCCCCGCTCTGCCTCCTCACCCCACTTCCTGAATCACTGGGGAGATGAAGCACAGACAGAGCGACTGCTTTGCAGAACACCTACGCTCTGTCTGCAAAAATGACCCTGTGCCTCCTGTTGTCTACCACTTCAACACGCCACCTCGTTCCCTGGAAAATATCTTTGTCTCGGGCTTACGACAGAGCTCCAATTAGGGTCTGCATAAGCCTGAAAAATTTTCCACTCTGGGACACTGCAGCCCTCACGACACAATATCGAGTTCAATAAATTTAGGGTTTGAGCACCTTTTCCAATGTCCTTACCCCAGCCCCCACAAAGTCAGACTTTGTCATTAAATGGGTGCTGTCACACCCATTCCATTGTCAGCCACTAATGGTCCCCATTAAGCAGCTTCTGATGTCCCCAGACTGACCTTTAGCCACCCCTATGTCTGTCCAGCTGTGTTTCTCTCTCTTTGGGCTCTATCTCCCACCTCACCTTCCGCGGATATATCAACAATTTCCTGGCTACAGTTCTGAAGAAGGGTCACTGGACCCGAAATGTTAACTCTGCTTTCTCTCCACAGGCGCTGAGACCTGCTGAGTTTCCTCAGCAATTTATGTTATAGTTTCTGATTTCCAGCACCCGCAGTTCTCAGTTCTTTTTTGAAAGTTGAGAAATAGCCTGATAAATAAAAGCATGAAGCATTAATCCACCTTCTCTGCGGCTCTATATTCTGATGCAATCTCCAACTGTACAAAAGTAAAGTTGCACGAAGTCCTTTTGTGAGAGGATTTTCAATAGGAAGCTGCAAACAAAGGATCATTCCTTTGATTACATCATCTTTCATGCTTTCATGCCAAGATGTCAAGACGACATGAGCAGTTGTAATATAATGACTGCTATTACACACTGTACCATCCTGGGCCTCCTGCAATGCCACAGTGATGCCACCCGAAGGCTGCAGGAACAGCAAATCATATTCAGCCTGGGAACCAATGGCATCAATGTGGATTTTACAAGCTTCAAAATCTCCCCTCTCCCTACCGCATCCCAAAACCAGCCCAGCTCATCCCCGCCTCCCTAACCTGTCCATCCTCTCACCTATCCCCTCCTCCCACCTCAAGCCACACCCCCATCTCCTATCTACTATCCTCATCCCGCCCTCTTGACCTGTCCGTCCTCCCTGGACTGACCTATCTCCTCCCTACCCCCCCACCTACACTCACCTTTACTGGCTCCATCCCCACTTCTTCGACTTGTCTGCCTCCTCTCCACCTATCCTCTCCTCTGTCCATCTTCTATCCGCCTCCCCCTCTCTCCCTATTTATCTTAGAACCCTCTTCCCCTCCCCCATTTCTGATGAAGGGTCTAGGCCCGAAACGTCAAGCTTTCCGGCTCCTATGATGCTGCTTGGCCTGCTGTGTTCATCCAGCTCTACATCTTGTTATCTCAGCCCCAGTAGTGTTGAGTTACATTCAGTCCTTACCAGCACTCAGTTAACTTTGTCTGGCAATCTGCCCACATAATTGGCCCAGCTCCAGATGCAAAAGATTGCATGAGTGTTTAGTTCCGCGCACTTTCAATGCTGTTCCCGATGGAAGTTGGCTCGTAACACGAGCTACCCAGTGGCATCCATCCACTGTCACATACAAAAGGCCATGAAACAAAATTTCACCATCTACCATGGAGGGATTCTAATCCCTGCCCTGAGATCATTAGTCTAGGATTCTGGTTTACTCGGCCAGTGATATTATCATTACACCACCATGTTTCCTATTCTGAAATCGTGCTGTCAACGCAGAAAGCATTCTTTTCAGTATACAGCATCTGCAATAACAGAATACAGCAGACAATTTAGCCATTCAGCCCATCGTAGCTGTATCATTTGTTAATGACCCCTGCAGGGACTGATAACTATTGAAAAAACAGATAAGTTTCAACAGAAGAGGTGAAAGAATGACGAGATTTTGTTTAAGACATTTACTGTCACAGAAGTAAAAGCTCAATGAATGAACAATATATTTGTATGCAACTTATAATTTAACTCACAGAGCAGAGTAATCAATTTTATTTATAGCACAACCAATGTGAAATATATTTTTTTTCCTTTACTCATTCATGGGATGAGGGCATCGCGGTCGAGGCAGCATTTATTGCCCAGACGGCAGTTCAGAGTCAACCACATTGCTGTGGGTCTGGAGTCACACGTAGGCCATACCAGGTAAGGATGGCAGTTTCCTTCCCAAAGAGGACATTAGTGAACCAGATGGGTTTTTCCTGACAATCGGTAACTGATTCACAGTCATCGTTAGACTCTTAATTCCAGATATTAATTGAATTCAAATTCCATGATCTGCCATGGTGGGATTTGAAGCCAGATCCACGGACCATTATTTGGATCACTTGTATTAACAGTCTCGTGGTAATACGACTAGGCCATCACCTCTCCTATAAATTATAGCTATAGGTTTACACAGTCCTTTAAGTAACCATTTAATTCTCAGATACCAGTCCAAAATTAATCTTGGTTTCCAAGAGTTTATTTCTGTTCTTTTCCTTTCTCAGGCTGGTTTCTTCTAACCCCAGAAGTGACGTTCATGGTGATAGTATTACTGGAGACCTCGCCTTCTCAGTAAAACGAGGTGAATCTTTCAGATTAATTTTATCTCCTCACAAATTTGAAATGAACACACAAGCTTCTGCCTACAGTTATGCATGGTGAAGTAACGTATCTTGTTTCTTATGGCTGTTCTACATTTTCCTGCACGTTGGCATCCTGACTGAGTCAGAGTTTTTAGGGATATCTTACAATCCTTAACCTCTCAAAGCACACTTTTATGGATCACATGGCCCGTGTATCCATGTAGAGATGGTGGTCAGTGAATCTCGAGAGCCTTATTATCAAAGTTAATGGACAATTTGAAACACAGCTGTTCACAACACAACATTCTGAAACCTCTTCTGAATCTCAGAGACTCAGTTCTATTTACTGTTAGTAGACGGCTTGCTGCAAGCATAAATACCTTGCACCTTCTTCCCAGCCAAAAAACATCTAGACCTTCCTTCATCAACAAGACACTTGAAGGGTTTAGGCCCGAAACGTCAAGTTTTCCTGCTCCTATGATGCTGCTTGACCTGCTGTGTTCATCCAGCCCCATGCTTGTTATCTCGGATTCTCCAGCATTTGCAGTACCTTTTATCACTTGACAGGTAAACTTCAGTAGAGGTTACATGAACCCCTCATTTCATCCTAAATTTAAAAATCATACTCCCAAAACAATTCCAGACAGAAGAAACATAGATTAGATAAGAAAGTGAGTTTAGCAGGGCTGAATGGAACTTATTTTGATGCAAGGAGTTCGAGGAATAAGACAGATGAGCTGGGAACACAGATCAGCTTATGGAAATATAATATTGCAGCTACGACCAGCACTTGGGTGAACGATGAGCACGATTGGCAGGTCAACATTCCCTGGTTATAAGGTTAATCAGAAGACACAGCGAAAAGGGTAGAAGAGGAGGGAAGGGCAACAATATTAGTCATGGAATCAGTTATAGCAGTGAGGAGGGATGATATTCAGGAAGGATCATTAAATGAGGTCAAATTGGTAAAAGTAAATGAAAACACAAAAGAGGCTAGCTTGGGTGTATCTGATAGATCCCTAAAGAGTAGGTGAAAAATAAAATTCAAATATGCAATCAAGTTTCAGAGAAGCACAAGAATAATAATGGCAGAAAGAGTGGGAGAAATGTAAATACCTAAATGTTAATGAAACAATTAGTGTGCAAGGTAGCAAGGGAGCAAAATTCTTAGACTGCATCTCGCAGGACGTTTTTTAGTCAATACATAAAAAGCCTGACAAGTTCAGTATCAGGGTGGGGGCAGCATTTTGGAAATAATGACTATAACTATCCTAAATCTAATTAAGTTAAGGATGGGCTGCAAATGAAGTTTGTCACTGGGGAAAGGCTCATTTTACTGACACAAGTTTGCAGTGGTTCGTGTTGAGATTCGTCCTGAGCAGCTCAGTGATTCGGGATTCTGTGATCTACGGTCTGTTCCCCGGGACGCACATCGAGCCAAACAACGACTACACCTGAAGGACCATCAACTCAGTGAAAGACACTCTTTGGTCTGTCCGAAACTAATTGGTCTTCCAGAACAAGGAGTTGACCCTGACTGAGTGTTACAGACTGGCACATTCTGAGGGCCAGGACTACGTGTTGAGGGATGCACTAAAGCTTGGGGCAACTGCTGCCAAGGTGTAGTGGGGAAGGACCACTGCCTGAGGTCTTCCTGCTGAAGGTAAATGGGGGCCCATTCAGTTATTGGACTCTCCTGGTGTGACATATATATATGTAAACATTAGTATCGTACATGTAAGAGAGATCTTTGTTTTTTTTGGATACAGTCAAAATCCAATGTTTTGTTTATTTATTTGAGATGCAACTGTACAGAACCAAACTGCTTTTGTGACAATATATACAAAGAGATTTTTTATGAATAAAGTATACTTTTGAAATCAAAAAAAAATACAGGTTGTCTGTCTGGAGTCTCAAGGCTTCTTTATTTCCCAAGGTCCAAAATTTTGTTTTGGTGGACCAATCATTAGTAAAAACAGCACTTTCTCCTGCAGAAGTACAGAAATTCAATGATTTCTTTGGAATGTTGTCAGTTTCCATGGATTTGCCTCTAAGCCCTAGGGAATGGAGCTCTCTATCTCCTACCAGGTCAGTTCCTATATTGAATCAAGATCATTATATTATGACTGAGGTTGGAGGGGTATATCAACCCCTCTCTAGTTCCGCTCCTCCATTGGTCATAACAAATTGTAAAATTAACCAGGATGATGACATGGCTAAATGTAAAGGTCTCAGATTCACCCAGTTTCGGTTTAGAAACAACTCAGCCAGATTTCTTTAGCCAAACAAGGGTTCCAATGTGCAAACATTGATGTGACTTGTATTCGGACTTCTCAAACATAACATGAGGCGAATACGGGTAACAGCGAAACAATGGCCAAAATACCACATTGAATATGTCAAATAGCAAATGTGATGAAGGCAGATCTCAAGGATTTCCCAGCAATCCCTCTCAGATTTTAGAGGCACCTTAGGTCACCAAATCTCATTAAAACTTCACAAAGGGATAACGATTCTTCATTTACAGCAACCTGACCACTAAACTCCCTCAGGATCCATGGACTACTCCCATTCTAGTGCTTCACCTTCCTTTCCTGGGGCCACCTAGATTCTTGGAAACAACACTCCAGCACTTCCTAAATAAAAACCAAAAGAACTGCGGCTGCTGTAAATCAGGTCTGGCAGGATCTGTGCAGAGAAATCAGGTACAGCTGCAGAATTTCACAACCACCAAACCTTATCAAAAGCTTGTATAGGCTCTGGGTTTGTTTGCTGACTTCCGATCAGGCTCATTTGCACAAACATGGCCTGTGAGTTTTCTTTATCTTTGCTCATAGTTGCATTGAACAGTTGTGACACACAGCTTCTTTCGGGTTCCGAGATAGTAGGTACTGCCGATGCTGGGGATGCTGGAACACAGCAGGCCAAGCAGCATCTGCTCTTCTTTAGGGTCCCCACAGCTTCACCCAAGCCCTGACCCCCAACACATTTCTGCCTGTTAACTCCAAGAACCTTTTAACTGCGCAGAGCCATCCAACTGCACAAGTTCAGTTGCCTTCTGATTTCTGAAGAAGGGTCCAGAGCCGAAACATCAGCGTTCCTGCTCCTCTGATGCTGCCTGGCCTGCTGTGTTCATCCAGCTCGCCACCTTGTTATCTCAGTTGCCTTACAGCTCTTTTCAGCATAGAGCTCAGGTCTGCCTTTATCTGACTTTGTCTCCAACTAACCGTAACACCTGAACTGCTCTCCAGTGACGCTAGGACTCTTCAGAGTGACCTACTGAAAGCTTTACAAACACCCACCCTGGCTCCTAGACAATATTAAATGTGACTAGTATTTTGCCACAGTCACATGTGGCAGCCAGCAGTGGGATTCAAATGTCATCTTGGAACTTGCTGTCCCTGACTTATATAATGTGTAGCAAGGGCTGGCTCCAACAGCACCATCACTACATTCAAAAGAGAAGCAATTACAATTAATGTTGACACCGCTCCAATCATAACAGATCCATTGACTAAAGCACAATACAAACTCACGCTACAAAAGTGAATAGCAATTTTCAGCAAGACCCAGTATCAATATATTTCTGTTTGGCAAATATTCTGAGAGAAATTCAAACCTCTGTTGAGACCCTTCATGAACATTTTGTGTTTGTTCATGGGGTGTGGGCTTCGTGGACATTTATAGTCCACCACAGAAGTCGCTGGAATAGCTCAGCAGGTCTGGTGGCATCTGTGAATAAAAAAATCAGAGTTAATGTTTCGGGCCCCGGTGACCCTTCCTCAGAACTCGACCTGCCGAGCTTTTCCAGCAACTTCAGTTTTTTTTTTGTTCCTGATTTATGGCGTCCGCAGTTCTTTCGGTTTTTATTTATAGCCCATCCCTGGCTGTCCTTGAGAAGCTGGTGATAAGCCAGGCCAAGTAGACCCGCTGCGGTCCCTGGGACATAGGCATGCACAGAGAGCCGCTAACAAAGGAGCCCCCAGATGCTGACCCAGTGATAGTGGCAAAAAACAGTGATAGAGTTCCAAGTGAGAACAGTGTGTGACTAGGTGGACCACTTCTTGCCAATGATGTTCCCATGCCCTTGCCCTTCCAGATGGTGCGGTCACAGGTGTGGTTGAAGAACCTTGTTGAGTTACCATACGTTATTTGTGGGGGGGGAGGGGCGGCCTTAATGCTGACATTGGGTGTCTAAAGGAGAGAAACATTCTGTTGCACCCATGGTTGAGTGCAAAATATTTGGGAGTGGTTTAATCTTGCCGCATTGTCTCAATTTCACACAACAGTTCCTGGTTGTCCATTTAGTTCTGCAGACTGCAGAGATTCCACAAGAAATCTCATATTATTATAACCCTTTAACTAGTAGGCCATCTCTCTCTGCGTTGGTTAGCATGAAACCTTGGGGTAATGCACTGGAAATGAAGCTCCACTATTGCCAGAGCTGTCACAAATGTGAAAAGGCTGCACCTGAATTTAAAGGATTAGCAAACCCGCTTGAAAGAAAACACTCATCATGGTGGCATTGTTGCTTAGTTTGCAGATGCCACAAAGACAGGCAGTGGACCAGGTAGTGTTGAGGAAACAGGGAGGCTGCCGAAAGACTTGGGCAGCCGAGGAGTGTGGACAGATGGAATACAGTGGGGGAAAGTGTGAGGTTATGCACTTTGGAAGGAAGAACAGAGGCATAGACTATTCTCTAAGTGGGGAAAGGCTTTGGAAATCTGAACACAAAGGCAATTGGAGTCAGAGATAGTAGGAACTGCAGATGCTGGAGAATCTGAGATAACAAGGTGTAGAGCTGGATGAACACAGCAGGCCAAGCAGCATCAGAGGAGCAGGAAGGCTGACGTTTTGGGCCTAGACCCTTCATCAGAAATGGGGGAACGGAAGGGGATCCCAAAATAAATAGGGAGAGAGGGGGAGGCGGATAGAAGATGGATAAAGGAGAAGTTAGGTGGAGAGGAGACAGACAGGTCAAAGAGGCGGGGATGGAGCCAGTAAAGGTGAGTGTAGGTGGGGAGTTAGGGAGGAGATAGGTCAGTCCAGGGAGGACGGACAGGTCAAGGGGGTGGGATGAGGTTAGTAGGTAGGAGATGGGGGTGGGGCTTGAGGTGGGAGGAGGGGATAGGTGGGAGGAAGGACAGGTTAGGGAGGCGGGGACAAGCTGGGCTGGTTTTGGGATGCGGTTGGGGGAGGGGGGATTTTGAAGCTTGGAAGTCCACATTGATACCATTTGGCTGCAGGGTTCCCAAGCGGAATTGGACTCCTAGTTCAGGATGGTTTTAGGGTTAACATGCAAGTTCAGTTGGCAGTTAGGAAGGCAAAGACAATGCTAGAGCTTATTTCAAGTGGGCCAGAATACAAGAGTGGAGATGTACTGCTGAGGGTGTAGAAGGCTCTGTCTAGACCAGATTAAGAACACTGCGGGCAGTTTTAGTCCCCTACCCCTGTGCTAGCATTGCAGAGAGTCCAGAGGAGATTTACAAGAATAATCCTGGAGATGAAGGTCTTATCATATGAGGAGTGCTTGATAACTCTAGGTCTTTACTCAACAGAGTTTAGAAGGATGAGGGGGTATCTGATTGAAACTAATCCAAAGGCTGTCACTGGCAAAATTGCACTGAACACACACACACACACACACACACACACACACGGAGCAGAGGTACATACCATCCTCTCCACTGCTTGAATATAATATTACTGAAAATGCAACACACAGTGAGTTCCAGTAACACACTTTTAAATGGGAACTATTCCTTATACAGCCCCTTAAAACAGTCCATTTTCAAGTTCATTATCCAAAGACAATGGTCTTTAAATGATCCTTTCAACCGGAGTCAATGGTGTTTCATCGGCAATTGGCAACATTTAACCTGTCAAGGTGAGATAGGTGAGAGGGGAGTGATTACAATTACAAACAGTGACAGTGAGCGGCAAATCCAGCATCTTTGTATCAGTGTCAAAACATTAACTGTGTATATCTCCACAGCTGCTGCCAGACCAACTGAGCTTCTCCAGCACTTTGCTTTTACTTTAGATCTTCACCAGCATCTGCTGTATTATGCTGCTTTCACTTTTATCCTTTCTTTCTGGATCTAACATGACACACTGGAAGACAAGAGGGACAACTCCCTGAAAGCGTCAGGTAGACTGCGCACGTTCCACGAAAATCAAAGCACTAAATAAAATCATGCCCAGATTGTTCGGTGGAACAATAATGCTGGGAAGACAGAAACATTTCAAGTCGGGCTCCAAACAGTCCCGCACTATTACAACTCCGATCGTGTATGTAAAATTCCAATCCACATCTCCAATTCTGCTCTTTTTGGAAATTCTAGGATTAAAAATGTCTTTTGATTTGGAGATTGGCATTTCATGATTCTGTATTTCTTCACGTCAACGTTGAAGATAGGAGCTGGAGTAGGCCATTCAGCCCTTTGATTATGGCTGACCAAAACAGAAATGCATTGGACTTGACTGTAGCGCACAAACGTGCAGCTATTTGCTATAATCACCGGATAATGAGGACAGAGTGAAACAAATTCCATTGAGACTGGAGGATTCTGGAGATTGCCGTCTACGTTGCTAACTATCCCTCTTGCCTCTTAGAACTTGCCATCAATCCATTTCCTAACATCCGGCTCTCTGTTGAGCTGTGAACCAGTGGGGATGCCCAAATTGTCTACAAATATCTCTTGCGTGCTGCCAATCAGGATGAGTCCCAGTTTGTTTTATGCACAAACCAAAAGCTTCAAATGCAAAAGGCTTCCGAAGCATGGTCACAAGAGCTGGATAGATGGAGTTTGCATTACCAGCCCCCACTGTCAGCAACACTGAACTTATGCCATTGTGTATGCAGAGAGGCAATGAGATAGCTAAGTCATATTGTATTTGTGCACACACTAGAAAGCATGAAACGCATTTGCTGCTGACCTGCAAAATGGACAGAGAGATACAGAAAGGGGGACACGAGACAGAAAAAGCACCAGGGATCACTGCTTTTATTCCAATGCGGAAAATCACACTGGTCTCACTGAAGATGATTATTTGCAAGTCAAATGCAGCAGGGATAGAAGATGCTAATCAGATGTGGAACTCCATGAGGTGAGATAAAAGACGAGTGTCAGAAAGCTGTAACTAAAACATTAAGCGTGTTTCGCAGCTACCTGCTAACATTTGAGAAGGGAAAAGACAACAAAGACAAGAAAAACCTGTATTTATGCAATGATCTTAGACAATAAAATGTCCTGAAGTGTTTCACAGGCATGTTATAAAGCCAGATTTGACACTGAACAACACAAGTTATATTAGGGCAGGTTGGCAAAAGTTTCATCAAAGAAGGTATGTTTTAAGGAGTCGACTAAAGGGAGAAATTTTCACCTCACTGGAATGATCAAACTTGGGGATACTCAAGAGGCCAAAGTTAGAAGGCATCTAGAAGTCTCATGGGTGCAGAGGAGATTACGAACATAGGAAGGGTCAAGGCTATGAATGAAAGAGAAAACAAGGATGAGAATTTCAAAAATCACAGCATTCCTCAACCAGGAATCAATGTAGTCCAAAGCCTCTTCAGATCTAATGATGATTATGATCCAAACCATTATCTTGCCCTTTGACTGACAAAAGTGGGCCTGTCATTGATGTACAGATTATCCCTGACTATAACTCTCAGATAGCCAATCTGCAGGTACAGAGGAATCATGAAGGTTTTGGAAATTTCCAGCTGCAGAAAACGAAGACAGCAAAAAAAAGAACCAAGGAACCGTACCACAAGGATGGTGGCCATTCAGTTCATTGGGCCCGTATGGATTCTTTTTGGAAAAGGCTTCCAATCAGTTTCACTCCTGAATTATCTTTCCAAAACATACACAGTTCCCTTTCAGATATTTCTGTTGAACTTGTCATGTGAACAAAGCCATTGTTCATATTCCCATTAGTGAACTTTTCTGAACAGCATGTTGTGCTGAAACAATGAGATCCAGACTGAACTTGATGTTCCCAATTCTCTGCCACATGATGGCTTCGTAAAATTTACCTTAACATGGCAATCTGCTGTGAGACTTTGGACTCAGAAAAATTACATTTTAAATAAAGCATTATTCTTAAATGACTGTGCTCTGCATCCTTGCATCCATTTTTACTGCACCTTTTACTACCTCAGAGACATCCCAAGTATTCACTGTTTGAATCCAAGAAATGCACCAGCAAATTTCGTGCAGCAACCTGCCACAAACAACCACAAAATAAATGATCCAATAATCCGTCTTAGTAACATTGGTCAAAAGAAAAGTACAGCCCAGGACACTAGCCTCTTCTTGGAATAGTCCTGGGGCTATTCTTACATCCAACTGACAGAACGTCCAACTCCCCCAAAGACCACAATAGAGCACCAGCTTAAGGGGTTTTTGCTCAAGATATTGCAGTGGAATTTGAACATCTAACTTTCTGATTCCGAAGAGGGAGTGGCTACCAAGTGCCACATGGATTATAAACAGTCCTTATGCCTTGTCTACAGAACCTGGCATGCTGTTGTTTCCTTGCAGGTCAGAATTGAGGTTGGTCCAAAAATGTACACGGTAGATGGATTGGGTCAGTTGCCCATAGTGTCCAGGGCTGTGCAGGCTGGGTGGATTAGCTGTGGGAAATGCAGGGTTACAGGGATAGGGTCAGTTTGAGTGGGATGTTCTTTGGAGAGTCAGTGTGGACTCAATGGGCCGAATGGACATCTTCCACACTGTAGGGATTCTATGATCTGTGAATACTCTTGGTGCAGATAAGGCTCAGGTTTGCATTCAGCAACTCATTGTGGTGGCTCACGTTTCTCAAGCCTACCAGTTATTTCAAGCACAATATTCATCAGAGATATATGTGGGATATGGAGTTATGCTGAAATTTAGTCAAGAGATCATTGAATGGTGGAGCAAGCTCAAGAGGTCAAATGGCCTCCCCTGATCCAGCGTTCTGACAATCAACCCGCAGCAGAAACAGTTATAACCACAACTTATGCATATATGTAGCACCAATGACGTAATAAAGCATCTCTAGGTGCTTCACAGGAGCATTACCGAACAAAATATCACGTCGATCCATAAAAGGAGATGTTATTTCCAATGACCGAAAGCTTAATCAAAGAGGTTTGTCATAAGAAAGTGCCATAAAAGAGGAAAGTGCAGGTCAAAGCCTAAGGACAGATCAGGCTATTTAGGGCTAAGATGAGGAGGAATTTCCTCACCCAGAGACTGGTGAGCCTGTGGAATTGTCTGTCATAGGAAGCAGTTAAGACCAAAACATTGAATGTTTTCAAAACAGAGTTAGATACAGTTCTTGGGGCCGAAGGGACCAAACAGAGAGAAAGCAGGAGCAGGGTTTGGAGTTGGAGGATCAGCCGTGATCATATTAAACAAAGGAGCAGGCTCGAAGGGCCAAATGTCCTACTCTGCTCCTATTTCCTGTGTTTCTAAAGAGGCAGTAAGCACTGGTTGATGTTCCAGAGCTTAAACCTTAGACAACTAAAGGTGCAGTCAGCCGTGGTGGGGAGATTAAAATCAGAGATGCTCAAGAGGCCAGAATTAGAGGAACGAAGACATCTGGGAGAGGTCAGACTGCCAGGGAAAAGGGGCTCACTCCTTATACCAGGGCTGGAGGTTGAAGCAAGTCAAAACTCATATGACACCAGGTTATAGTCCAACAGGTTCAGTTGAAATTACAAGCTTTCAGAGCACAGCTCCTTTACCAGGTGCAGTGAGAGAGGTGAGAACACAGACACAGAGTTTATAGGCAGAGAGATGAAGGGCAGAGATATCAAAGGATCATACAACTGGTGTGAGTGAGGTGAACAAACCTGAAATGATTGCCTCTTGTCGAATCTTTAATCATTCACACATTCCTGCATTCTAGAAATTGCAGAAGCAAGATATGGGGGACTTTGTTAGAAAGGAGACGCAAGTATTGATTGCATAAGATGTAAATTCCAGAATCTGTTTCAAGTCACTGCCCCGAGATAATTAAAGGTTTTAATCAGTGTCTGCCTAATTTTCCAAACTTCAATCAGGCAGAGATGCAAAAAGTGATGTCTCAGGTCAGACACTGAATTGTAGGTGTGGGGCTTTGTTCAGAATCTGTCTCAGAGTTTTAATCTGGAATCAGGCCAGTTTTATTCTGAAAGCAGGAATTTATAAAATGCCACACTGACTAGTTGTGACTACAAACTGTGTGTTTTTTGAACAAAGTAGAATGTATCTGCAAATAAACAAATATCTTGGATGAAATGATTCACCCCATAGGTTTATATGTACGTGTGTATGTGTGTGAGAGAGAGGAAGCGAGGGAAAGAGAGAGTATGTGTGTGTGTGTACATGTGAGAAAGAACGTGTGTGCGCGAGAGAGTATATGCATGTGAGAGAGACTGCTTGCAAGTGTGTGTACAGTTTTGGATTACTTATTACAAAATAATTAAGGCTGAGAGATCATAACAATTAATCAAGGTGATGCTGTCAAAACAGGACAGTAAGGGAGATTTTACAAATACAGAACCATGTGGTGGGGGTAGCATGACATAAACCCAAGATCACTGTTGAGGCATCCTTGCTTGCATTGTATGAGAGAGGCAACGTTGGCCGAGTCATGTGAGTATCCGCCATGTATGTGGTGGGTGGCATTCCCACATGTGACGGTAGTGTCCATGTCAATGATCTGACATGTCTTGCAGAGGTTACCATGACAGGTTTGTATAGCATTGTGGTTGATGTTGTCCTGAAGGCCGGGTAGCTTGCTGCGCACAATGGTCTGTTTAAGGTTTGGCGGGCGTTTGAAGGTGAGAAGTGGAGGTTTTGAAAGATCTTGGCGAGGTGGTCATCGTCTTCAATAGTGTGTTCGAGGCTATGAAGAACATGGCGTAGTTTCTCCATTCCCAGGAGGTACTGGATGATGAAGAGTACCCTATCGATCATATCTTATGTCTGTCTTCTGAGGAGGTTGTTGCGGTTTTTCGCTGTGGCATGTCGGAACTAGCCATTGATGAGTTGGGCATCGTATCCCATTCTTGTATGGTTGTTCAAAACCTTTGGGTGCCTGTCGTGTTCCTCCTCACCTGAGCAGATCCTGTGTATGCGTGGGGCTTGTCCGTAGGGGATGGCTGCTTTAATACGTTTCCGGTGAAAGTTAGAGAAGTGCAGTATTGTGCAGTTATCCGTGGGCTTGCAGTAGAGTGAGGTATTGAGGTGTCTGTCCCTGATGGAGATGTGTGTGCCCAAGAATAAGACGGATTCTGAAGAGTAGTCCATGGTAAGTCTGATAGTGGGACGAAACTTATTGATATCGCTGTGTAGTTGTTTCAGTGATTCCTTGCCGTGAGTTCAAAGGAAGAAATGTATCTGGTGTATAGCCCTGGTTGGAGGTCCTGCACAGCAAAGAAGTCTTGTTTGAATTTGTGCAAGAAAATGTTGGCATATTGGGGAGAAAATCTGGTTCCCATGGCTGTTCCGTGTGTCCGGATATCGGGGAACACTTCAGTGATCAAGGACATTCAGTCTCCGATCTTTGGGTAAGTCTCTTCCAAGGTAGACTTGGAGATACACAACAACGGAGAATCGCCGAGCAGAGACTGATAGCCAGGTTCAGTACCCATGAAGACGGCCTCAGCTTCTCTAGCTTCTGCCCTAAACATATTAAAACAGCCATCCCCTACGGACAAGGCCTAGGCATACACAGGATCTTGGGTTCATGTTGCGCTACAGGTGACCCCACCACACTGTTCTGTGTCGGTAAAATATCTCTTACTGTCCTATTTTGACACCATCACCTTGATACATTGTTATGATATCTCTGCCTTAATTAGTTTGTACAACTTTGGATTACGTATTACACTCTCTCACACTCACCCCACACTCATGGATACACACACATACACACACACTGTCTTTCTCTTTCTCACACACACACACAGACTCATTCTCTCACTTTCTCACACACACTCTCTCACACTCTCACACACACACTCTCTCTCACTCTCTCACACATACACACTCTCTCTCTCACTCTCACATACACACACACTCTCTCTCTCTCTTTCTCTCACACACACACACTCTCTCTCTCACACAAACTCTCCCACTCACACACACACTGTCACTTTCTCACTCACATACACTCTCTTTCTCTCTCTCTCACACACACACACACTCTCTCTCTCTCACACATACACTCTCTCTCTCACACATACACACACACTCTCCTGCTCTCACACACACACTGTCACTTTCTCACTCATATACACTCTCTCTCTCTCACACACACACACACACACACACACACACACACACACATACACACACTCTCTCTCTCTCTCCCTCTCTCTCTCTCTCACAGACACACAAAAGTAAACCTATGGGGTGAATCATATCACCCAAGACTTTGTTTATGTGCAGATACAATCTATGTTGTTCAAGAAACACACAATTTGTAGTCACAGTCAGTCGGTGTGGCATTTTATAAATTCCTGCCTTCGGAATAAAACCAGCCTGATTCCAGGTTAAAACTCTGAGACAGATTCTGAACAAAGCCTCACACCTACAATTCAGTGTCTGACCTGAGATGTCATCTTTTGTATATTCCTTTCTCTCTCTGGCCTTTTGATGTTTGGAAAGTTAGGCAGACACTGATGGAATCTTTAATCTCGGGCAGTGACTTGAAACAGATTCTGGAATTTGCATCTTAATCAATCAAAACTTGCATCTCCTTTCTAACAGAGTTCTCCAGACCCTGCTTCTGCAATTTCTAGAATGCAGGAGCGTGTGAAAGATTAAAGATTCAACAGGAGGCAGTCAGTCATCTATTTTAGGTTTGTTCACCTCACTCACACCAGTTGTATGATCCTTTGATATCTCTGCCCTTCATCTCTCTCCCTATAAACTCTACGTCTGTGTGCTTTCCTCATAGAACCCCTACAGTATGGAAACAGGCCATTCGGCCCAACAAGTCCACACCATCCCTTCAAAAAGCTTCCCACCCAGAATCTTTCCCCTCCGCCCGTATTTCCCATGTCTAACCCATCTAACCTAAACATTCCTGGGCACTATGGGGAAATTTAGCATGGCCAATCCACCTACCCTGCACAGCTTTGTGGACTGTGGGAGGAAACCCAGAGCACCCGGAGGAAACCCGCACAGACTCAGGGAGAACGTGCTGACTCCACACAGACAGTCACCCAAGGGTGGAACTGAACCCGGGTCCCTGGCGCTGTGAGGCAATAGTGCTAACCACTGAGCCACCCTAATTCTCTCACTGCACCTGACGAAGGGGCTGCACTCTGAAAGCTTGTGATTTCAAATAAGCCGGTTGGATTATAACGTGGTGTCGTCTGATTTTTGACTTTGTCAACCCCAGTCCAACACCACATCATCGAAGGTGCAGTGTCCATTTTCGAGACTGGTGAACTCTTACAAGCTGTTTGATGCAACAAGGTCTTCAAGATGATACAACTGAAGCTGAGAAAGGGTAATGTTTAGATTTAACTAGACAGAGTGCAGGAAAACATATACAATGTCGGAGGAAACAATGGAGTTTGGTGATGCCATCAAATTCAAGAGAGAGCTTATGAGGGAAATAGATTGTCAGGGGCAGGGTAGGGGCATTGGCGGGGGTAGTTGTCAAAGCCTGAAACAGCAAGTTGTGCGCAATTTTTAATTTCAGATCATGCGCAAGAGCAGGAATGTTACAGCAATACTGCAACTAGTTGACCTCGGCTGGATTATTACTTCCATGTCCAGCTACCATACTTCTGGTTTAATTTAGTTTTGTTTTATTCTTTTAGAACATGTGTGATAGCCTGTGAGGAGGCATGGCAACAACTTAATGGGAAAATGGCAGGGATGAGCAACTTCAGTCACCAGAGATGCTGCAGCTGCTCGCTCCTGAGCAAAGGAAGCTAAGCAGAGATTTAATAGAGGCATTCTGAATGTTAAGGAGTTTTTGTAGGGAAGATTATGGCAAAACTATTTTCACAGGAGAAGGATTGTAGAGTCATACAGCATGGAAACAGATCCTTTGGTCCAACTCGTCCATGCCAACCAGGTATCCTAAATTGAACAAATCCCATTTGCCTGTGTTTGCCCCATATCCCTCTAAATGCTTCCTACTCATGTATCTATCCAAACGTCTTTTAAATGTTGCAATTGTACCAGCCTCCACCACTTCCTGTGGCAGCTCATTCTATACACGCACCACCCTCTGAGTGAAAAAGTTGACCCTCGGGTCCCTTTCAAATCTTTCCCCCTCACCTTAAACCTATTCCCTCAAATTTTGGGCTCCGCTACCCTGGCAAAAAGACCTATTCACGTTACCTAATCTCCTCATGATTTTATTAACTTCTATGAGATCTCCCCCCAGCTTCCGATACTCAGGTGAAAAAAGTCCCAGCCTATCCAGCCTCTCCTTACAACACAAGCTCTCCATTCCCGGCAATATCCTTGTAAATTTTTTTCTGTGCTCTTTCTAGTTTAAAAACATCCTTCCCATAGCGCCATGATAACGGTTTACAGATTGATGATGATGAGCAAAAGAACCAAATATAAAGTGAGATGAATTTTTTTTAATGCAATGAGGTTGTCATAGTCTGTAATTTACTGCCTGAAAGAAAGTTTTAATGCTGCTTTCAAAAGGGCATTCAATAAATAAATATCAGAAAAGAGCAATTTTCAACCGTATAGAGAAAACAAATGGGAGGGAGAGTGGGAAAACCGTTTCAAACAGTGGGCACAGGTACAAAGGATCAAATGGTCTCCCCTATGCCAGTGGCTTTTGTGAGCCAGAATTTGCAGTAGCAGGGCATTAAACAAAATCTGTCTTTTGGTCGACTTGCCCTTGTACCCTAGAGCTCAAAACCATCTTTCCTCTTAAAGTCACTGAAAGAGGGAACTGGCATGTCACAGAGACAGAGCTCAATAAGGTATCTGTTTAACGGTGAATTTAACTTGGAACAGGATGCGAAGAAGGGACTGAATTCAATGTGAAATTTCCAAAAAAAGGGGAGTAATAAGGAGAGTGAAACACTGGAATATGAGTGAGAGAAAAGGAAAGGTGAACTAAAGGAAATGTACAAAATCAAATTAAATTTAAAAGTTACGCTGTTCTTTCAAGCCTCTGAACCTAAAAGCATGGGGCTCCACCTTCCAACACATTTGTTTGGTGCTGGTGAGAATGACTGGTAACTGTTGACATTGACAGGACTGGCAACGTCTCTCTTTTTAGCAATATTCATCAGGCTGTTAATAACCATAAGAAATAACTATAGGAGTCGGTCCCTCAGACCTGCACCATCTTTCGACAGGATTATGGCTGATCCGATAAAATTGTATTTGTTCATGTAACAGCTTAACTTGATCAGGTGTGTTTAGTGGGCAATTCTTGGGCATAAGTGGCAAAAAAAAGGGCAGCGTGTTTTGCAAAGCTAACAAAACTATATCACAGGGAACAACCACTGGACTTTGACATTCCAGGGATATCTGCTCCTCACAGCCACTGCATCACCTACCCCTTGAAGCACTTGACATTATTTCAATGGTCACTCCTGACCCATTAATGAATCTACTAAGACCTTTCACAGTGTCTATCTCTTCAAATGCACTGAAATGCAACATTCTGCACTTGAACGCACACCAAGTCTGCATTAGAGCTGTTTAATGATTCTGCACTCGAACTGGTACATAAAAGCCAAGTGTTGCTGAGCACCTTGCTAGAGACAGTAAGCACAGTTCTCAACCATTTAGAGATATTTGTACATAAAAAAAAGCATTGCATTCTATGACGCACACAAGAATGGACTTGGGCATTCCAAGTCTCTGATATTGAACTGACTTTCATTATCAGAGACCTGCCCTGTCGACCAGCACTCCTTTTAGTAAGTTCCTGCTTGTGTTAGTTTGGAATGACCAGCTATCACATAGAGCATGATAGAATCACTAGTTTGTCACTCAATGATGACATTGTTCTAAGATCCGTCAGCAGTTGTAAGGTACCGAAAGAGACCCTTTGGCTCCCTGTGCCAGTGATCGGATTTTGAAAAGCTCAGCACAGTCCCCCAACAAGGTGCTCCCTTCTCCCAACACACAGAGCTATTCTGAGAGTGACCACTGACAATTGATGTAAAAACCCATCTGGTTCCTTAATGTCCTTGAGGGAAGGAAATCTGCCATCCTTACCTGGTCTGGCCTTCATGTGACTACAGACCCACAGCAATGTGGGTGACTCTTCGAGATGGCAAGAGCTACCGATGCTGGAGTCAGAGATAACACAGTGTAGAGCTGGAGGAATACAGCAGGCCAGGCAGCATTAGAGGAGCAGGGGAGTTGACGTTTCGGGTCAGGACCCTTCTTCAGATCTGCCCTCTGTGCAATTGGAGATGGGTAATGCTGGCCTATCCTGTGATGTCCACACAGCCATGAACATTTTGTTTTAAAGGCTCTGCCTATTGCACTGTAGACTGAATTCGAATGAAGCCTTACAATAAATACCTGCAGGATAAAAATCTTAAATAGCAACTTTATCACTGGTTAATGTTTGCAGGTCCCAGTTATCGCCACCAAGGCATCTGCTCCAAGTACATGCCAGGCTGCCAGATTTTGGCCAGCTGAAAGCCAGGGAGGCAAGGACACACTGTCTAAAAAAGGGGGTAAGTGTATTGCATCTTTCTGTACCTGTTTGAACATAATAAAGCTCCTTTGAAAGAAAATAAATCAACTCGAAGCCAGCGACCGGACAGCTTGTCTGCAGGCTGTTTCCCATTGCTGAGCGGGGTATAGCCAGGCCAGGTTCCATATGGTGATTAGAACTGCCGATGCTGGAGTCTGAGATGACAGAGTGGAGCTGGAGGAACACAGCAGGCCAGGCAGCATCAGAGG
>JAHRHZ010000040.1:36807112-36840500 GCA_024137785.1 Ginglymostoma cirratum | reverse complement strand
CTGACCACACCCCTCATACTCTGACCACACCCCTCACACCCTGACCAAAACCCCTCACAGTGACCACACCCCTCACCCACTGACCACACCCCCTCTCTCACTGACCACACCCTTCATACTGACCTCACCCCTCACACACTGACCGCACCCCCTCACCCACTGACCACACCCCTCACCCACTGACCACACCCCTTCACCTGTTACGGTGTAAATGTTTAAGAATTGCAAGCAATACTGCAAATTCTCAAGAGCTGGTTGAATGGAGCAGCTTCACCCTTCACACTGTCAGCATTTTCACAAAGAAATGGTTTTGGAGGAAATCTGTAGTGAGCAAAGTTTGGCAGAAGAAGTCTAACTCACCAGGTACACACCTTATCTAAAATGCTCAGAGATAGTGGGAACTGCAGATGCTGGAGAATCTGAGTTAACAAGGTGTAGAGCTGGATGAACACAGCAGGCCAAGCAGCATCAGAGGAGCAGGAAAGCTGATGTTTCGGGTCTGGACCCTTCTTCAGAAAATCCTCAGAAAAACGTCAACTTTCCTGCTCCTCTGATGCTGCCTGGTCTGCTGCGTTCCTCCAGCTCCACACCGTGTTATCTAAAATATTTGTGGGATTTGCAAACATCTATTCCCCATTTTTGGCTAACAGAGTTGGGCCCGTGAATGTAATTCCAGTGTTGCTGGGGCGTTAATGTGTTTTCATGGCATGCCAATAAATTTGCAAGTGGTTCATGAAGCTCAGGAAACCCAGTTCAGTTGAAAGGTTGTGAGAAGCTAGTAGCAAAATGTTAACCCTGAGCCTTGCATTTAAAACTAAATTTTTGCCTCCTCTCCAATTAAGGTCACCACCACCACCCCCCCTCCCCGCTCTTCTAAAATTGCCAGGCAGTCCAGATGCTTTTGCCCACTGCCTGTCATATCAGTGTAACTGATTGAAATGTATAAAGTTCTCAGAGTGCTGGGCAGACTAGATGCAGGGAGGATGTCGTCCTTGGTAGCCATGTCTAGAATACGAGATAAGCCGTTTCAGACTGAGACGAGGAAACATTTCCTCATTCAGATGGTGGTCAACTGTAGAAATCACTACCAAAGGAGGCAGTGGAGTCAAGTCACTGAATATCTTCAAGATAGAGACCACTATATGTTTAGATTTTAAAGGTATCAAGGAGTATAAGGAGAAAGCAGGAATATGGTGTTGAGGATCAGCCATAGTGGTATTGAATGGTGCAGCAGGGTTGAAGGGCTGAATGGTTTACTCCTGCTCATAGTTTCTATTGTTCTACCTCATACTTAGTTGCTGACATGCAATGAACTACATCACGTTTAACACAAGAGTCTGTTCTTGTTAGACCAGCCAATGGTTATCCTCCACCGCATAAAAAAAGTGGTTGCTATAGTTAGAGGTAATTTGGCTTATTGAGTCTGCAGTGACCCTCTGAAGAGCATCCTACAGACCCACACCCCATCCTATCCTCATATTAATCAATGGCCAACCCACCTAACATGCACATCTTTGGACAGTTAGAGGAAATCAGAACACCTGGCGGAAACCCAAACTGACATCGGGAGAACATGCAAACTCTACACAAACAGTCAGCCGAGGCTGGAATCAAACCCGAGTCCCTGTTGCTGTGAAGCAGCAGTGCTAATCACTGAGCCACCATGCCACCCTATGCCAGATCCTGAACCAAAGTCTGAAACCAGTCGACCACAGCTGGGGTGATTATTTTAAAACTTTGTTTTGTGCAGTTTTATTCTTGATAAAGATCTAACTTCAATTTGCTCTTATAGAATAAGTGTTTGCTGTATAAAGCCATGATGGGTTAAATTTTTATATAAAAATATATTAAACTTGCAACTGAAAATGACATGTGAAGGATGAAAGCCATGTGGTAAGTTTCGCAGTGAAAACAGATGTGATGTGCCCTTGAACACCGCAAGGATCCGTTCAGCCAATGTTCCAAAGTCAATATTTTTGCATGGAAAATGTTTACAACATTAATCATTTGACCAACTCTAACCAAATAACAAAACTTGAGTCTTGTTTCATGGAAACATTCCCTGTTGCAGTTCTGTCAATCTCCTGCATCGTTCATTTATGGACTTCCTGGGGAGATCACCACTTGTGAACTTTCCTCGGCAGAATCTTGCCCGAATCCATTGCTGCTTGGACCATTCCGATGGGTCTTTACAGTATGATCACAGAGGCCATCCAGTTGACTGTGCAGTACGCAACGTCACATTGTAAGGGAGAGAAATTATCATGTGACAGCATAGAGGAGCTGCCCTTTTCCTCAGATGATGGTAATAGAGAGGAACCTGAGGAGGCGGCTGTCTGAGAAATCACAGCATTGCAGAAGCATCACGGCATAAAAGCAGTCCATTCAGTCCATGTGTCTGCACCAGCTGTCCGAATAAGCATCATGACTAAGTGCCATTCTCCTGTCTTTTCCACATAACCCCGTATTCAAATAGTCATCCAATGCCCTCCTGAATGCATCAGTTAATGTACCTGCATCACACCTCCAGGCAGTGCATTCCAGATCCCAACTGCTCACTGCGTGCAGAAATCTTTTCCCACATCACTCTTGCTTCTTATGCAAGTCACTTTATATTCCAATCCTCTTGTCCTTGATCCGTTTGCTAGAGCGAACAGTTTCTACTTATCCACTGTATCTAGCCGCCTCAAGATTTTGAAAACTTCTATCAGATCTTCTTGTCTCCGGGGGAACAGCACAAACCTCTCCAAACTATCCTCATAACTGAAGTTTCTCATTCCTATAACCTTTCTTGTAAATCTCCTCTTCACTTTCTTCAGTGTGTTCGCATCCTTCTTATTATGCGTTGCCCAAAACTCTACACAATGCTCCAACTGAGATCTAACACCTGTTCTGTACAGGTTGAACATCACCTCTATGGTCTTGTATTCTTTGCCTCTGTTAGTGCAGCCCAGAATACTGTTTGCTCTGCCCATTGCTCACTCCATTTTTCCTATCACCTTCACTGATCTGTGCTCATATGTATCCAGATCTCTTTGCATGTGCATCCACATAGAATTGTACTCCCTAGTTTATATAGTCTATCCTATTTCCTCCTACCAAAATGCATCACTGTCTGCTTCTCTACTTTGAACTTTCTGCCCACTCCAGGAACTTGTCAATGACGCTTTGGAGTTCTGCACTGTCCTCTTCACAATTTGCAATTCATTCAAGTGTAATATCATCTGCAAACTTTGAAGTTGCCCCTGCACAACAAGCTCTCGATCATTAATACATACCAAGAAAAACAATGGTCCCAATACTGATCCCTTGGGAAGTCCATTACAAAACTTCCTCCAGACTGAAAAACATCCATTGACCATTACTCTTTGTTCCCCATTACTCAGCCATTTCTTTTTTTATCCATATTGCTTTTGTATTGCCTTTGTATTCTATCAACTACAACCTTTCTAATATATCTGTTGTGTGACATGCCTTCTGGCAGTTCATATATACTACATCAATAGTGTTACCTTCATTGATACTTGTGGTTACCTCTTCAAAAAACTCTGGCATGTTCATTAAATAAAACTTTCCCTATTGAACTCCATGTTTTTTTGTTCCTAATGAGCCTATCTTTTTTCCATATGACTGTTACTTCTATCCAGAATAATTGTTTCTAGAAGCACCAAAGTTAAGCTGACTGGTCTGTAATTGCTGGGCTTATCTTTACAGCCTTTTAATTGCACAAAGTGTATGACGTTTGCTATTCTATAGCCTTCTGGTACCTTCCTGAGTCTAGAGAAGGCTGAAAGATTATGGGCAGCAACCCTACAATCTCCATTCCCATTTCCTTCAATATCCTTGGATATGTCTCATCCAGTCCCAGAGACTTGTCAACTTTATGTGCCAACATACAGTTTATCCAACACTTCTTCCTTATCAATTTTGAATCCTTCTGGTGACAGAGTTTCTTCCTCTATCTCTATGGCCTGGGCATCATCTCCTTCTTTTGAAAAGACAGATACAAATTTTTCATTTAGCGCATTTTACCAGGACATCGCCTTGGTTGGAGAGTTTCAGTTACGCAGAGTGATTGAATAGATTGAGGTTGTTTTCCTTGGGGCAGAGGTACTGTGAGGAGGCATGTTGAGATGTGTATAATTATGGGGGCATAGACAGGGTAGACAGGAAGAAACATCTCCCCTTGGTGGAGGGATCAAGGACCAGGGGAATAGAGAGATAACTGCTGGTGGTTTAACCTGAGGGTCTCCAGACCTCAGGCAAGGGACAAGGTAGAAGGAGACAGGTCCTTCATGAGAAGCTCAGCTGGTTTGGGAATTGGACCTGTACTGCTGGTATCACTTAGCATTGCAAATCAGCTGTCTGACTAACTGAGCTAACTGAACCCTCATAGAAAGAAGTAGCTCTTGTATGGAATATACTGCCTGCAAATATGGTAGATTCAATTGAGGAAGTCAAGAGCGAATTGGATGATTATTTGGATAGAAATAGTGGGCAGGGATATGGGGAAAAGGCAGGTGATTGGCACTAGGTAACTGACCCAGTGCAATGGGCCGAACAGCCTCCTTCTGCACCATTACAATTCTGTGGTTCTGAGACATGGGCACATCGATGGAATGAATTTCTTCTTCATATCTTTCTCGTTGTTATCGACTTCAGGTCATTGCCATTAGTCAGAAAGGCCAACACCAATAGTGCAAACAGACTCCTCAGTTCCTATTGAAGACCTACAACACCCAGAGGATGGACTGTCATCTCCGTCTCCCTCATCCTCCGGAGTTACACTGTAATATTCTTCTACAGGGCTGACGATGCACCTAATGTCACAAGTGATTCATGTGTTCACTTTGTGGATCTGTGGTGGGACCCTGAAGAGCAGTGGCAGTTAGGCACTCTGGAAATGCAGAAATCGTAAGAGGTCCCCAGGGGGCACAGGCAGAAGTCTACATGATTCTTTTCTAGAGACCATAGACTATCTGAATGAGTGAAACCTGTGACATTCCTGGGAGAGAACGGATACATATTCAGCTGGAAATAGTTAGATTTCAAACTGTGTGATCTGCTCAATAATCATCCTTTATTATCGCTTCCACACAGACCCCCTCTGCTGGTAATAAAAGCAGAAATTGCTGGAGAAGGTCAGCAGGGCTGGCAGCCTTGATGGAGAGAATTAACATTTTGAGTTTAATATGACTTTTCTTCGAGACATGATGGCTCTTTGCTGGTCCATAGGTGAATGTTAGCCACAAATGGGCAAAATGCTTAATGCAATTTTCAATACACTACAAAACCCTTTTTGATTTTGTTCAACTGGTTGTTCACATCGAGTTACTGTGGCCACATAGGTGCAGTCAATGACACCCTGTGCTCTGATGGTCACAGAGCTCTTACAGCTTGGCTATCATTGTCTACAATGAATTGAATGAACTAGTTAGCTGTTCTGAATGGGCCATTGATCAACTTCTACATGCATCAATGAGCTGTAGCCTGGGAGGTGGCACACAAGTTTGCTCTGGAACCCTGGAATGAGCAGTTGCCATAGAAATTTAGGGTCACAGTCACCATGAGGATGCCTGGCATGGTGTTCTCTCCGTATCCTACAAGTCTTGCTGGGGGAGCAAGCACATGCCAGTGATGGTCTTCCAGCACAGCCTCGGTCACCTCTGACGTTGGCTCTGAGACACCTGAGCGGTCAGATCATGTAATTGGTCTTCGCCAATGATATCTGCTCAGCTGGCCTTCCTCATGATCCTCTTCTTAATGACTGGTGCCAGTTAATGGCCATGTGATCTATGTTACTGATTGGTCTTGGCTCTCCTCTGGAACCCATCCATATCTACCTTCCCTCTGTCACTCTCAAGGTTCCTCTCATCTCTCTTGGCTTGCACAGCACCACACACCTTGTCTCAAGCATCTTGAAGCATCCACCAATTTACCCTTGACCAAGAGTCAATGGCCCCCAACCGTTTAACTTTAATCTTCAACCCATGCTCCACTCCATGTGGCCACGCCCAGCCGTCAATCATCCTGCTATTATCCTGATGCCTCCCTCCAAAATCCCTGAGCTGGTTTCACTGGACCTTCTCTCAGAGACCTTCCCCTACCCTATTTCAAACTTTGAGACCCTGTCCTAGATTCATGATGTGCCATGCTTGTCCGGCTGCCTCCCTTTGAACAAATAGGATATGATCTCTGGACCCTACTAAAAAGGGTAGAGACTGACTCTCTTTGAACACCCCCTCCCCATCTCATTCCCACTTCCAAACATGTCAGTGCCTTTGCTGCACTGCTGTTTGAGGATCTTCCCACCTGGAAGTGCTCGAGGAGATGACCACCATAACTCTCTCCCCTGTACCCCCAGCCTGCCATTCAATATCTCCTACTCCCGTCTCCTGTGCCACTAAGCTAGATAAAGACAAACATCCCTTCAGATTGAGCAGCCCGACCTCGCGTGTGCCACCTCTGATATATTTGGAAACAAGAGGCGTAAGTTTTCCATATGCTGCAGACTGGATATTGAAGATAGGACTTAATTTGGTGAAGTTCCCATTTAATGAGCATCATTCATGATATCAACTTCATGGTAAATCACTTCCCACTATCAGGTGGGAGTTCCTCGCAGAAGTATCCTAGGCCCCGCCATCTTCAATTGCCTCATCAATGACTTTCACCTCGTCATAAGGTCAGGACCAAGTCAAATTGTCAAAGCAGACAAGAGTCTGGCAGAGAACAAGGTATAACTGATAAATTAAATTGCATTTACTTGAATGCAAGAGGCCTGACAGGTAAGGCAGAAGAACTTAGGGCATGATTGGGAATATGGGACTGGGACATCATAATTATTACAGAAACATGGCTCAGGGATGGACTGCACTGGCAGCTTAATGTTCCTGGGTATAGTGCGACAGGAAGGATGAGGCATAGTTATTTGGGTTGAACTAAGAAAGGGACGATCACCTTGTTGGGTTTGTACTATAGTTTCCCCAGCAGTCAGCAGGAAACTGAGAAGCAAATATGTAAGGAGTTTGCAGATATCTGTAAGAATAATGGGGTTGTAATGGCAGGGGATTTTAACTTTCCACACATAGACTGGGACCATCATAGTCTTAAGGGCTTGGATGTGAAGGAATTTGTGTAGTGTGTGCGAGAAAACTTTCTTATTCAGTATGTGGATGTACCTACTAGAGAAGGAGCGAAACTTGACCTACTCTTGGGAAATAAGGCAGGGCAAGTGATCGAGGTGTCAGTGGGGGAGCATTTTGGGGCAAGTGATCATAATCCTATTAATTTTAAAATAGTTATGGAAAAGGATAGAACTGACAAAAAGTTAAAGTTTGAAATTGGAGTAAGGCCAATTTTGACAGTATTAGACAGGAATTTTCAAAAGTGGGTTGAGGGAGACTCTTTCCAGGTAAAGGGACAGATCGGAAAAGGGGGGCCTTTAAAAATGAGATAACAAGAGTCCAGAGGCAGTACATTCCTGTTAGTGCGAAGGGCAATGCTGGTAGATGTAGGGAATGCTGGATGACAAGAGAAATTGATGCTCTGGTTAGGAAAGAGAAGGCAGCATATATCAGGTATAGATAGCTGGGATCATGTGAATCCCGAAAAGGAGTATAAGGGCAGTAGGAATACGCGTCGGTTGAAAATCAGGAGGGCAGCAAGGGGATATGAGATACCTTTGGCAAATAGAGTTAAGCAGAATCCAAAGAGCTTCTATCAGTACATTAAGGACAAAGCTGTAACGAGAGAAACAAGAGGATCCTTAAAGATCAATGTGACTGTCAATGTGAGGAACCACAGGAAGTGAGTGAGGTACAAAACAAATAGTTTGCACCAGTATTTACTGTGGAGAACCATAGAATCGCTACAGAGTGGAAGCAGGCCATTTCGCCCATTATGCCCACACTAACCCTCTGTAGAGCATCCCCCACACACACATTCCTATCCTATCCCTGTAACCCTGCATTCCCCATGGCTAATCCATCTAACCTGCACATCCCAGGACACTATGGGAAATTCTGCATTACCAATCCACCTAACCTGCTCACCTTTGGACTATGGGAGGAAACCAGAGCACCTGGGGGAAATCACGCAGACACAGAAAGAATGTGCAAACTCCACACAGACAATTGTCCAAGGCTGGAATTAAACCCAGCACCCTGGTGCTGTGAGGCAGCAGTGGTAACCGCTGACATGTAAGCTAGAGAGCAGAGGGAAATAAATAGTGATATCTTGAAAATAGTTCATATTACAGAAGAGGAGATGCTGGAGGTCTTAAAATGCATAAAGGTAGATAAATCCCCAGGACCTGATCAGGTGTTTCCTGGAACTTTGTTGGAAGCTACGGAAGAGATTGTTGGGCCCCTTGCTGAGATATTTGCATCATTGACAACCATTGGTGAGGTGCTAGAAAACAGGAGGTTAGCTAATGGTGTGCCAATGGTTAAGGAAGGCTGTAAGGAAAAGCCAGGGGGTTATAGACCAGTGAGCCTTACGCCAGTGGTGTGTACATTGATGGAGGGGATCCTGAGAGATAGGATTTACATGTATCTGGAAAGGCAAGGACTGATTAGGGATGGTCAACATGGTTTTGTACACGGGTAAGTGTGTCTCACTAACTTGATTCAGTTTTCGAAGAGGTGACAAGGAAGATTGATGAAGACAGAGCAGTAGATGTTGCCGATATGCCTTCTTTGCCTTCAGCAAAGTGCTCGACAACATTTCACATGGTAGACTGGTTAGTAAGGTTAGAACGCATGCGATTCAGGGGGCTAGCCAATTGGATACAAAATTGGCTTGAAGAGAGGAGACAGGGGGTGGTTTTTTGGACTGGATGCCTGTGACCAGCGATGAGCCACAAGGATCGGTGCTGGGTCCACAATTTTTCATCATTTATATAAATGATTTGGTTGCGAATATAGAAGGCATGTTCAGTTAGCAGGTGACACCAAAATAGTAGTGTAGTTGACAGAGAAGAAGGATATCTCAAGTAGGACGGGACCTTGATCAGATAAGCCGACAATCGGAGAAGTGGCAGAGGATGTTTAATTTAGAGGAAGGTAAGGCATTGCTTTTTGGTAAGGCAAACCACAGCAGGATTCACACAGTTAATGGTAGGGCCCTGGGGAGTATTGCTGAACAAAGTGACAGTGGGGTGAGGGTGCATAATTCCTTGAAAGTGGAGTTGTAGGTAGATAGGATTGTGAAGAAGGCGTTTGGCACACAGGCCTTCATTGGTCAGAACACTGACTATAGGAGCTGGGACGTTGTGTTACAGCTGTACAGAACACTGGTGAGGCCTCTTATTGAATGTCACGTACAATTCTGTTTGACCTCCTATAGGAAGGATGTTGTTAAACTTGATAAGGTGCAGAAAAGATTTACAAGGATATTGCCGGGACTGGAGAGTTTGAGCTATAAGGAGAGGCTGAATAGGCTGGGGCTATTTTTTCTGGAGTATCAGAGGGGCTGAGGAGTGACCTCATAGAGGTTTATGAAATCGTGAGAGGCATGGACAGGGTAAATAGCCAAGGTGTTTTCCCCAGGGTAGGGGAGTCCAACATTAGTGGGCATAGGTTTTGAGGTGAGAGGGGAAAGATTTAAAAAGGACCAGAGGGGTAACCTTTTCATGCGTTTGAGTGGTGTGTGTACAGAATGAGCTGCCAGAGGAGGGGGTGAAGGCTGGTACAATTACAACATTTAAAAGGAATCTGGATGGGTACACAAATAGGAAAGGTTTTGAGGTATATAAACCAAATGCTGGCAAATGGGATTAGGTCAGATTGGGTTGTCTGGTTGGTGCGGATGAGTTGGACTGAAGGGTCTGTTTCTGTGCTGTCTGACTATGACTCTACGATCTTAAGTGGGGATATTCACCGATGATTGCATTGTGTTCAGCACCATTTACAATTCCTCAGATACTGAAGCAGTCCATGTTCAAAAAAATCTGGACCATATCTAGTCTTGGGCTGAAAAGTAACATTCATGCTGCACAAATGCCAGACAATGACCATCACCAGTAATAGACAATCTAACCACTGTCCTTTGACATTCAATGACATTGCCCTCACTGAATTCCCACTATTAATATTCTGAGGGCAGCCATGGAACAGAAACTGACCTGGACTTGCCATATAAATACTTTGGCGACAAGAGGGTGTCAGAGGCTGGGGATACCTCAATGAGTAACTCATCTCCTGACTCCCCAAAGCCCACCAACATTTACATGGCACAATGATATGTCCCACTTGCCTGGATCTCCAACAACATTCAAGAGGCTTGACACCACTCAGGATAAAGCAGCCCACTTGATTAGCACCATCTTAGCTTATTTATTGGGGAGATGATGGCCTGGTGGTATTATTGCTGGAATGTCTTGGTAATGTTCCAGGTTCAAATCCTACCACGGCACTTGAATTCTCCAACAAAAAAAATCTGGAATTAACAGTCTAAATGATGACCATGAAACCTTTGTTGATTGTCAGGAAAAAAAATCAATTTGGCACACTTGGTGTTGTCCAGCGAGTGTTGTGCAATCATAGAATTGCACCCAACCGTGGGCAATTTGTTTTTGGGTTCTGTAATTCGGGGCTGGCAGAGTCTGTACTCTTCCCATTACAAAAGGTGATGGAAACATGTCATCTGATTTGATCTGCCGATGATTGGGCTTTATGTCCAATACCATAGCTGGCATCACACTGACAATACAATTTCTACACAACATTGCTTAATTCTATGGCAGACAAGACATTTTCTTTTGGACTAACAGCAGAGTCCTTTCATTACCACCTCTGCGACCACTACACATTAGCAGCATTTCACAAATAGTTTCATCTGGTATTCAAATATTTATGCTCATTTACCATTTTCTGGAGCTGAAATACATTTATGCACAGGCAAATATTCTCCATGAGAAAAAGAATACGTAAACATACAAATTCAGAGCAAAGTAGAAACTTCTTTGGAGGCAGTTCAAAGAAAGTTCTCTAAATTAATTGTTTTATGAAGGGATATTAAGCTGTTTAGGCCTGAATTTGCCAGAGTTTAGAAGGATGACAGGTGATTAAATTGAGATATGTAAGATGCGAAAGGGGAATTAGCAATGTAGACATTTAGCAGATGTTTCCTCGTGTGGGGTGATCCAGAATGAGAGGTCATGGTTTTAGGCTAAGGAGGGGCTGATTTAACAAAAAAGGGATGAGGAGGAATTACTTCTCTCAAAGGGTCATGAATCTGTGGAATTCACTGCCCCAGAGTGCAGTGGACCCTGGGATAATGAATAAATGTAGGGACAGAATCAACAGGCTTTTAAATAGTAAATGAGTTAAACGTTTATGGGGAGTGTGCAGGAAAGAGGAGTTGAGGCGAAGATGAGATCAGCCATGATCGCATTAAATGACAGAGCAGACTTGAGGGGCTGAATGGCCTAATTCTGCTCCTAGTTCTTATATTCTTATGCAAATTGACAATTCTGCCCTGCAAAACGTCTGGCCAGCATCTTGACTTTCTTTTCGATCTTCCCTCAGCATCCTGGGATGCATCTCAACTGGTCCTGATGTCTTATCATGTTTAGGTACAGACTGCTTATGCCATACTCCCTCCTTATCAAGTTTAAGCCATTCTGCAGTGTCTGAACTGCCCCTCTCTCACCATGACGTTTCATCAAACTGAAGCTTCTCCACACATTTTAGTGCTCTATATTTTCGCTTTGTCTAAAATAAGAGAGGCTGGTTAAAACCAGCCGTTCAAACGCCCATATTTGAACAAAAGTTAAATGCCCTTGGAGGTAAACAATGAGGTTTGCAGTTTGTCGCTGTTTGACCAAATATCCTTTTTCTGGTTCATGCTTGTTCTGTGCCAGCATGACGACTGTAGACCACATTTCTCAGTAAAAGAGTGGAAAAGCAGTCATGTAAATAACAAAACAAAAAGTCACTTCAGCCTTCAAAGTCAAATTTCGAACAAGCAGGGCTTTTGTTTTGCGTTACTAATTTAACGGGATGGCAACGTGAGGAAAATAAACATGCAGAGTTGGAGCATGGAATTGACTGATTGGATTCTCTATAGTAAGCCAGAATGGATGCAGTGGTTGGAATGGCCTCCTTTAATCTCATAATGGTTGTGAAACAACATGGTTGTATGCCCTACAATAATCATAGGACCTCGAAAACGTGGAAGCAGGCCATTCAGCCCATCGAATCCACACCACCCCTCCAAACAGCAACCTGACCAGACTCACCCCCTGCCCCGTCCCCGTCCCCGTAACCCTGCATTTCCCATGGCCAACCCACCTAGCCTGTACATCCCTGCACACTATGGGCAATTTAGCACGGCCCATTCACCTAATCTGCACATCTTTAGACTGTAGGAGGAAACCGGAGCACCCAGAGGAACTCATGCAGTCATGGAGAGAACGTGCAAACTCCACACAGGCAGTTGTTTGATGATGGAATTAAACCCAGGTCCCTGGCGCTGTGAGGCAGCAGTGCTAACCATTGAGCCACTGTGCCACCCTCAAAGTAAAACAATATCCAATGGACATCTATGGGATTTTGTTTTGAAATGGACAAATTTGTGAAACATACGACTTAACTGGTGAACAGAGCGTTTTAAAAGCTGCTGGTGACTGACACAAATGACATTAATGAATGTTGGGTGATTATCTATCAGGCCAAAATAACTCAGATGTGGCCTGAGACATCAGACCAGCTGCAGGAGGTGTCTGAATGTGAATGTGGCACTGAGGTCACCCAGCCAGGTACAGGGTGGTTGGTAGGAGGTGGGGTGGGGGGGTCACCGGGCAGAGGGAGATGTAGCCTCGGACTGACAAAGCTGAGCTTCACCCCTGCCCTCCCACTGTGAGGTAGGCCTGCCCCCTGCTCCCTTACCTCCTGCCTATCTCCAGCCACTTCATTACCCGGGAATGGTCCTTCTTGGAGTTGGAAGGCCATGCCTGGGTTCATGTTGTGATCTGCCTACTCCACCCCCATCCGCTATCATATTCCCATTATTTACACACGCCCCCCACCCACTCCAACAAATGTCTGTCCCACCCTCTGTCTGCTTCTCCTTATTGTCCAGCTCCAAGCCCCTCATCCAGACCCAAAAGTTCCTGATAAAATGTGCAGACAGGGCCGGGTCACATCAGATATTGGGATCCTGCATCCACACACTCATTGCCTCATCTAATGGTAACATTCACACCAAACACAGCCTACTTAATAACGTCAGAGCCTTTCTTCTTTTAAGGTGGGGGCAAATTAACTCGACAAGAAGCTACGTTTTTACATCTCAACTTTATCAGATAAATCCTACCATCAATTCTCAGAGCAGTAACTGGTAATCAGTTGGTAATTTTGAGGGGCCCTACTTTATTACCTTGTTGTGTGTGCTGATAATGATCAAAATCTAGAATCTAAAATGGGTGTAGGATAACTGAGAGCAGTTAAACAAGATATACAATGTCATAGTGAACTCTAATGTTGTACTTTGGATAAAGAATTGGACAATGTCAGTTTAAGGAGCATTTTGACAGGAAATTATAAAGCTGTCAATTAGACATCCCACACACCTTGGAAAGAAAGATATAAGGAACATTAAAAAGTGAATCAGCTCTGCAGCTGAACAAGCTATTCAGTTCGCAAAGAATGCAAACAACAGTAGTCATTGAGTGCATCATGCATTGCAATATAATCAAGACTGACAGATATACATATTTTAACAAGGTAACACAGTGTGGTGCTGGAGGAACACAGCAGGCCTGGCAGCTTCAGAGGAGCAGGGAAGTTGATGTTTCGGGTCGGGACCCTTCTTCAGAAAATGCTCCTCTGATGCTGCCTGGCCTGCTGGGTTCCTCCAGCTCCACACTGTGTTATCTCTGACTCTAGCATCTGCAGCTCTTGCTGTCTCTACGTATTTTTAACAAATCTGTTTTGACATTTTATGGTGCATGTGGAACTTGAACCATAGATTTTTGGCTCTGAGGTAGGTACACTACCACTGTGCCACAAAACCCTTGAAATGATGGTCTGGGTAGACACCCTTATGCTACAACCATTCTAGATAGGTTCCATCAACCAGTTCTGGAGAAGGTGGGACTTGAACCCAGCTCTCCTAGGCATAGAGGCAGGGACACTACCACCATGCCAGATGGGCCTATGAATTAGGCTTCTGATATTACTAGTTGGATTGCTAGCAGTTGTATTATGTTATGAACTTGCTCTCCCACCAATCTGAGTATCAACAATCTCACATCTAAGCCCCAAGACATTGCAAAACAACTCTACCTTTCTTCTGACATATTCAGAATTAAACGCGCCTGCTTTGCACTTTACAACTGCACTCCTGATCAGGCACTTGCAGTTTTGTGAGCAGAACGCAAAGTCAAAGGAGAGTGAAAAGGAGGGAAAAGCAAATGAGTGATACCAGTGAACCAAAGATGAAAGGTTCAGACAATAAATCCATGGGATATGTAGGGGAAGCAGTGATAATCACAGCTGCTCAGTAATGCTACCTAAAACACTAGCCCTAAACATCTTACTCAACTTTTCAACTATTCCTCCTTGACCATCTCAAAAATCTATGATTGGTCCAATCCCAACAGACCTTTTATTGTTCCCTTTCTTCCTTATGAGGTACACATGAGTGCTTTCTATTTTAAATGCACAAGTTAAGCACAAGTTGATGCTGAAGAAATGTAACCACAGAATATTTGCGAGTGAAGAAGGTATTCAGTACACTTGCCTTTATTGGTCAGTGCATTGAGTATAGGAGTTGGCGGTTATCTTGTGGCTGTACAGGACATCGGTAAGGCCGCTTCTGGAATACTGCATTCAATTCTGGTCTCCCTGATGTAGGAAACATGTTGTGAAACTTGAAAGGGTTCAGAAAATATTTACTGTACAAGGATGTTGCCAGGGTTGGAAGGTTTGAGCTATTGAGAGAGGCTGAATAGCCTCGGTCATTTTCCCTAGATCGTCAGAGGCCAGGGGGTGTCTTATAGAGGTTTGTAAAATCATGAGGGGCCTGGATTGGATAAATAGCTGAGGTCTTTTTCCCAGGGTAGGGGAGTCCAAAACTAGACGGAATAGGTTTAAGGTGAGAGGGTGAAGATATAAAGAGGACCTAAGGGGCAACTTTTTCACACAGAGGGTGGTACGTGTATGGAATGACCTGCCAGAGGAAGTGGTGGAGGCTGGTACAATTACAACATTTAAAAGGCATCTGGATAGGTACATGAATAGGAAGGTTTTAGAGGGATATGGGCCAAATGATGGGACTAGATTCATTTAGGTTATCTGGCTGGCGCAGACGAGTTGGACCAAAGGGTCTGTTTCCATGCTGTACATCTCCATGACTCTATGATTTTGACATTGGGGAAGTGCTCCACATTTAGTCACTCTCCATCAGGTGGAAAATTGATCAACACCAAACTTGTGCCGAAGTGACGGTGGTCAACTGGGCGAGAGGAATCATGGTGAAGCTTAGTGAACTACGTAGAAGTGGATAGTTCTTGGTTACAGCTGTTGTGTGAATGATTACCCAAAAATTATATCAGCCCTCACTTACAAAACCTGAAACAAAATTTACTGTTAGATGTAATTCTCTAACTGAGCAGCACTTGCTGAAAAGTCCTGAGTTAACTTGCCAACCAATCAGTACCTTCCTGTGCTGCATTATAGGATACGATTGTATGAAAGATGGAAGTCTTGTGTGTTGCCCCGATGAGTGCAATATAAAAAGCTTAGGAAACATGTCCTGCTTTCCAGAAATGTAGTTATTTTAAAAAGGTCAGCACCTCTGCTTCATTAGAAATTACGATTATCTTAACCATTCATAAAATCATGGTTGATCTGATTCTGGCTTTAACCTCATGCTCTGTCCCTCCATGCACCCTTCCCCAATGTTCATTGACTCCATTGTTAGTTAAAGGTCTCTCCAATTCTGTCTTGAATATATTCAATGACCAAACCTCCATTGCTCTCTGGGGAAGAGAATTCCAAAGTCCAATGACCCTCTGAGAGAAGAAATTCATCCTACGTATCCAGTGGGAGTCTTCTCAGCATCTGTCCTGTCAAGGCCCCTTAGAATCCCAAACATTTCAATACAATCAGCTTTCATTTATCTAAATTCCAATAGATACAGGCCCAACCTCCTAAGGCAGCCTGGTGAACTTTGTCTGAACTGGTTCCACAAGCAATACCTACTATTACCACAATCTGCATTTATATAGCACCATTAGACATAGTTCAATGTCCCAGCATTATCAAGAGACAAAAATTGACACCACACCAAAGGAAAAGACTTGACACTTTGTCAAAGCGATACACTTCTAAAGCACCATCTTAAAATATGAGAAAGAAATAGAGGACATTATGGAGGGAGAGGCAGAACTTAGGGTCAGGGTTGGTAAAATGTGTGGATTTCAATGATGAGGTGAAGGGAGTTCAGAATGCTCAGAATTGGAGTTCTGGTTGAGTTGCAGAGATAGGGAGAAATGTACTTAGTTTGGAAGCCCTTAAAAACATTTAATCAATTTATCAGACCAGCAATAAGTAGATTTATTACTTATAATTAATAAGTCTTGGACCAATCTGTTCCAAAGCCTCCAATGGCCCAACGTTCCAGTGAGTCTTTCCAGACCTGAGCCTAGAATATAGAAAATGGAATAAATCATACTTAGTTATAAAGGGTTAAGACTAATCACCTCCCAATACAGCATACCTTCATCCCTACCACATGCTACATAAATGTTTTATTCCCATCAGAATGTTTTCAGTGGAAGTGTGAGGAGGGGCTTGCTCTGTTCAGCACTGGGCAGGCTTTGTGATGGGCATCTGCCCTCGACTTTCCATTCATTCAGGGAAAGTGGCACAATCCAGTCTGTTGTGAAATCTATCAGGGACAGCACTTTGCCTTTAGCAGTTTTATACGAATGAGCAGAAAGAATTCTGCCAGCTTAGCAGGGATCTGCTCTTTTGTCACCTCATTCGGACAATGTTTTATTGCACTTTTGTATCATTCCCATCGCAGTTGAACACACTCCTGATTTTATCCGGCTTAAGGGAAACATTGTAGAGAAAATTACATTGAAGCAAGGCCAGCACACTGTTAAGAATGAAAGCCCTACTTGGTGCTATGGCAGAGATTCCATTCCAACATGTCATACTGCCAATAGCCAGATGAAACGATTGACCAATTCATAGCGAGATGTTGATGCAAAAGTATGGAACGTAATTTCACCAATCCAGGTTTTCCAGGATGCTGCCTGGATTAGAATGTATGAGCTATAAGGAGAGGTTAGAAAAACTCAGGCTGTTTTCTCTGGAGCGGCACAGGCTGAGGGAAGACTTGATAGAAGTCTATAAAATAATGAGATGCATGGATAGGGTTGACGGTCAGAATCTTTTTCCCAGAGTTGAAATGTTGAACACTAGGGAGCATGCATTGAAGGTTAGAGGGGGAAAGTTCAAAGGAGACATGAGGGGCAGTTTTTTACACAGAGAGTGGTAGGAGTCTTGAACGCACTGTCGGGGTGGTGGTAGAGGCAGATACGATAGGGGTGCTTAAGGGACTTTTAGATAGGCACATGAATATACAAGGAATGGAGGGATATGGATCAAGGGCAGACAGAAGGGATTAGTTTAATTTGGCATCATGTCTAGCACAACATCATGGGTCGAAGGGCCTATTCCTATGCTGCACTGCTCTATGTTCTCTGCTTTAGGTTAAAGAGTTAGGGTACTCCTCATTGATTCTGTGTCCATCAGATCATCCCAAAAGGCACTTCTGGATGAACCTAAGGGATACAGCATTGATCCACTGCTAGGAGATGGAAAAAAATTGTAGCAGGTCAGCAGTGTTTGCAACAACTATTGAGCCATCAAAAGATTCAGTGGAACATCCAAATCTTGTATGGGGTGTGGTTTGTTTTGGCTAGTGTGGAAGGGTCCAGCATTTTGTGACATTTGCATGCTGTGTCTCACAAGTGGACACTGAGCTGAAACACGCAGACAGCTTACATAGAGAAACCCATACAACGCAATGGGTACAGGATGGGGCCCATCAAGACATAAACAAAATTCTTACATCAATGGGATTGAATATTATCAACATTTACATATTGGGATATGCAAGAGGTAGAAGATTAGGTGAGGTTTCACCAAAGACAAGTTTTCCATGGAATCCAATAAAGGTGTCTCTGAGAGGTGGGCCTAGCAGGGATCCCATGACCAACACCATATATTTAGGCATACATGGTTTTGTTAAAACTGAATTCAACTGCACGAGTTGAAAATGCGAGTTCAAAAGCTCAATGAAAGCTGATTTACACAATGTTAGCAGATCTAAATCGCCATGATATGATGCTGCAATCTATATGCATAGAAACATAGAAGACAGGAGCAGGAGGAGGCCATTCGGCCCTTCGAGCCTGATCTGCCATTCTTCACGATCATGGCTGATCATCCAATTCAATAGCCTAATCCTGCTTTCTCCCCATTAGCTTTGACCCCATTCACCCCAAATGCTATATCTAGCCACCTCTTGAATACATTCAATGTTTTGGCATCAACTAATTCCTGTGGTAATGAATTCTACAGGCTCACCACTCTTAGTGTGAAGAAATGTCTCATCACCATCCTAAATGGTCTATCCTGAATCGTCAGACTGTGACTCCTGGTACTGGACACACCCACTATTGGGAACATCCTCCCTGCATCTACCCTGCCCAGGCCTGTTAGAATTTTATAAGCCTCTATGAGATCCCCCCTCATTTGTCTGAACTCCAGCGAAAACAATCCCAACCTATTCAATCTCTTCTCATACGTCAGTCGCGCCATTCCCGGAATCAGCCTGGTAAACCTTCGCTGCACTCCCTCGAGAGCAAGAGCATCCCTCCTCAGAAAAGGAGACCAAAACTGCACACAATATTCCAGGTGTGGTCTCACCAAGGCCCTGTATAACTGCAACAACACATCCCCGCTCCTGTACTCGAAATCCCTCACAATGAAGGCCAACATACCATCTGCCTTCTTTACCCCCTGCTGCACCTGCATGCTTACCTTCAGCGACTGGTGCACAAGGACACCCAGGTCCTGCTGCACACTTCTTTCTCCCAATTTAAAGCCATTCAGGTAGTAAACTGCCTTCTTGATTTTGCTTCCAAAGTGAATAACCTCACATTTATCCAAATTATACTGCATCTACCATTGATTTGCCCACTCACCCAACCCATCGAGATCATCCTGAAGGAACTCTGCATCCTCGTCACAGTTCACCCGCCCACCCAACTTGGTATCTTTTGCAAACTTGGAGATGTCACATTTTGTTCTCTCATCCAAATTATTAATATGTATTGTGAATCGCTGGGGTCCCAGCACCAATCTCTGAGGCACCCCACTGGTCACTACCTGTCAATTTGAAAAGGATCATTAATTCCTACTCTTTGTTTCCTCTCTAAAAGTTTTTTCTTTTTCCTGATGCAGGGTCTAGGCCCGAAATGTCAAGCTTTCCTGCTCCTATGACGCTGCTTGGCCTGCTGTGTTCATCCAGCTCCACACCTTGTTATCTAGTGTGTAGGGGTTGGGATAAGGACATGGCAAGCTCAAGCTCTAAAATTATGGAACTCAATATTGAGTCCGGAGGGCTCCAGGGTCCCCAAGCGGAAAATGAGATGCTGTTCTTTCAGCTTGCATTGAGCTTCTCTGGAGCACTGCAGCAGACCTGAGACAGAGATATTGGCCGGGGAAAATGGTGGTGTGTTAAAGTGGCAGGCAACTGGAAGCTCAGGGCTTGTGAACAGAATGTACGTGTTCTGCAAAGTGGTCCTCCAGTCTATGCTTCATTTCCACAATGTAGAAGATGCCACATTATGACTAATAAATGCAGTAGATTAGAAGTGCAGGTGAAATGCTGCTTCACCTGGAAAGTGTGGTTGGGCCCTTGGATACTGAGGAGAGAGGAAATAAGTGGACAAATGTTACACCTTCTGTGGCTGCAGGGGAAGGTGACTTTTATTGGTATCTAACAGTGTCCGACAGATACACAATCTCTGGAATTTGCCTGTAGCGTTACAGATGGAGCATTATTTTTTAAATAGTGGGAGCTTGCTTGTGCCTGCCAGGTTTCCTCGTTCAGCAGTTCAGATACTGACTTGGTATCTGCTGTCTGGCGTGCTGTTTGTGTTAAGTTATCGTATGTGTCTTTAGGGTTTTTATACTTTGTAAATTGATTCTGTTCATCTCCTGTGATGAAGTTGTCTTTCGCCTCTCAGGACTTTTCTGCGACTCTTCTGGATTTCTGCTTCCAGCACAATCTGAATAGTGTGATTCAACATCAAATCCTCTTATGACTGCAATAAATCTAACAAAGAATCATCAGTAATTCCAATGTCAATTCTGTCGCTTATGAATTCTTACCAAAGGGTAGACAAGAAATTGAAGCCTTTTCTCTTGTATTAATCAGGACCAGGACACAAGAAACAGGAGCCCCTGAAAACCAAAGTATAGCCCCCTAAAAGTAGCCCCTCATGAAAATCTCAAAGAGGCCTCAAAATAAATGTTGATCCTTGCCTGGTGCCCAGTGCTGATATCACAAACTATAAAAATAAAATGGCGGTATCTCGAGCTATAAAGATTAGCATGCACAGTTAAAATTCCTCCTTCGGCTGCCTGACCAATGAAAACTCATGTAAACACTAGGTATTCACTGATATGATTTATGTTATGTTATACCACCTAGAAATGCCTTTACCCATTATTTTAGTGAACGCTATCACTATGAGTTTATTGCATTGTTAAATCGTGCAGCGAGCACAATTCACATAAGGATGTTCGCTTGTTTATCACAACACCAGGACTCTGTTCATTTAATTACCTTGGAACATTTGCAGTTCCCTCATTTCTGTTCATTTCTTGCAAGCCAAACTCTCCCTTCTTTCGCTCTGTCTCTCTGATCCAAAGGGACACCTTTTCAAGGACAGTAGTGGTGGGGAATAAATGCTGGCCCAGCCAGCAATGCCTAGATCCCATGATTGAGTTTTAAAAAAGAAACACATGCATGAAACTTAAGGGTGTCTTTCTTATCACCTTCTCAACTTCATGTTCGAACTCTTCCAACAGCCCGCTGAAGGGTCAAGTTAGTTCCTTGGGAAATCCTGGGTGCAGGAGGAGTGTTTCCTATACAAAGGAATTTCAAGACAAATAAAATAATAATATGACTGCAAAGCAAAAAAAAAACAGTAAAAAAATCCCTCATCAGCAAAAACTGTTCAAATATTTGCCATTCAACTGACGCAACTCTGTAATCAAATGTCAATACTGACTGTGTACCAGAACAATCAGTGCTGTGATGTAACCTTGAAGTGCACATGCCTTTGCATGTATTGCCATAATGGCTTAGGCATTTCTTGCTTGCAATCAGCATTGTCTTGTTCTTAAATAGCATAAGCAAGAGGTTTTCCACCAAGAAAATGGAGAAGAGAAACCATCCCCAGCTGGCCTCAGTGTCGTAGACCAAAAGGTTCATGCCCCTGCCACTGCATGCAATGTCCATCTCTTCTGTGGCTCCAGCGGGTACTATCTGTCAGATGCTCTGCAGCTACTCACCAAAGTTATTTGTCAAAGTTGCATCAGAAAATTGGCCCCATTGATTCCCGCAAAGTGTATTTAAGCAGTTACATCAGGGCTGTCAATTCACTTTTGCACAGACTTGTCGTGTTGGCATTGACAGGTCCTGAAAGGAACCTGACCTATTTTCTTTTGAACTTCAGTACAGAGTCTGTGGAAGGACCAGCTGGATGTTGAAAGGATCCATGCCGGAGTGACTAGACCTAGTCTACACAGTTAAGGCAGAGCTAGGGACACGTTGTTTCTCCCGGAGGGTCCTTAGTCTGAGTGATTGACATCCCCAGAAAGGAATGGAGGCAGGTCATTGAGTATTTTTTTAAAGCTCGGGTGGATAGATTCTCAAAGTGTAGAGTGTGGAGATGGGACAGTAGAGGCCACAATCAGATCAGTGATAACGTATCAAAATGTGGAGTAGACTTGGAGCGTGAAAGATCTATTCCTCATCCCAATTCATATGTTTGGATGTTCAATCTCACCTCATTGTATTTTCACTTGTCCTGGAGCCTTTCTTGTAAGAACATAAAACTAGATCTGGAGTAGGCCACTCAGCTCTTCATACCTGCTCAGATATTCAATAAGATCGTGACTGATTTGCTACATCATTCCAATTTCCCACACACTTTCTGTGTTCCCAAGTTGACCATATAACAAAAATTCTATCAATCTCTATCTTGCCCGGACTTGATGACCAAGCATCCACAGCATTATCACCATTCCCTCAGCGCCAACTGAGCCAAACTCCTGGAACTCCCTTCCTATTGACATTGTGGATCCAACTGAAGCACGTGGATTGCACTTATTCAAGAAGGTAGCTCACCACGACCTTCTCACGTGCAACGAGGAACTGGTAACTAATGCTGACCCAGCCAGTGATGGCCACATCAATGCATTTTAAAAAAACAACTCTGAGCTACAGAATTCTGAGGTTACATCACACTTTTAGTGAAATAATTTCTTTCCTTTTTCATGTCAGTCCAAAATGGCGAACTCATTACTCTGAGATTCCCAGGAAATACACCCTTCAAGTACTAACCTCAACAGCACATCAGTGCAAATGATAAGGCTGAAACATTCGCAGCAATCCTCAGCCAGAATTGCTGAGTGGATGATCCATCTCGGCCTCCTCCTGTGGTCTTGAGCATTGCAGTCTTCAGCCAATTTGATTCACTCCACATGATATCAAGAAACGCTTGGACACAGTGGATACTACAAAGGCTACCAGCCCTGACAACATTCCGGCAATAATACTGAAGACTTGTGCTCCAGCAGTTGCCACTCTCCTAGTCGAGCTGTTCCAGTACAGCCACAACACCGGTATCTACCCAATAATATGGGAAGTTACCCAGGTACATCCTGTACTAAAGCAGGACAAATCCAACCCAGCCAATTACCACCCCATCAGTCTACTGATGGAAAGTGTCACTAACAGAGCTATCAAGCAGCACCTGCTCAGCAATAACCTGCTCAGTGACGCCCAGTTTGGGCTCTGCCAGGGCCACTTAGCTCTGAGTTATAGCCTGTATATAGTTATATACAGAAAACAGAGCTGAATTCCAGAGGTGAGGTGAGAGTGACAGCCCTTGATATCAAGAGTGACTTTGCCCAAGCAAACCTGGAATCAATGGGAATCAGGGGCAAACTCTCCACCAGTTGGAGTCTTACTGGACACAGAAAAAGTTGGTCATGATTGTTGGAGGTCAGTCATCTCAGCTCCAGGACATCTCGGCAGGAGTTCCTCAGTGTATTGTCCAAGGCCCAATCATCTTCAGCTGTTTCATCAATGACCTTCCCTCCACCACAAGGTCAGAGATGGGGGTATTCAGTGATGATTGCACAATGTTCAACACCATTCACGATTCCTCAGATACTGAAGCAGTCTGTGTTCAAATGCACCAAGGTCTGGACAATACCCAGGCTTGGGCTGATAAGGTACAAGTAACATTCATGCCACACAAATGCTAGGCTATGACCATCACCAATAAGAGACAACCTGACAACTGCCCCTTGATATTCAATGGTGTTACCATCACTGAATGCCCCAATGTCAACCTTCTAACTGATTAAAGATTTAACAACATCTTAGGATGGTTTAATACATCCACATCAACCATATGAACCTTTGATCTTTAACTTATAAATTTTGTGTGATACTACCTCTCTCACTAACACTTGAAGAAGGACTGAGGCTCCAAAAGCTTGTGTTTTCAAATGAACCTGTTGGACTATAACCTGGTGTCGTGTGTCTTCTGACCTTGTCCACCCCAGTCCAACACCAGCACCTCCACATCATGGGAGTTACCATTGACCAGAAATGTAACTGGACTCACCACATAAACACAGTAGCTACAAGAGCAGGACAAAGTCTAGGAATAATGTGAACAGTAATTCACCTCCTGACTCGCCAAATCCTGTCCATCACCTACAAGGCACAAGTCAGGAGTGTGATGGAATACTCCCCATTGGACTGGGTGCAGCCCCAAAAACACTCAAGAAGCTGAACACCAGTCAGGACAAACCAGCCACCTTGACTGGCACTACATCCACAAGCATCCACTCCCTCCACCACTGACACTCAGTAGCAGCAGTGTGTATTATCTTTAAGATGCACGGCAGAAATGCACCAGAGATCCTCTGACAGCACCTTCCAGGCACATGACCACTTCCATCTAGAAGGACAAGGGTAGCAAACACATGGGAACAATATCACCTCCAAATACCCCTCCAAGCCTCTCTCCATCCTGTCTTGGAAAACTATCGCCATTCCTTCACTGTCACTGGGTCAAAATCCTGCAATTCCCTCCCCAGTAGCATTGTGGGTCTACCTACACCAGGTGACTGCGGTGGTTTATGAAGGCAGCTCATTGCCACTTTCTAAAGACTAACTAGTGACGGGCAATAAATGCTGGCCCAGCCAAAGGAGCCCACATCCCACAAATGAACAATGAACAGAAAAAAAAGGAATTCTATCAATTTCAATAAGACTGTCTTTAATACTTCTAAATGGAATATGGTGCAAGTCTACTCAACCCTTACAAGGTAACACCTCATCTCAGGGATCAGTCTGGCGAGCCTATTGTCTCTAAGGCAAGTATGTCCTTCCCAAGATAATGAGAACATGCTGTACACAATACTCTAGGTGTTGTCTCATCGAGGCCATGTAGAATTGGGGTTACATTCCTAACTGTTTACATTTACTTTCTTAATTGTCTACTTCACCTACACATTCAGTTTCTTTTTGTGTCTGGGCACCAGATCCCTTTAACATGCTGCAAGCATTTCTTAGTGTCTCATCATCTACTTCTACATTTTTCAGCAAAGTAAGTAACTTTACATTTCTCTACATTATACTCCCTCTGCCACTATTCTACTAATTTAACCTGGGAAACTACTAGAATATTTTGAGTGACCAAAGCGTTGAGAAATGGCACTTGGGCTGATAAGTAGCAAGTATCATCCGCACCACAGAAGTGCCAGGCAATCACAGTGTACAACAACAGAGAATCTAACTGCGATTGCTTGATATTTCAGCACTGTGGTAGCTCAGAGCGCCAGGGACCCAGGTTCAATTCCACCCTCGGGCAACTGTCTGTGTGGAGTTTGTACATTCTCCTCGTGTCTATGTGGGTTTCCTCCGGGTGCTCCAGTTTCCTCCCACAGTCCAATGATGTGCAGGTTAGGTGGATTGGCCGTGCTAAATTGCCCGTAGTGTCCAGGGACGTCCATGGGAAATGCAGGGTTACAAGGACAGCATGGCTTGGGTGGGATGGTCTTCGGACGGTCAGTGCGGTCTCAGTGGGCTGAATGGCCTGCTTCCACAACGTAGGGATTCTATGATTCAAAGGCATTACTTTCACAATCAACATACTGGGGATCGCAGACACAGAAGTTTCTGGAAAAGCTCAGCAGGTCTGGCAGCATCTGTGAAGAGAAAACCAAAGTTAACGTTTCGGGTCGAGTGACCCTTCCTCAGAACCAGTTCAGGCAGGAAAGGAGCACATTGCCTGAACCCAGGGACGATGTTGGACAGCAGCGACTGTAGGAGCAGAGAGAGTGAAGTCCACAGAGAAGGAAAGGTGAACCTTTGAAGCTATTGCAGTTTTGGTAACAAGCACTAAATATTAATTTATTCAGTATTTTACAATCTGTACAATTTATTCAGTAATTTATTTGTTAATTTGTTCTATAATCCAGGATGGCACCAAAGCATGGTAACATCACACACTTTTCACTGTACTTATGGTACATCAGACAATATTAAATACATCACATTAATCAAACTAAATCAAATGACTTGCTTTGGAATGCAGTAATGCCAGTAATGGTGTGCAGGCATATGGGGAAAAGGCAGGATATCGGCATTTGGTAATATAGCCAGACTAGATAATAGAAGCAATGCAGGCATAATAGGCTGAATGGCCTCCTTCTACACTGTAATAATTCAGTGATTCTGTGCCAGTAACTGTGCTGGTGATTGGTAGTGGGAAAGGATATGTCACTGCAGCCTCTGAGGTTTTTCTCCTCTGCCTCAGCGATTGGACAGGGCCCCTCTCTGGGCTGGCTGCTCAAACGTGCAGTGATTCACCTGGATAGGAAACATGAAGGGTTGGGTTTATAGTCAAGCTCATAGAAACTGCGAACACAGAACATTCCAGAATGGCAGCATTCAAAATCACATGGAGGGTTTACGTTCCTCAAATTACCATTCTGCACGGACTGCTAAATCCCCAACACATTAGAGCTCTTAACATCGCAACAACCAGGGGTAGTCCAAGCAAACACAGCAACCATTGCACATCCTTCCCATGGTCTCTGAGCAGCTTCCTCTGTCAACAGCACATGATGTGCCCTGGCAAGCTCACCACTTGGTGGCCTTCTGCTGGTTTTACTGAAGCCAATGGCCCCACTCCAACTGTCTGCAGAGTGCTCAAGCGCTTCTTCCTCGACTGCTAATGAGGATGGCTAATTCTGCCACACCACTGCTTTGCCTTGCATTGTGGGTGATCGTATTCTGCAGCAGAGTGCCTTAATCTGATCAGGTGGAATGGCGGGGATGCTGATCTTGCTACAGTTATGAACAATTGTGCCAGGTCACGGCCAGACAATAGTTATTATACCATCCATGCCCATCCATCCCCCTCCAAAAGGTATGCCCTCATCCCCTGCCTTTGTCCCCCATCTATTGCTTCTATGGGTCCTCTCCCGCTGCACTTTTGGGAGGCAAACAATGCAATGCCCAGATGGTGCCTTGTTTTTATGGTCCATTTATGCCCATCTGCACCATGAAGTCTTACTCACCCATAGTTGATCACAATAGATCATTGAGTCACTCTCCAACACTGAATCCATGTTCGAGGGATGACTGTAAGGTCCATTGCTACCTCCATCCAGGCTGCTTTTGTCCTTTTACCATCAACAGGCATGAAAACATCCCCGCTACCCCCCACCAGCCCCCTGCCAGTTATTTGCTGCCTAGCCACTGTAATGGCCTGGTCTTTCCTGAAGAAGATTCTAATTAACAACCTTCAGGTTAATTTTACAAATGAAATGCAATGCTCACCTCCAGGAAGATACCCAAATGTACGGGATTCACAGAGATCCTTGTAAATTTCTTCGGGCTGGGGCTTCACGCCCAGCACAGACCCATACCAGATGCCCCTTTGAGTATCTGTAAGATAAGCTGCTTTTGGGATCTGGTTGGCAGCTCCATGCCCAGATGGTCAGCCCCTCTCCAGGCCATTGGTCGAGCAGCCCACTCTGCTACAGCGATGTGAGCTGGGAACCCTGACTAATTCGTGGCCATTGATTACTGCTTTATGGAACGGATTGGATCCGGGTGGTGGTGGTGGGAGGAGCAGACCTTCCAGGTTACAATCCCACTCATCGCTATGGCTGATAAAATCCAGCCCAGGAGTTCCCTTTCACAAATCCATGCTACTTTGCTGAATGTGTCACTGAAGTTTTTTTGTACTCATCAGGACAGATACAAGAATGCCAAATTTGAAACAATCCCAGTAATTTGTACCAAAGGTGAACAAGTAAACCCTGAGGCATTGCCAAGGAAAAAGCAATGGAGATTGTTATTCCCTCCAACTCCCATATCATTCAAAACATGCCTGAACATATTCCTTTAGTGTGTAGAGAATGGGTTCCTACTTAGGAACATTCTTCATTGCTTTATCTGTGGCAATGCTTCAGCCAACCATTCAATATCCTTTTCTCTTACGGTATAAATTGTTGTCATTATTTGAAGTTCGGCTCTCTTGCATTTGTCCCGAGTGCAAGATGAAATGCTTTATCAACGTGACTCCCTTTGAAATGAGTGATAACCATTTCAGGTGTTCCAATGTGTTAAAAGTTGTCGACAAATAGAAATTACAGCATCAAAGACCATTTGGACATTATGTCTCTGCCATATTGCTGAAGAAACGTTAATATCTAACTGATCCATAAATTGACGAGAGGGTGGGACATTGACTTCTCTCAGAACTGTGTGAAAATCCAGACCTACAGCAACATGGTTAGGTCTCAACTTGCTTCTCAAATAGATTAGCAAGTCTTTCAGCTGTTACAAACTGCCTTTATGGAAAGGACTACAGCAGTTTATAAATTAAGTTCCCTACCACCATCTCAAGCGTAATTACGGATTAATTTTTTTTGAAACCTTGAATTTTCATACCAATAGGGATAGGCTCTGTCATTCCAAAACGGCTCCAGAAGCCTGAATCTGACATTTGGGCCTCAAATATAGCCTACCATCTTCATGAAGGGGGTACTGGGAAGGGACCCAATCTCCGGTACATGGTGGCAGATTCCCATATAAATCATCAGCTGCCTCCAGTTATCTCTGTGTAGATTTGAACGTGCAGGAATAGGTCTAAATTTAGTGCAGTTGATTGGATAGGTAAGTTAGGATTTGGAGAGGTAAGGTGTCCTTTGGATATGACCCTGAGATAAATCTTTGTGAAATTGTTTTGAAATTTTGGTCCTTAACATACTTGGAAAGAGATTTGCCTCCAATGTTAAAACAAATTGTTACTTGCTAGCACGCTGCATATGTTGACATACACCTGAGGGTTACAATTACTGTATGGATGCCTCATAACTGACTTCACAACCTGCTATTATCACATTGGTGTCTGCTGGTTTACAGATTCAGTGGCAGCTCGAAGTGGTATTAAAATCTTTGAAGTGGGACTATGAATTACAATTTTATTAAATATAAGTGATTAAAGGATGTTAAAGAAAGGTGAAAGAGTGTTTATCATTAAGAGAGTTTGTTAATGGTGAATTCTTTAATAGACACTTAAGTGTTTTATTTTATCTCATCTTGGTAGGTGCCCTGAAGTTTGCACATGGTGGATACTGGGCAAGTTGTCATGGAAGGTATAAGGCAGAAAGGGGGATCATGAGTTTGCATGAGTTGGCATTAAGTTATCATATGGTCTATTAATATGGTCCACATCTAAGTTAAACTCCATCTGTCACTCCTTGGCCCTTCTGATCAAGGTCCCATTCTACACGGAGGCACCTTTTTTTGCTATCCACCACACCACCAATTTTCAGTATCATCGGCAAACTTGCTAACCATACCTTTGTTATTCACATCCGAATCATTTATATAAACGACAAATAGCAGTAGACCCAGCACTGATCCTTGCAGCACACTGCTGGTCACAGCCCTCCAGTCCAAATAATACTTCACCTCTACCCTCTGTCACCTACCTTTGAGCCAATTTTGTACCTAAATGGTTAATTCTCCATGTAATCTATGTGATCTAACCTTACCAGCCAGTTTACCGTGCGGAACCTTGTCAAATGCCCTGCTGACCTGGGAACCCTGCAGCCCAATGGGATCTATGTGGATTTCACAAGCTTCAAAATCTCCCCTCCCCAACCGCATCCCAAAACCAGCCCAACTCATCTCCACCTCCCTAACCTGTTTTTCCTCTCACCTATCCCCTCTCCCACCTCAAGCCACACCCCCATCTCCTATCTACTAACATCATCCCGCCCCCTTGACCTGTCCGTCCTCCCTGGACTGACCTATCTCCTCCCTACCCCCCTACCTACACTCACCTTTACTGGCTCCATCCCCGCCTCTTTGACTTGTCTGCCTCCTCTCCACCTATCCTCTCCTCTATCCATCCTCTATCCGCCTCCCCCTCTCTCCCTATTTATTTCAGAACCCTCTTCCCGTCCCCATTTCTGATGAAGGGTCTAGGCCCGAAACATCAAGCTTTCCTGCTCCTATGATGCTGCTTGGCCTGCTGTGTTCATCCATCCCCACACTGTGTTATCTCCATATGGACAATGTCCACCACACTGCCTTTCTCAATCTTCTTTGTCACCTTTTCAAAAAACTCAATCAAGTTAGTGAGAAATGATTTCCCCCACACAAAGCCATGTTGACTATCCCTAATCAGTCCTTGCCTTTCCAAATACATGTAAGTCCTGTCCTTCAGAAGCCCCTCCATCAACTGGCCCACCACTGACATCAAGCTCACCAGTCTGTATACATCTCTGGATTTTCTTTACCACCTTTCTTACATAACGGCATCACGTTAGCCAACTCCTGGTCTTCCTGCACCTCACGATGGCTAGCGATGATCCAAATATCTCAGCAAGGGCCCCAGAAATCACTTCCCTAGCTTCCCTAATTGTTCTAGGGTACACCTGATCAGGTCTTGGGATTTTATCCAACTTTATGAATTTTAAGACCTCCAGCACCTCCTCCTCTGTAATGTGGACACTTTTAACATATCGCTATTTATTTTCCCAAGTTCTCTGGCTTCCATATCCATCTCCACAGTAAACACTGATGCATAATACTCATTAAGTATCTCACCCATCTCCTGCTGATCCAGACGCAGGCGGCCTTGATGATCTTTAGAGGGCCCTATTCTCTCTCTAGTTACTCTTTTCCTTGCCTGTAGGAGACACTGATGCTGTAGTTCACATACTCTCTCTTTCGAGAGCACACACTCACTCACACACACACACACACTCACACACATTCATACACACACACATACACTCTCTCTCACGCACTCACACACACACACTCTCACACACACACTCTCTCACACACTCTCTCTCTCACACACACACTCTCTCTCACACACACTCACACACACACACTCTCGCACACACACACTCTGTCTCTCTCTCTCACACACACACACTCTCTCTCACACACTGTCACACACACACGCTCACACACACACACTCTCTCACACACACACTCTCTTTCTCACACACATGCACACACTCTCTCTCTCACACACTCTCACACATACATTCTCTGTCTCTCTCTCTCTCACACACACACACTCTCTCTCTCACACACACACACACTCTCTCTCACACACTGTCACACACACACGCTCACACACACTCTCTCACACACACACTCTCTCACACAGTCGCACACACTCTCTCTCTCACACACTCTCACACACACACACTCTCACACACACACTGTCCCACACACACACTCTCTCACACACACACACTCTCTCTCTCTCACACACTCTCTCTCACACACTCTCACACACACACACTGTCACACACACACTCTCTCTGCCCCTCTCACACACACACACTCTCTCTCTCACACACTCCCACACACACACTCCCACACACACACACTCTCACACACACACTGTCCCACACACACACTCTCTCACACACACACACACTCTCTCTCTCACACACACACACACTCTCTCTCACACACTCTCACACACACACACTCTCTCTCACACACACTCTCTCTTCCCCTCTCACACACACACACTCTCTCTCTCTCACACACTCCCACACACACACACTCCCACACACACACTCTCTCACGCACACACTCTCTCTCTCTCTCACACACACACACACAAATCTGTGGGGTGAATTGGCATTTGCAGATTTGTATTTGCAGATACATTCTATTTTGTTCAAAGAGCACACAATTTGTAGACAATGTGGCATTTTCTAAATTCCTACTTTGGAAATAAAACCAGTCTGACTCCAAGTTGCTACACAGCCATATTCTAAACAAGGCCTCACACCTAAAATGCATTGACTGACCTGGGATGTCACCTCTGGTATACTGAGGAAAGTGATAAAACCTTTAATTATCTCGGGGCAGTGACTTGAAAGAAATTCTGGAATTTGCAAATTAATCCTTTCCAACTGATTAAAGATACAACAGTCATCTTAGGTTTGTTCAACACATTCACTTGAGTTCTATGATAACAAGGTGTACAGCTGGATGAATACAGCAGGCCAGGCAGCATCAGAGGAGCAGGAAAGCTGACGTTTCGGGTCTGGACCCTTCTTCAAAGTTCTATGACCCTTTGATCTTCTGCATATAAATTCTGTGTCTAATGCCTCCTCTCTCACTGACACCTGAAGAAGAAGTGAGACTCTGAAAGCTTATGTCTTCAAATAAACCTGTTGGACTATAACCTCATGTTGTGTGATTTTTGACATTGCCTTTAGATGGCACTAATACTGCAGCTACCATTCCTTGCCTCCAGATGGTTTTGTTGCTACAACTCACTATCCCTGCTTTGAGGTGACACAAACGCTGCAGAATCCCTTCATTGCCACCAAGTGACAGTAATGCTGCAGCTTCATCTCTTTGCCTCTAGATGGTACTAATGCCGCAGCCCCCTCTAATTTCCTTTAGGTGGCCCTAAAACGGCAGTTCCTCTCGTTGCCACAAGGTGGAACTGTTGCTGAGAATCTCATTCTGTGCCCATAAGTAGCACTAATGTATCAGAGATAAAAGGTACTGCAGATGCTGGAGAATCCGAGATAACAAGCATGGGGCTGGATGAACACAGCAGGTCAAGCAGCATCATAGGAGCAGGAAAACTCGACGTTTCGGGCCTAAACCCTTCATCAGAAATGTGGCAGCTCCCTCCCCTTGACTCCAGGTGGCACTAATGCTCCAGTTACAATCCCTTGACCTTGGGTAGCAGTCATGTTGCAGCTCCCTTTGCTTGCCTGTAGGTTGCCCAAATTCTACAGCTACCCCACCTTGCCTGTCAGTGACAGTAATGCAGGAGGATGCTCACTTTGCTCCTATGCAGCACAAATGCAGCAGCACATCTGCTCTACCTCTTGGTGGCACTAATTCTGCAGCACCTATTCTTGCCTCTTGGTGGCACTAATGCTGCAGCTCCCATTCTTGCCTCTTGGTGGCACTAATTCTGCAGCACCTATTCTTGCCTCTTGGTGGCACTAATGCTGCAGCTTCATCTCCTTGTGTCCACGTGGCACTAATGCAGTAGCTTGATACATAGGTAGCTCTAATACTGCAAGAGCCTCTCCTTACCTCTTGATGGCCCTAATGCTACAGCACTCTCTCCTTGCCACAAGGTGGCACAGATGCTACAGCTTCCATTTATTGCCTTTAGAATACTGCATACAATTCTGGTCTAACAAGCGTGGGGCTGGATGAACACAGCAGGTCAAGCAGCATCATTAGAGCAGGAAAACTTGACGTTTCGGGCCTAAACCCTTCATCAGAAATGGGGGAGGGGAAGAGGGTTCTGAAATAAATAGGGAGAGAGGGGGAGGCGGATAGAGGATGGATAGAGGAGAGGATAGGTGGAGAGGAGGCAGACAAGTCGAAGAGGCGGGGATGGAGCCAGTAAAGGTGAGTGTAGGTAGGGGGGTAGGGAGGAGATAGGTCAGTCCAGGGAGGATGGACAGGTCAAGGGGGCGGGATGATGTTAGTAGATAGGAGATGGGGG
>JAHRHZ010000040.1:36794075-36804734 GCA_024137785.1 Ginglymostoma cirratum | reverse complement strand
TTTCTAGCTGGCACAAATGCTGCAGCTCCACTTCCCTGCCTCTAGGTAAGTACTAATGCTGCAGTTCCATCTCCCTGCCTCTAGGTTAGTACTAATGCTGCAGCTCTACCTCCCTGCCTCTAGGTTAGTACTAATGCTGCAGTTCCAACTCCCTGCCTCTAGGTAGCTCTTTTGCTTCAGCATTCACGACTTGCCCATTGGTGACAGTAATGTGTCTCTCATACCCTTTGCTCCTAAGTAGCACTAATGCTGCAGCTCCCTCTCTTCTTGGTGGCACAAATGCTGCTGATCCCTCTCCTTGATCCTAGGTAGCAGTAATGCTGCAGATGCTTCTCTTTACCTCTAGATTGCACTCATGCTTCAGCTCCCCTTCCCTGTCTCTGCGTGACAGTAATGCTGCAGCTCCCCTTCTCGCCTCTAGGTGGCACTGATGCTGCAGCTCCCCTTCTTGCCTCTAGGTGGCACTAATACTGCAGTCCCCCTCTTGCCTCTAGGTGGCTCTAATACTGCAGCTCCCCTTCTTGCCTCTAGGTGGCTCTAATACTGCAGTCCCCCTCTTGCCTCTAGGTGGCTCTAATACTGCAGCTCCCCCTCTTGCCTCTAGGTGGCACTGATGCTGCAGCAGTAGTTGACTCGCCGACTTTAAGGGCATTTAAATGGTCATTGGATAAACATATGGATGATAATGGAATAGTGTAGGTTAGATGGGCTTCAGATTGGTTTCACAGATCGGCACAACATTGAGGGCCGAAGGGCCTGTACTGCGCTGTAATGTTCTATGTTCTATGTTCTAAGTGGAAAAATAAAGGAAGAAAGGTATAAGTTCAACAGCCTTCCTTAAGTGCACTCCCTGCAAGGGCTTGGTGTCCTCCACTTTAGCCCGTTCTGTGGGAAACATTGGTCTTTCTGCTCTAGTTGCCATAGATGCCGGGGACCTCCCTCACCGACACTTCAGGCTCACTCCAACCATGTTGGGCTCAGGCCCACAGCCGCTTCCCCACACCAGGCCTCCAGCCAACACCTCCAGCTCAGTGCTCACTGCTGCTGCCACACTCACCGCGATGCCACCCCGATCCAGAACTCCAGAGCGTGAGTAAAGAAAAAGACGAGAAGGGGAGGGAAAGGGGAGAAAAGAACAAGGCCGGCCTGGAGCGGATCAGCCTAGCGTGCCGGTGCCGCCATCTTGAATATCTGGCTCGCTCTCTCCTCCAAATGGACAAGTCTCAATCTCTTTCCATCTAGAGGCCCGCACTCTTCTGCTGCTGCTACCTTAAAAGGCCTTGCGAAGAAAAGAGGAAAAAAAAGTAAAAGGAAAAAAAAGGAAACAACGAGAGCAGACAGAGGCGGAGGCACCCTGGACTAGGAGCTCGAACGCACCGCTGATACTCTGCTGCCGCCATCTTGGGCTACTTCTTGGCTCCACTAATGCTGTAGCACCCCCTGTAGATGGCACTATTGCTGCTGATCCCTCTCCTCGCTTCTACGTGGCACAGATAGAGCGGATGCTGGAATCCATTCTGAAAACAAAAGATGCCAAAGATAATAACGGGTCAGGCAGTCTCCACGGACAGAGAGCAAGCTAACGTTTCAAGTTGAGATGACTCTTCATCAGAGCTGGCGTGGAGTGTGGAGGGAGCAGCGTTTATTGCTATAGCGGGAGACTTGGGGTCTCAGGTGCATAGGTCTTTAAAATGTCAAAATGCAGGAGCAAAAAATAATCAAGAAACCTAGTGGAATGCTGGCCTTTATATGAAGAAGACTGGAGTGTAAGGATGCAGAGGTTCTGCTGCAGTCAAAACTTTGGTCAGAACTCACTCACTTACCGTAAACAGAATAAAAACCGAAAGAACTATGGATGCTGTAAATCAGGAACAAAAACAAACGTTGCTTGAAAAGCTTAGCAGGTCTGGCAGCATCTTTGAAGAAAATATTGGAGTTAATGAAACAGTCAGAAACATACCACAGCGGACAGTATGGTGTAAGACTATTAGAGCACATTTGTACATTGCATTGCCAAAATGTTTTTATTGTTGGAAGTAGACTAATAAGGGCATTAAGTACCATTTAGAACTATAAATGGTTCTATTTTCTAACTAATCTATTTTGACTTCACTCCCTCCGAGTATTTCTGCTTGTGTGGTAGGACAATGATAGCTCCGGTTCACATTGTCTGGCTGACAGGACTGTTGCTGATTCATAGGGTATTTTGCGGCAATATTACAGAAGCAAAATATGGCTGGAAACCTGAAATGTAAAAATATCACATTTGAGAATTCACTTCTGTGGAGGAAAACAGTTACATTTCTGGTTCACGATAACCCTTCATTGTCTGAGACAGTCCTGCTCCTGATTCTGATGGTTGGGTCTGAGAGTGTTGTCTCTGTTTCTCCTGGTGATGTAGGTGAGGCATCTCCAGGGTAATGATACGACAAAATATAATATTTTTCCTGAAGCCTGAATTTTGCAAAGAGAGAGAGATGGGAGTTTGGAGATCAACATGTTGGTCCAAACATTGTTAGAAATTATCATCGCACTAATTCACGAGTTTCATGAACAAGTAATTTTGAAGTGGTTGGGAATGAATTATTAATGATTTTAACCACATTAAATGACTGTATTTCTATAAAATAAATTCAAGTTGTGTTTAACCTTTAACTTGCCTGACATTCAGTCCACCGTGGGTAATCGTCAGATACATTAGGGACATTTAAGCGACTCTTGGATAGGCACATGGTTGATAGTAAAATGTAGGGTATGCAGGTTGGCTTTGATCTTAGAGTAGGATAATAGGTCGGCACAATATCGTGGCCAAAGGACCTGTACTGTGCTGTACTGTTCTATGTTCTATGTTTAATGTTTCAAGTCCAGTGATCCTTCCTCAGACACTTTCCTTATCATAAACTGATCTGGGCACATACTCCTTAGAAAGAATATATTGGCCTGGAGGGAGTCAACCTAAGTTTACAAAAAGGATACATAGACTTGAGGGGTTACGCTATTGAGGAGAGTTTGTACAAATTAGGACTGTTTTCTCTAGAATTTAGAAGGTTAAGTGGTAATCTGATCAAAGACTTCTAGATATTAACAGGAAAAGACAAGGTGGATAAAGATAAACTATTTCCACTGGTTGGGAACTGAAACTAGCCAAAATTTAGGGCCAAATCGCTCAGGAGGGTTGTTAGAAGCAATTAGATATAGAAAGAGTGATAGAGATTTGGAGCTCTCTTCCACAAATGGCAATGGATGCTGGATCTGTTGATAATTTTAAATCTGAGGGAGATAAAGTTTTGTTAAGCGAAGGTATTAAGGGATATGGGCCAAAGGCAGGTATATGGAGTTAGGCCACAGATCAGCCATGATCTCACTGAATGTTGTGACAGGCTCAGGGGCTGAATGGCCTACTCCTGTTCTCGCAATTCTCAAAAGACCGTCTCCTTCTCCAACTCTGGCCTCTTGCACATCTTGTACTTTCTACTCCTTATCTTGGAGGCTGGTCCTCTCAGCACCTGAACATCACTGCAGGAGTTCCTCAGTATAATCTTTGTTGATGACTGCGTAATATTCCATATCCATTTGTGACTTCTCAGATACTGAAACAGCTCCTTCCTGCACGAAGCAAAACCTGAATAATATTCAGGCATCGGCTGATAAGTGGCAAGCAATGTTTGTGCCTCACAAGCACTGAGCAATGACAGTCTCAATCAAGAGAATCTAACCATCTCTCCTTGATAGTCAATGCCTCTACTATTGCCCAATCCCTCTCTCTATCAATGTACTGAGTGTTCTATTTTCCATGAACTGAACTGAGCAACTCTTAAAAATGGCCAAGTTCTGTTCCTCCCTCTCCTTGCCTCTGGGGAGGGCACTAATTCTGCAGCTCACCCTCCTTATCTCTCGGGGCCACTAATGCTACAGCTTTGTCTCTGTGCCTGGGAGAATATTAATGTTGCAGCTCCTGCTCCACTCCTCTTGGAGATCTGGTGTGATGTAAAGCGTTCAGGCTCACCACATAAACATGGTGGCTACAAGATCAGGTCAGGGGCTAGGAATACTGCAGCGAGCAGCTCACCTCCCGGCTCCCCAGAGCCTGCCCACCATCTATAAGCTTTATCCATGGAGCAGGTATCTGACCATGAAGTGTTTATTGAATTGAAATATTCCCGGCTTCGAAAGAGGGAAACCTGCATCAGCCTAGTGCCAGAGAGTAAGATTTTGCATTTCTGTAGCGCCTTTCATGGAGCCTCAAAGTATTTTAGTGCCAGTTAGTTACATTTTGAAATAACGAGCAGGATTGCATCAGGGTCTGCGCAGACCGGGCTAATGTGATATTTGTGGCAGCATTGCATGTGAAGGCTGGCAAGGACCATCTGCACATGAGGAGCATCTCAACGCATTTTTTTATACATCTGCCGGACATGGATATGAGTTTCTCACTCAGCAGAGGTCATTTTCCAATTAAGGGGGTTATTGCACGTTAAATGCCTTAGCAACTGCACATCTCACCTTGTTAATATTCAGTTTCCATCTGACCAAGCGCACTGAGCAAGCTAAATATTGAGAACTCTCAGCAGTCAGCAAGTAACATTCACACCACACAAAATGCCAGGCTATGACTATCACCAACAAGAGACAATCTAACCACCACCCCTTGACATTCAATGGTGTAACCATCACTGAATCCCCCACTATTAACTTCCTGGGGGTTACTGTTGGCCAGAAACTCAATTGGACTTGCCATCTCGACACAATGGATGCAAAAGCAGTTCCGAAGCTAAGAATACAGCAGTGAGTAACTCACCTCCTGACTCCCCAAAGCCTGTCCTCTGCTTTTTTATTCACTTGTAGGGACATGGCTGTCACTGCCTGGCCAGCATTTATTGCCCATCCCTAGCTGCCCCTTGAGAAGTTGGTGGTGAGCTGCCTTCTCGAACCGCTGCAGTCCACCTGCTGAAGGTTGACTCACATGCCCTGAGGGAGGGCATTCCAAGATTTTGATCCAGTGACAGTGAAGAGACAGTGATATATTTCCAAATCAGGATGGTGAGTAGCTTGGAGGGGGACCTGCAGATGGTGGTGGTGGTGATCCCTTGTATCTGCTGCCCTTGTCCTACTCGATGGAAGTGGTGGAGGTTTTGGAAGGAGTTGTCTGAGGACCTTTGGTAAATTTCTGCCCTCCAGTAGCATAGTGAGGGCTTACCAGACAGATTCTTAGGATGGTGAGAGTGATGTATGACGATTATATTCGTTCAGAAGAATGAGGCAGGCTCTCGTGGAAACCTATAAAATTCTAGCAGGACTAGACAGGATAAATGCAGAAAGGGTGTTCTCAATGGTGGGGTAGTCCGGAACCACGGGTTGCATTTTGAGGACAAATTACTTCTCTCAAAAGGGTTATGAATCCGTGGAACCCACTACCCGAAACTCAGAGAGAAGCCTCCCATTGGTTCAGTTGGTACACTGCTCAGTCTGGGACTAAACTGTAAGAATAGACAGATTTTCATGTTAATTTCCTATTCCTCAGTTAAGCAGTAAACAAACCGTTATTGTACAGGGTGCCAGCAAAAGGAATAATGCTAGATACTTGCCATCATCATTCAACGATGTAACTGGAAAATGTGTTGATTGAAAACGGGGACTGAGTTACATCAATGCTGCCTGGTTCAATCATGTCCCCATCCTCAGTAACCCCTCAGCAGGTAAAGACCAAGCACTGTCCTGACTCTTAGCACATAACAACTTGTCAGGTAAACTCGTTATACAAGGTAATGGCTCTGGAGGGGCTAATGTTCCTATTACATTGGCTCCACCCATCTGTGAGGGGAGGTAAAGGGCTGTGTTCTAATGTTGGAAACAGCTGACGTACCAGTAAAAGCTGCCTAAGGTTCGACTCATTATGCCTGACCATTTGTAGCTGTATTTTTCGTCATTCTATCTTCTTGTTATCTAAGAACAGAGCCTGTTCTGTGATGAGAGATCCTCGACGATACGTACCCAACACCAAATGAACTGCGGTTCAAGAAGTCAGCTCACCACCACTTTCTCAAGGGCAAAGGAGGATGGTCAATAAATGCTGGTCCAGCCAGAGACACCCACATGCCAAGAGTGAATGAAACAAAAAAAACTAGACAGACCTAAGAAAAAATGAATGCAGGGGAGGATTAGTGGCCTAATACTGCCTCAAACTGTCTCACATTCCACAAGCTACCAGGAGCAGTCACATGGGAAAATACCACATAAATTAAAAGTCTCACATCTCTCATGGATAAATGCTTCACACTGCTTTCTGTCATCCTATAAGTGTAGGAAGCAGGGATAATCCAGGAAATTATAGGCTGGTGAGTCTGATACCTGTCGTGGGGAAGCTCTTGGAGGAGATGCTGAGGAACAGGATATATGCACATTTGGAAGAAAATGGACTAGTTAGTGACAGGCAGCATGGTTTCATATGGGGAAGGCCATATCTCACCAACCTGATCGAATTTTTTGAGGAGGTGACAAAGATACGTGATGAGGGAAGAGCAGTGGATGTAGTTTATATGGACTTCAGTAAGGCATTTGATAAAGTCCCACATGGCAGATTCGTACAAAAACTAAAATCACATGGGATTCAGGGTGGGCTGGTTAGATGGATATAAAACTGACTTGCTCATAGAAGACAGAAGGTAGCAGTGGAGAATGGAGAGCAGCAACTAGTGGTGTTCTACAGGAATCCGTCTAAGGTCCTCTGTTGTTTGTAGTATATATAAATGATCTGGAGGAAAATGTGGGTGGTCTGATAAGTAAGTTTGCAGATGGCTTGAAGATTTGTGGAGTTGCTGATAGTACCGAATATTGTGAAAGTATACAACAGGATATAGATAGAATGATGACTTGGGTACAGAAATGGCAGATGGAGTTTAATCCAGACAAATGCGAGGTGATGCATTTTGGAAGGTCAAATTTAGGTGTGAATTATATTGTAATGGCAGAACCCTTCGGAACATTAACATGCAGACGGATCTGGGTGTGCAGGTCCACAGCTCCCTAAAAGTAGCAACACAGGTAGCCAAAGTGATTAAGAAGCCATATGGCATGCTTACCTCCACTGGCCAGAGCATGGAGTTCAAGAGTTTGCAAACCATATTGCAATGATATAAAACCCTTGTTAGCCTGCATTTGGAGTATTGTGTGCAGTTTTGGTCACCACACTACCAGAAGGATGTGGAATCTTTGGAGAGAGTGCAGGGAAGGTTTACCAGGAAGTTGCTCGGTCTGGCTATGAGGAAAGGTTAAAAAGATTAGGATTGTTTTCACTGGAAAGATGGCGGCTGAAAGGAGACCTGATAGAGGTCTACAAAATTATGAGAGGCATAGACTGGGTGGATAGTCAGGGTTGAAGTTTCAATTACAAGGGTACACAGGTTCAAGGTGAGAGGGGGGATGTTTATGGGAGATATGCGAGGGAAGTTTTTCACGCAGAGAGTGGTAGGAGCTTGGAATGCACTGCCAGAGGAGGTGCTGGAAGCAGGCACGTTGAAAGCATTTAAAAGGCATCTGGATGCTAAAATGAATAGGGAGGGAATAGAGGCATACGGACTGAATAAGGGCAGAAGGTTTGTTTTTTGATTTAATCAGGGCATGATGATTAGCACAGGCTTGGAGGGCCGAAAGGTCTGTCCTGTGTTGTATTTCTCTTTTGTTCTTTTGTACAAATTAAAGAGGGCCACTCGGCCTATTGGGACTGTTGTGTAATTCAGCTAGAACATGGACTGATCCGCATCCCTACTCCACCTACATGCCCAGGCTCCATTAACCTTAAAACCCTTGTCTACCAATCCAGCGGTAATTTGAGCCTTTTGCTTGAATGTGTTATGACACATCCGAGGCAGGAGGAACATGAGCCCAAGCTTAGAGTTGGGGACACTATCACTGCCACAAGAGCCTTTAAATTGAGCCTCGTCTTACTAATAGTCGTACAATTGAGAAAAATCCTGCTGCAATTGAAAAGGTTGATGGAGCTTAGATGTTTAGCCTTCAGGCAACGTCAAGCTTTCCTCCTCCTATGATGCTGCTTGGCCTGCTGTGTTCATCCAACTCGACACCTTGACATCCCCTGGTGTCACTTCTGTAGCTCCTTCCTGCATCAGTTGCTCTGATCCTTTAGGTGGCGCTGCCATTATGCTTTAGAATCAAAGGTGGATTATTTTCCCGAGATAGTAGGAACTGCCGATGCTGGAGAATCTGAGATAACAAGGTGTAGAGCTGGATGAACACTGCAGGCCAAGCAGCATCAGAGGAACAGGAAGGCTGACGTTTCAGGCCTAGACCCATTTTTCTGAAGAAGGGTCTAGGCCCGAAACGTCAGCCTTCCTGCTCCTCTGATGCTGCTTGAGTTGTTGTGTTCATCCAGCTCTAGACCTGGAATATTTTCCCAACAGCTAAGTTTTATTCCAAACCATTCTTTATTAAAGTTCTGGTGGCCTGATTCAGTAGCAGTGTCCTTCGCTCTAAAAGAGAGGGTGGATAAGGAAGTGCTGCATCCTTGGTGAAGCTATCTTGTGGATGTGTGCCTTTCTGTCATTACCATTCAGTACGGCCATAAAGAAATCCATTGTAGTAATTGATTGAGAGCTGGGAAATTCTCCTAATGGCCCAACTCCTGACCATTATTTATTTCCCTTTACACCACATCAGTGACAATAGCTGCTCCTTATACCAAGCCTGCATTCGATCTAGTGTAGTGCCAGGAACCCTGAGCAAAACCAGAGTCACCGGAAATCTAAAGAAAACTCACCATTGGTTGGAGCCATTCCCAGCAGAAAGGAAGGCGGTCACGGCTGTTGGAGGCCAGTCATCTCAGCTCCAGGACATCTCCTCAGGTCAGTGTCCTAGGCCCAACCGTCTTCAGCTGCTTCATCAATGACCTTCCCTCCATCATAAGGTCAGAAATAAGGATGTTCGGCAATGATTGCACAATGTTCAACACTATTTGCAACGTGTCAGATACTGAAGCAGTTCATGGAGTGAAGGGTCTGTTTCTGTGCTGTGTAACACTATGGCTCTATGTCAAACTGCAGCAAGCCTGGACAATATCCAGGCCTGGGCTGTTAAATGGCAATTAATATTTATGCCACACACAGTAAGAGAAAATACAACCATTGCCATTTGACATTTAATGGCATTTCCATCACTGCATCCTCAATTATCAATAACCTGGGGATTAACATTGACCAGAAACTGAACATATAATTATGTCATAAATACTGAGGGTACATGAGGATGGCAGAGGCTAGGAATTCTGCAGTGAGTAACTCACCTCCTGACTCCCCAAAGTCTGACCACCATCTATAAGGCACAAGTCAGGAGTGTGACGGAATACTCCCCACTTGCCTGGATGGCACTAACAACACTTAAGAAGCTTAACACCATCGAGACGAAGCAGCCCATTTGATTGGCACCACATCCACAAGCATCCACTCCCTCCGCCATTGATGCTCCATCACAGCAGTGTGTACCATCTCTGAGACAGCCTGTTGCAACTCTCCAAAGTTCCTTTGGCAGCAGCGTCCAAACCCTGTAACTCCTGCCAGCAAGGGCATCAAATTCATGAAAATATCACCATCTGCAAGTTCCCCTCCAAGCCCCGCACCGTCCTCATCTGGAACTATATCATCATTATTTCACTGTCACTGGAATGGAGTCACATGTCGAAATAAAGTCCACAGCTAAGTCAACTTAATCACTCACATCCTCCACTCCCTTTGATCACCCTTGAGATGCTCGCGTGACTAGTCAGCCTCAACGTTTCATCCCAAATTCGCTGTTTTCCTTTATCTGTACCTTGTAACTGGATCCAAAAGAAGCAGTTGAGCTTAAAACGCAGCCACATTGTGCAGGCCCCACATGGCAAATAGCAAAGGTGATGACCACCCAAAGCCCCAGCAGCGGTTCACTTTCAGATTCAACTTATCCATCGATACCCCTACTTTTGGGGGGATTTTACCAGGCTTCAAAGATTGACCCATAAGGCAACATTTATGCTGGCCTGAAGGCAATTAGTGCTGGTCCTGGAATGGACATTAAGTGCTGGTGAAAGGGGCAGAGAATAGAGAGCAGCTGAAGCAGAAGAGGTCAGAGAAAGAATTGGAAGCGAGAGAATCCATGATATACTTGTGATAGGATGGCTGAGACAATGGTTATCCTGTGACCTTCTGCAAACAAGTCAAAGTGGATTCATATGTCCCTCCCTCAATGCTTTCGATGGTCAGTTCAAGCAGAATGACAGTGGCATGGTGACACCTGTCCCGACAGCCCTGTTTCCTCCGTCAGATGTCAGATCGACGTTCCTGGGAGTCAACCCAAGAAAAACGATAGGCCCAGGCAGAATCCCCGGCTAAGCACTCAGACCCTGTGCGGACCAACTGGCAGAGATATTCACCAATGTCTTCACCCTGTCCCTCCTACAAACTGAGGTCCCCACTTGCTTCAAGAAGACCACCATCATCGCAGTACCTAAGAAAACACAAGCAACGTGTCTTAATGACTGAGATAGAAGGAAGTGCAGATGCTGGAGAATCTGAGATAACAAGGTGTAGAGCTGGATGAACACAGCAGGTCAAGCAGCATCAGAGGAGCAGGAAAGCTGACGTTTCGGGCCTAGGCCCTTCTTCAGAAGAAGGG
>JAHRHZ010000040.1:36739566-36793675 GCA_024137785.1 Ginglymostoma cirratum | reverse complement strand
AACCCTTCATCAGAAAAGATTTTCTGATGAAGGGTTTAGGCCCGAAACGTCAAGTTTTCCTGCTCCTATGATGCTGCTTGCCCTGCGGGTTTAGGCCCGAAACGTCAAGTTTTCCTGCTCCTATGATGCTGCTTGACCTGCTGTGTTCATCCAGCCCCATGCTTGTTATCCTGGAATGAAATACTAACAGGTTAACTGAGTGGTCAACAAGTTGGCAAATAAAGGTTAGTGTGAGGTTATTTGCTTTGGCTTGAAGAGTAGAAAAGAAAAGGTATTTCTCAAAAGCATGGAAGCCTTAAATGTGGAGGCCCAGAGGGACCTGGGTGTAGCCATGCCATTTGTGAGGCCACAACTAGAGTACTGTGCACAGTTTTGGCCTCCTCGTTTAAGGAAGGGTTTGGGTAAATTTGAGAAAGCTCACCAGTCATCTCATGTAGAGAATTCCAAAGGTTCACTACCCTCTGAGTAAAACAAAAATTACTCATCTCAGTCCAAAATGGCATTCCCTTATTTCTAAATTGTGTCCCCTGGTTCTAGACTCCCCATCTGAGGGAAACATCTTTACACATATCTAACTTGTCTTCCCACCCATTACATGTTTGTAAGGTTCAATGAGATCCCCTCTCATTCTATGCAACTCTAGAGGATACAAAATGCACCTCGTAGCTGCTGTTGATTGTTTTAAAGTTATAGTTTGCCCAAGCTCTCTTCCCAGGACATTCCTGCCATCCTGGGAACAAGTCTGGTTAATCTTCACTCCTTCTACGACAAGAATATCTTCCTGAGATAAGGAGACAAAAACTGCATACTGTACTCCAGGCGCGGTCTAACCGAACTCCTATACAATTGAAGCAAGTCCTTTGCTCAAATTTCTGTTTTCGTTTCTGATTTACAGCATCCACTGTTATTTCCCAACTTTCTAGTGCCTGCTGGAATTAGGCAGCACTGACTTGGAGCCTTGGATTTGAGGGGGATGGGTCTGGGTGGGATGCTCCAAGGGTTGGTGTGGACTTGTTGAGCCAAAGTGCCTGCTTCCACACTGTAGGGATTCTACTCTATGATTCTACAACACAGGCCATACAGGCTCTTTGAATAAGCTCTCAATTCACCATCACGTTTGTACGTAAAAATACATTCCAGTAGGGGTCACTAGACAGCAGTAATGTGCAGGAACTTTGTCTTGTGTCCATCCACTGTAGCCAAAAGCCACAGTGTCTAATTATTTAAATCATAGTGCTGCAATAAAACCTAACATCCCATGAGCCTTCCTACCAGCTTTGTTGCACCTGCATGTTGGCCTTCAGTTGTCAAGAACACTCAGGTCCCTTTAGAATTCATTACCCCAAGGGTTGGTGAATGGTCCAAACTTTAATATATTTATGAGAGAGACAGGTTGCTGATCTCTCTGACGATCGAGTGGTGTGGGGAGCCAATGGGAAAGTAGAGTTGAGGTAGAAGTGCTGCCATGATCATATTCAATGGTGGAGAAGGCTCAAGGAATGGTATGTTCTCATTTTCTTGTTCTAATGTTCCTTTCAGACACAAACAATACATTCCTTTTGGTGGATTTTCAAATGATTTGAAAAAAAAACGTGTTGGAAAACAAATCACACAAGGCTATTGTGTTGCGATGTTTTTAAACAGGGTGGGTATGTAAAAATTACAGATTGTATCGCACGCACACCTGTAGTCACTTTCATTTGTGTTTGAGTTATAGTTGACACATTCGTCTTGTTGCTAGTTACAAAATGAGAAACAAAACTTGCAAGGCTCAGCTAAAGTTTTGAGTGTAAGAGAAATCTTTCAGAATAACATGTAAGACAAAGGCAACACTTAACAGTCATTGTAACCCCTAAAGCACTGGTGAAAATCCTGATGTACTAGAGAATATGAGTGAAATTTGGCTGACTGTGACAGTGTGGAGTCCCTGATAGTATCTCCTGTGTGACATAACCTTCTGTAATCTAATGCAGCAATGTGTCCTCTAATTCAATGTGAGCCATGTCATCACAGAACTCAGCTGTAGCAATTTGGAAACAATCCTATGTCAGCCATCACATTTACAGATACAGAACTTCACGGTGGCTCAGTGGTTAGCACTGCTGCCTCACAGCGCCAGGGACTGGGGTTCGACTGTCTGTGTGGAGTTTGCACATTCTCCCCGTGTCTGCATGGATTTCCCCCGGGTGCTCCGGTTTCCTCCCACAGTCTATAGATGTGCAGGCTAGGTGGATTGGCTGTGCTAAATTGCCGTAGCGTTCAGGGGTGTGTAGATTAGGTGGGTTATAGGGGGATGGGGCTGGGTGGGATGCTGCAATGGTCAGTGTGGACTTGTTGAGCCAAAGAGCCTGCTTCCACACTGTAGGGATTCTACTCTATGATTCTACAACTCTACAGCACAACACAGGCCATACAGGCTCTTTGAAGAAGCTTGCAATTCACCATCACGTTTGTACGTAAAAATACATTCCAGTAGGGGTCACTAGACAGCAGTAATGTGCAGGAACTCAGTCTTGTGTCCATCCACTGTAGCCAAAAGCCAAAGTGTCTAATTATTTAAATCATAGTGCTGAACTTGTACCAGTAATTTAAATCCAAGGCTCAAAGTCAGTGCTGCCTAATTCCAGCAGGCACTAGAAAGTTGGGAAATAACAGTGGATGCTGTAAATCAGAAACGAAAACAGAAATTGCCAGGAAAGTTCAGCAGGTCTGGCAGTACCTGTGTAAAGAAATCAGATTTAACATTTTAGATCCAGTAGCCATTCTTCATTAAGTTGGGGAAAATGCTCTTCTAATCTGTTTGGAAGCCTACTGCCTATAGTGCTGCAGTGAAAATATTTAGCCTTAAAAATATGATATTCATGATGGAGTTATTCCTCATACTGTGTCCACATTGTCCGCTCTAATCTTTCATAATTTTATGATGTGGAGGTGTCAGTGTTGAACAAAGTCAGAAGTGCCACGACACCAGGTTATAGTCCAACAGGTTTATTCGACATCACAAGCTTTCGGAGTATTGCTCCTTCATCAGGTGAAGTGGAGAGAAGCGCATCGGCACAGATTTATAGACAGAGAGATTGTTGCAAGATATTTCCAGGCAATGATCTCTCTGCCTATAAATTCGGTGCCTGTGCACTTCCCTCCACTTCACCTGATGAAGGAGCAGGGGTCCGAAAGTTTGTGCTTTCAAATAAACCTGTTGGACTATAACCTGGTGTCGTAGCTCTTCTGACATAAAGTTGTCGACTTCTATTGAGTCTCCCCTCGGCCTCCGTTGCCCTAAGGAAACAACCTGAGTTTTCCAGCTTCTCCTCTCCCTGTAATCCAGGCAGCATCCTGGTAACCTTGTCTGCACCCTCTCCAAAGCCTACACATCCTTCCTGTAAGGTGGTGACCAGAACTGAACCTCATACTCTTAAGTGCGGCTTAACCAAAGTCTTATAATGTGACATCCTGACTCTTGTGCTCAATGCCCGTCCAATAAAAGCAATCATGCCATACACCTTCTTCACCACCTAATCTACTTGCATGGCATTTCCTTACCCTATGCTGCTTCATGCCAGCCTTCTGTACATTTCCTGAGAGAAGATATTTCTTTCTCCACCATTTGTCATTGAGAGCTTTAACTGAAATGCCAACCCTTTCTAAGAGCAACCTTGGTGTTTTCTTCCCACAGCTGCTGCCAGACCTGCTGAGTTTTTCAGCAATTTTTGTCTCAGGCAGGTATTTGTTGCCAATCCCTAATTGCCGTTGAGAAGGTGGTAGTAGGCTGTCTCCTTGGGTGATGACAGTGCATGTGGGGTGGATGGCCTTATGGGAACATCAATGGTCTGGTAATCCAGAAAACTAGGCTAATGTTCTGGAGTCATGGGTTCAAATGAATTAATTGGCATCCGATCCACCAGCATCAATGTTCACACCCTTCCAAACCTGCAAACTCTACCACCTCAAAGGACAGAGGCAGCAGAAACATAGGAACACCACCAGCGGCGAGCTCTCTTCCAAGCCAATCACCATCCTGACTCAGGAATATATTACTATTCCTTCATTGTTGCTGGGCCAAAATCCTGGAACTCATTCCTAAGACCACTGTGGGTATCTCTACACACCAAAGGCTGCAGCAGTTCAAGGAGGCAGCCCATCGTCACCAGGGCAATTAAGGATGGGCAATAAATGCTTGCTTAGCTGGTGACATCCACATTCCAGTTTAAAGAAGGTTACGACAAACCAACTGGACCAAGGTGGCGAAGAAAAGCAGTGGAGAGTGAATATTGATCTGTAGAGTTTAAACCAATAGTAGTGGGAGTTGCCATGATTGGATTTGGATTCACATATAGTATGTTAAAGATGCTACATAAATGCAGATTTATGTTGCTGACCAATAAGTCTCCGCCTCCTTTAGAAATGGTCACATCGGCAGTTTGCATTGTAAATGTTGACATAAAATCATTCGCAGAAACTGCGGTAACCGGAAGTAAAGCAGAAAGTTTGCATTGTGAGCTAAATTTTTAAGACACTTCTCTAAGCCTTGAATCGAACCCACTTCAAAGCATGAAACAAATACACTGTTTGTGGCTAACCTCATCCTGTCCTGAATTTACCCCTGTCAAACTTTTCCATATTGCAGCAACCAATCTCTGATTACTTCCAGGGTCCTCCATACACAGTGTTTATAGTTTATTGATTACAGGTGTATTATTGCATAGTCTCAGTGTTATAAGGGAAATAAAATCATTCCTGGCTAGAGCTGGAATGTGGTGAGGAAGTAGCATTCTCATTGGGTTATGACTCTAGATTAGTTCTGAGGCAACGTGAGTTCAAATCCTTACTATGGCAGCTGCTGAAATCTAAATTTAGTCAAGAAATGTGCAATTGAGCTCTAGTTTCAGTCAGACTGATGATGGAAGTAAGAATAGTTATTGTTAAAAAGCCTGCTTTGTTCACTAATGTCCTCCAAGAAAGGAAATCTGCTGTGTTTACCTGGTCTGGTTTCATAGAATCCCTGACAGTGTGGAAACAGGCCCTTCGGCCCAACAAGTCTACACCAACCCTCAGACTATCCCTCTATAGTCCACTTAACCGACACATCCCTGAACACTACGGGCAATTTAGCATGGCCAATCCATCTAGCCTGCACATCTTTGGACTGTGGGAGGAAACCGGAGCACCCGGAGGAAACCCACGCAGACACGGGGAGAATGTGCAAACTCCACACGGACAGTTGCTCGAGGGTGGAATTGAATTTTGTGTGTGTGTGTGTGATCAGACTAGTGTGTGTGTCATGTGTTTGTGCATGCAAGTGTGTATGTTTGTGCATGCACATGCGTGTGTTGTGTATTTATGTGTGCACATGTCTGTTGTACATGTGACTCTAGATTCACAGCGCTGTGATTCACTTGTGACTGCTCTCCGAAATGGCCAAGCAAGCTCCCCAGTACAAGGCCAATTAGGGAAGTGTGCCAAATACATTGCTAAATCCTACTAAAGAAAATGAGACTACTTATTAAGCATAAGGCAAGATAAGAGGAATGAATCTTTGGCCAGTAACATCGTTTTGCATCTCCCTTTGGATATCTGAGCACACAGGTACATTAATGGTATGATCTTACATAATTTCCTGCTTTCAGCAACCATTGGTCTAAGCTCTGGAATCTCTATCATAACTTCATCACTCGTCTAACTCTCTTCCCTTCCTGAGGTTTCTTAAAACCTACCTGTTGAGGAAAACTTTTGGTCACCTGTCTAGTGACTTGGTCACCTGTCCTTATATGTCTTTATGTGCATTGGTGTCAAATTTTGTTTGGGAATGAGTGCCTTATTCTCCTATTTTGAAAGAATATACAAACACAAGATTTTGCTGTTGAACAACTTTGCATTTTAGAAATGCTACCGTGAATTCAACAGTAAATGAAACATTTTACGGTAACATTTTACAGATGACATGTTGAAGAGCTTTCTATGAATCGTCAATATATGCTATTGTCAAGAATGCACTATAATCAATTTATGTCCGAGGTGAATCTCTTGGGAATGCAAATCCTTGAACAGACTTTTGTAACAGATCCATACGTGCCTGTTATTCTCAAGCTGTTCCAGTGGTCACTGATTTATAATGCATGGGGATAAGGGTCATATTTTGTTTCTCCAGACTTGGCTTTGTTATTGATCAGCTTGGCTCACTTAATAACAGCTTGCTTCTGGATTGAAAATATTGTTGGTTCAGGGCCATGATCCGGTCCAACAGTCTGCTCTTATACTGCTGGAGTGCTACTTGGCCAGAGGTCAGGTCCTTCAGCTGTTAAAGCAAGTCATCTCCTCCAAACCGACTCTGATACAAAACAGTCAATTGTGACATGTTTCCACCTGTACAGTTCTTCCCTTCATTTGCAATGTTTCACCATCCTCCACTATCCTCACACGGACCCCTACCCTCCCAGTTCACTCTCACAAACTCTTTGCTGGGCTACATTTTTACAATTTCCTGGCTGCGCTCCAGTATCTTGTCCTTGAAGTGAAAATTCTCACCCTCATGTTCAAACCTCTCCTTGGCTCACTCCTTGTTATCTCTATGACCTTCTACAGAATGTTCCTTAAACCTTATCTTAGCCCTACAACTCTTGAGAACTCTGTGTTCCTTCAGCTCTGGCTTCTGTTCCACCTCGTCCCCCACCACCGACCCTCCAAATCCTTCACCCCATTGGCTGAACCCCAACATTCCATCTCTCTCTCTCTCTCTCCTCTGGTCAGTCATTCAACCCCCATGACTTAGCCTAAGTTAGTTAACCTCCACTGATGCCAACCATCTTGGATTTCGCTCAAATTACTTGTTGTTGGATGATGTCCATGTGAAGGGGCTTATCAGTACATTTCTCAACGCTGTAAAGGCGCAACATGAATGAAAGTTGTTGCTGCCTGGGTAGCCATTGGTCGCAAGTGCACCTGGACTCCTGGGGGAGGACTGGACAGGGCTCTGTTGGCAGCTTACGATCATTCTTTGCCTGGATGAGGCTCCCCGTAGTTGAAATGCCATCAACAAGCTTGGAGCTAGCCAATGATAATGGCAGGAGGACGGTGGGAAGTCAGTCAGAAGTGAGTGGGGAGCAACGGGGGGATCTAAAAGCATATGGGAGGCCAGTTGGAGATCAGCTGCTTTGTGGGTCAGGATGAACCCAAGCCTAAAGGCCTGAAGGCGCCATAGAAACAGTCTGCACTGGCAGGCCCTGTCCTATCTCAGTGAGGGTTCCTTGGACCTTCTGAAGCTGCCATCAGAGTCGACCACTGGCCCTCCGTTTGGGAAGTTCCAAGGCCCAGGCTGGAAAAGCCTCCTCAATGTCAGGTGCCCTGGAGGCAAACAGCCACAGCAGGGAACCCAAGGAAATCAAGAACGGCGCGAGTAAAGTGCGGGGGAGGTGCCGGTAAGACGTCTGTGATGTTGCTGCGACGGCTATTCGACTGTGGCTGATTCTGCTCTAAGAGGTCTTGTGGCGCGTTGTTAGAGTCACTGCCCCCTCGTACCAGAAGACCTGGGTTCAACTCCAGCCTGTTCCAGAACTACGTGATTCTGTCTCTGAACAAGTGGTTTAAAAATAACCCCACTCTGAGTCAGGGACCCTTCTCTGTGGCGCAACTGGGACAATGATACCTGTACAAGAGAAAATGCGAGCGTTTATAGGAGTGTTACATTCACACCCTTCCACCCCTCCATTTTTAGGACCTTCGCTCTCAACACTGTTGTAGTGAGGAGGCAGAAGATTTACAATGCCTATCCTGACAGCCTTGTGAGAAACAGGATTAGGAGCAGCAGATCACCCAGATGCTGTTTTTCTTCTCCTCACTCTCTGTGCCAACAATTCCCACCTCCTTCCCTTGGTCTCCCAAATCCAGGGACAGTCTCCAATCATCCCCACTCGCATTTGGCCATGAGTCAAAGGTCAGGAGGTAGCTGGTCAAATGCTGTGTAGCTGTGCATCAGAGCTCAGTACGAACAGCTGTCTCGCATTAGAGGCACACATGTTGGAAAGCGAGCGCACATCCATTGGATGAGCTTACCAGAGAAATATCTGAGAGGAAATTTGTATGAGGATTATGTGGATTCATGGAAAAATGTAATATATTATTGGGCTTTGTTGTCTTGTAAAAGGCAGAAATGGAAAATTATGCATTGAGCAGATTAGTAGTGTTTCCTGTTACCTCTGGAATGACCAGTTTCTGGAACCCATAGCACAGGGTTCAATAGGAAATTGCATTCCTCCAGTCTGTCAAAAACCGCTCACTCATGACATTGATTTATCACATAGAAGCCTCTTTATACCCGGTGCTGCCTTTGATGCCAGTTAAGGAAAACTTGACACCTAGTGTGACAGCCGAAGCACTCAAACACAATCCGCAGGCCAGCATCTCAAGGACACAATCTTCAAGGGATTGAATTTCACAAGTCATCATTTCATTCCTGAGTCAAACACGAATTTGTATGAACCACAACAGTGTTAAAATCCCTCAAGCACACCCCAGTAAATGCATTCAGCATGGTCTTAATGGGCCGAAAGGCTTTTTTCTGTGTTGTAGATTTCTGTGAGTCCATGACCTTCTCAGAGGTATCCGTCCATTTAAGATTAACAGATTACATTAGCTAGAAAAGCTACCTTTGGATAAAATACCCTGTGCAATGAGTATATCTCAGAGTACAACGGGACCTTGATCAAATAGGCCATTGGGCCGAGAAGTGGCAAATGGAGTTTAATTTAAATAAATGTGAGGTGCTGCAGTTTGGAAAGGCAAATCAGGGCAGGACTTACTCATTTAATGGTCAGGTCCTGGGGTGTGTTGCCAAACAAACAGGCCTTGGAGTGCAGGTTTCTGGTTCCTTGAAAGTGGAGTCACAGGTAGACAGGGCGGTGAAGAAGGTATTTGGTACGCTTGCCTTTATTGGTCAGTGCATTAAGTATCAGAGTTGGGAGGTCATGTTATGGCTGTACAAGACATTGGTGAGGCCACTTTTGGAATACTGCGTAAAATTCTGGTCTCCCTGCTATAGGAAGGATGTTGCAAAACTGGAAAGGATGCAGAAAAGCTTTACAAGGATATTAAAACAAAGTTGCTAGAAAAGCTCAACAGGTCCGGCAGCACCTGTGAAGGAAGAAACAGAGCTAACGTTTCGGGTCCGATGACCCTTCCTCAGAACTCCAGTTCTGAGGAAGGGTAACCAGACCCGAAACGTTAACTCTGTTTCTTCCTTCACATATGCTACCAGACCTGCTGAGCTTTTCCAGCAGCTTCTGTTTTTGTAATTGGTTTACAGCATCCACAGTTCTTTAGGTTTTTATTTACAAGGATATTGCCAGGGTTGGAGTTCTAGCAGAAGCTGAGGCTATTTTCCCTGGAGCATCAGAAGCTGAGGGGTATCATGGAATCCCTACAGTGTGGAAGCAAGTCATTTAGCCCATTAAATCCACTCTGACCATCCGAAGAGCATCCCACCTAGACCCAATCCCTGTAAACCTGAATTTCCCATGGCTAAGCCACCTAACCTGAACACTATGGGCAATTTAGCATGGCCAATCCACGTAACCTGCACGTCTTTGGACTGTGGGAGGAAACCAGAACACCCAGAGGGAGCCCAAGCAGACACAGGGAGATTACGCAAACTCCACACAGACAGTCATCACCCAAGGTTGGAATCGAACCCCAGTCCTTGGGACTGTGAGGCAGCAGTGCTTTCTACTGAACCACCATGCCATAGCCTTATAAAATCATGAGGGACATGGATAGGGTGAATAGCCAAGGTCTTTTCCCCAGGGTAACAGAGACCAAAACTAGAGGATGTAGATTTAAGGTGAGATGGGAAGGATTTAAAAAGTACCTAAGGGGCAACTTTTTCATACAGAGGGTGGTATGTGTATAGAATGCGTTGGAGACTCGTACAATGATAACATTTGAAAGGCATCTGGTTGGATACATGAAAAGGAAAGCTTTAGAGGGATATGGGCCAAATGCCAGCAATTGAGACTAGTTTAGGATATGTTGTCGGCATGGACAAGTTGGACCGAAGGGCCTTTTTCCGTGGCGCACAACTCTATGACTCTATGACTCTAATTCTAGTGACTTGCATTGATATAGTGTCTAATTCAGTAACCCATGCTTCAGAGGCAAAATTCCAAACGAAACTGAGGAGGCATTAGGCTGGATGACAGACAGCTTGACAATGGAAGCCCAGGTGAGAGAGGAGGAGAGATTGAAGGGGCAAAGTTCACTGCTTAGGGCCTTGAATGATTACGTTACAGGTGGCAATAACTGAACGACTGAAATCAGAAACGTGCAGGTGAAAGTTGTGGGGGCTGTTCAGAGGTTAGAGAGGGAGGAAGTGATGAAGATACTTTAAATTGTGGAGTTATTATCCCGGCACCAAAGTAGATCAGCAGGCACAGGGGATGATTGGTATTCAAAGTTTGAGATAACACAGTGTGGAGCTTGAGGAGGGCAGGCAGCATCAGAGGAGCAGGAACTCTGATGTTTCAGGTCAGAATTGATACCTTGGAGAGCTTGCGGAGTCTGAATCTGATCAGGAAAATACAGACTGTTCAGTAGTTACAGTTATACAGCACAGAAGAGGCCCTTCAGCCCATCGGGTCTGTGCTGACAGATTCACCCCAATCCCACTTTCCACCCCTTGACCAATTTGACATTTCAAATGCTCATCCAAATACATCTAAAAGGCTAAGAAGCTTCCCCCTTCTACCACCCTCCCACATAGCACATTCCAGATTCTAACTACCGTTGATTGAAAAAATCCTTCCTCAAATCCCCTGAAAACCTCTTACCCTTCACCGTAGAATAATACCCCTTCATTATTGACCCTGTAACTGAGGGCAGCAGTTGCTTTCTATTCATCCTGACGATCCCTCATAATCTTATACACCTCAATCAGGTCCCCTCGCAATCTTCTCTGCTCTAAAGAAAACAATCTGAGCTTATCCAGCCTTTCTTCATAGCTGAAATACTCCATCCCAGGCAATATCCTGGTGAATCTCCAATGCATCCCCTCCACTGCAATCCTTCCTTTAGCGTGGTGACCAGAACTGCATACAGTACTGCAGCTGTACTCTAAACTAAATCCTGTACAGTTCCAACATAACCTCCCTGGTCTTATAACCTATACCATGATTGATAAAGTCATGTGTCCCTTACAGAAGGCTGCAAGGCCTGGATAGGGTGGACGTGTTCCCACTAGCAGGAGAGACTAGGACTCAAGGGCACAACCTCAGAGTGAAGGAGTGACCCTTTAGAACTGAGATGAGGAAGAATTTCTTCAGCCAGAAGGCGACGAGTGTATGGAACCCATTGCCACAGAAGTCTCTGGAGGCCGAGTTGAATGTCTTTAACAGGGAGACTGATAGGTTCTAGATTAGTAAGGGGATCAAGGTTTACAGGAAAAAGATAGGAGAGCCGGATTGAGAAACATATCAACCATGATCGAACGGTGGAGCAGACCTGATGGGCCGAATGGCCTAATTCTGCTCCTATATCTTATGATCTTATAGCCCCATACGCTTTCTTAACTACCATATTAATTCGCCTTGCCACCTTCAGGGATCTGTCACCCTAAGATCCCTTTGTGCTTCCTTGTGTCCTACCATTCATTGAGTACTGACCAATTATGACTGACAATTGTCTGACTACTTCCAAGGCAGTGTTGAGTTCGTACCATTCATGTAGCTGCATTTGGATATTAATCTGCAAGAACTGTCCCTCAACTCATTAAGCTATACCTTCCCTTTGCTGTCAGTAAAAAGGCAAGTTACGTTAGACTCAGAACAAAACCAGTATTCCACGGATGATAGCAGGCCTAGAATATTAGAAATAAGTGCTTGTGTTAGTTTGAACTAGCCATTTATTTTTAATGACGTTGAGGGTCAGGATGTTCTGGTCATATACACAATAACTGATTTGTTTCACAGCTGACACAGTATGCGACATGAGTACATAACATACCTTCAAAGTCAAGTTACATTATTACATTATAAAGTCAAGATATTTCATAAAATCTAGTACACGGTGTATGAGTAGGCCATGCACAAATAACACAGAGATCAGTTGGAGCTGGATGCACATCATCAGGCTGTGCAATCCTATTTAAAATTCAAAGGTCCACAATCTTAAGCAGCATGTTGTCCAAGGTCCATTTTTACATGTCCCTGTACGCTATTGCTAAACTGAATGATAGGATCTCCGACCGTCACTCCTGTCACACGGCCAGTCTGCAAACTGAACTGTAAATTGTTAGGTGCTGTTACTTCCCCCCTGTGCATGCATAGACTGTATCCACCAGCCTATGCCTCCTTCAAAGTATTTTCAGCAAATACCTTCTCTCTGTCGTAAGGTCAGAAATGGGAAGTTCATCACCGACTGCATAAAGTTCAGCATCACTTGCAACTCCTCAGGTACTAAAGCAGTCCGTGTCCAAATGAAACAAGGCCTGGACAATATCTGTTGACTGGCATAGAAAAACACGAGCCCCGTACAAGTGTAGGCTGCTCGGCCATTCAATCAAATCATGGCTGACCTGATATTCAAACTCCCGCAAACCTGTATATGGCAAATAACATTTGAGCAAAGCAACTGCTGAGCAATGACTATCTCCAAAATAAAAATAGAATCTAACCATCTCCCATTAAGAGTCAATGGCATTACTATCACCAAACACCCCCTATCAACATTGACCAGAAATTGAACCGAATCAGCCATAAAAATATGGGCATGTCAGAGTCTAGGGATTCTGTGCTTAATAACTCACATCCTGACTCCCCAAAGCCTGTTCATCATCCAAAAGGCACAGGTCAAGAAAATGATGGAATACTCTCTCCTTGTCTGGGTGGGTGCAGTTCCATCAACACTCAAGAAGCTGGACACCATCCAGGACAAAGCAGTTAGCTTGATGGGCACCTCATTTACCACCCTGAACGTAAACTTTCTCCCGCACTAGAACACAAGGTCTGCCTTGTTTAACGTTTGCAAGATGTGCTGCAGCAAACTCACCAAGTCTTCTTAGAGAACACTTTCCAAATCCATGACCACTACCATCCACAAGGACTACAGTAGAGGCTCCATGGGACAACACCACCTGCCATTTCCACTTTAAACAAAACACCATCCTGGCTTGGAAATGTATCATTGTCCCTGAGTTAAAATCCTTGAACTCTCTTCGTAACAGGACTGTAGGTGTACCCACACCATATGGACAGCAGTGGTTCAAGAAGATGACTCATCACCACCTTCTCAAGACACATTAATATTAAATTATGTTAATAAATTCTGGACTAGTATTCTGTAAGAAGAATGAAATAAGAGAGCTTTTAGAATGGTGTTTCTGGTTCCCTGGAATTTAATCTGAGCCATTCTCACTGCTGGTAATAGCACAGAAAGTAAAAAGAGGAGGAGGCGTTTGTTTATTAAATCTTATTACTTTTTTTGTTGTTTCAGTTTTACTGCATCTGTGAAACAATACTCCTTTTACAAGTCTCTTTAATCTCTATTTTCCTTGCAGTTTGCTTCACTGTCTGCAGAATCGCAAAACCACAACGTTAGGCTCAAAGTGTTAAATGCGCCACAGGCCATAAGAAATAAGGACAGCAATAGGCCATTCAGCCCCTTAACCCTGTTCTACCATTCAACAGGATCATGGCTGATCTGACACCAGCTCTTGTGCCTCCTGTTCTTTAAACGTCTTAGTTCCAACGTCAACTCCTGGCTACCCGATCCAGCTGTGAAAAGAGATAACAATGTGTAGAGCTGGATGAACACAGCAGGCCAAGCAGCATCAGAGGAGCAGGGAAACTGACGTTTCGGGTCTAGACCCTTCTTCAGAAATGGGAGAGGGGAAGGGGGTTCTGAAATAAATAGGGAGAGAGGGGGAGGTGGATGGAAGATGGATAGACGAGAAGATAGGTGGAGAGGAGACCGACAGGTCAAAGAGGCAGGGATGGAGCCAGAAAAGGTGAGTGTAGGTGGGGAGTTAGGGAGGGGAAATGTCAGTCCAGGGAGGAGGGACAGGGGGGACTGCTTTGCTGCATCTGTCTCAGACTTCCTCGTCACAATCTCAATTTTGTACTCTTTGAATTTGGGGTGGCAGAAGTATTTCGAGGGGTTTAGTTCTTCTGCCTCATTAAATGCCTATGTTATGCATTTATGTGCAGTGTGGACTCACTGAAAATTGGATCAAAACACAGAGAGGTATCTCTCAACCTATCATGTCTGTCTTGGGTCTTCAGAAGACTAGTCTTGGTTGAAACCAAAGCCCTGTTTTCTGCCTTTAACCCTGTCAGTTCCTCATCCAGAGGAACTGGTTGACTCTCTTTTAACATTATCCATTAAACCAGCTTTCATCATCTTTTTGAAGTGAGTGCCCCAAATCCCAGCACATCTAAATGACTTTGAAACAATGAACCTTTGGTTATTCACCCACTATTGAGAGGAAAGTAACGATTTTCATCTACTGTTGAAGTCTGTTCTCATCTTCTGCTGAGTCACATCTTAAACCTTTTTGTTCCAAGAGCAGTCCCAACATTTTCCATTTCTCCTCATAGCCCATCATGCCAGCTGAACTTTCAGTAAGGCCTTTGCATCTTTCCCAATCTTCGGTGCCCAGAATTTTCCACAATATTGAAATGAATGACTTAAAAAGTCCCAGCGTAATCTCTTTGCTTTGCATTAGATTAGCCTATTTTTAAATCCAAGCAACCCATAGACTGTCTAACTGTCTAATGATCACTGTGCTCATTTATCTTTACGAACTTGTGTATCTGGACACCATGTTCTGTCTGCTTATCTACATTTTTCAGAATCATAGCATGTATTGTGCTTTGTCTTTCCCTACAAATCCTCCCTGAAGGAGGAAGTTTTAACTGCATCAGCCATGCTTCTGTCTGTTTCACCATCTTGCTAACGTCATCTGAAGACTATAATTGTCCTTTTATCTGCACGCTTCACAAAACTGCTCAGTCACCTGAGTTGTTTATCAAAATATAATGGATATAAAAGTGACCCTTGGGAAACACTACAAATTGTCTCCCAGTCTGAAAAACATCCAAGTGCCTTTGTCTCATTGTCTTCTGTCATGGAGTCAATTTGACATCCATCTCAGCGCTTTCCTCCAGTTCCTTGGGCTCCCACTTTCTTCCTAAGCCCTTTGTGCAGCACATCATCGAGTGCCTTCTGAAAGTCCAGAAATATAAAATATCTACTGCACCACCTTAATCAGACTCCCGTATCCCCTTATCAAAGGATTTAATCAAATCAGTCAGACATGGTTTGCACATTTTTTACTTATTCTGTTAGCTCCATTGGCTGGATAGTTGGTTTATGATACAGTGTGATGCCAATAGCGTAGGATCAAGTCCCACACCAGCTAAAGTGACCATGAAGCACTTTCATCAACCTCTCCCCTTGCTTGAGATGTGGTGACCCTCAGGCTAAACCACCCCCCAAGTCATCTCTCTCTAAAGAGAGAGTAGTCCTATGATCTGGTAGGATTATGGTGATTTTACCTTCATTCGCTCAGGGGATGTGGGTGTCATTGGCTGGGTCAGCATTTATTGCCTGTTTCTAGTTGCCCTTGTGAGGGTGAGCTGCCTTCTTGAACTGTCGCAGTCCATGCGCTTTACGTAGACTCATAGTGCTATTAGGGATGGAGTGCCAAGATTTTGAGACTTCAACATTGAAGGAGTGGTGATATATTTCCAAGTCAGGATGGTGAGTGGGTTGGAGGGGAACTTGCAGATGATGGTGTACCATATATCTGCTGCCCTTGTCCTTCTTGACAGTAGTGGCCTGAGTTTGGAAGGTGCTGTCTAAGGAGTCTTGGTGAATTTCTGCAGTGCATCTTGTAGGTGGTACCTACTGCTGCTCCTGAGCATTTGTGGTTGAGGGAAAGGATGCTTGTAGATATTGTGCCAGTAAGGTGTGCTGCCTTGTCCTAGATGGTATCAAACTCCTTGAGTGTTGTTAAAGCTGCACCCATCCAGGCAAGTGGGAAATACTCCAGTGACCCTTGAGTTGTGCCTTGTTGATGGTGGGCAGGCTCCAGTGGGTCAGAAGGTGAGATCTCACTGCAGTATTCCAGTCTCTGAGCTGCTTTTGTAGCCACTCTATTTATGTGGCAAGCCCACTTGAGTTTTTGGTCAATGTTAGCTCCCATTGATGTGGGTAGTGGAGGATTCTGTGATGGCAATGCCATTGAATGTCATGGGAATGTGATTAGCTTGTCTCTTATTGGAAATCCTTAGTCGTTCATGGGATGAGAGCGCCACTGACCAGACAGCATTTATTGCCCATCCCTAATTGCCCAGAGGGCAGTTAAGAGTCAACCACATTCCTGTGAGTCTGGAGTCACATGTAGACCAGACCAGGTAAGGATGGCAGTTTCCTTCCCTAAAGGACATCATAAATGGTTATTGCCTGGCATTTATGTGGCATGAATGTTACTTGCCACTTTTCAGCTCAAGCCTACATATTGTCCAGGTCGTTAGGACAAAAGATTGTTGATACATTGTCTTGGCAACAAATGGCCTTAATGGCTTGTAGGGGAGACAATGCCTAGTGGCAGATTATTAATCCAGAGACTCAGGTAATGCTCTGGGGACCTCAGCTCAAATCCCACCTGGCAGATGATGAAATTCAAATTCATCAAAAGGAGTCCTATGAGGATGCATGTTGATTGTTAGCGGGGAAACCCATCAGGTTCCCCAAAGTCCTTTGGGGAAGGTTACACTGTGGCTTAGCAGCTAGCACTGCTACCTCACAGCTCCACGGACCTGGGTTCAATTCAAGCCTTGGATGATTGTCTGTGTGGAGTTTGCATGTTCTCCCTGTGTCTGTGTTTCCTCCCACAATCCAAAGATGAGCCAGTTGGGTGAATTGACCATGCTAAATTGTCTGTAGTACCCAGGATTGTGCAGATCAGGTGGGTTTTCCACGGGAAATATTCACCCATCCAGGCATGTGGGGAATATTCCTGAATTGTGTATTGCGGATGGTAGAAAGGATTTAGGGAGTAAAAGGGTGCGATGTACACTTCAGGATTCCTAATCTCCTTCCTGATATTGTGGTCACGGTATTTATATGGCTAACTCAGTTCAGTTTGTGGTCAAAGATAATCTCCAGAATGTTATTAGTGTGGGATTCAATGATAGAATTGTCTTTAAATGTCAAGAAGCGACAGTTATATTCTGTGTTTTTTGAGATGGTCACCGTTCAGCAATTTCAATATGAATGTTATTTACCACTTGCCAGCCCAAGCCTGGACATTGTCCAGGTCTTGTTGCATTTGAACATGGAGCATTTCAGTATCTGAGGCGTTGTGTTTGGTGCATGCATCAGTGAACATCCCTCTCCCACATAGGAAACTGATAAAGAAGGTGAAAGCACTTGGGACCCAGGATAACTTGGCAAGCGGGACCCAACATTGGCTTAGTGAGAGCAGACAGAGTGTGGTGGTAAAAGGCTGATTGTGTGATTGGAATCTGGTGTGCAGAGGTAGGTCTGGGGTCCTTATTGTTTGTGGTATTTCATATATTGCAGATGAGAACCTTGGGGAGATGATAAGTAAGTCTGAGGATGACACAAAGATTGTCCGGGTGGTTAACAATGAAGAAGAAGGTCTTAGGTTACAGAAGGTTATAAATGAATTGGTCAGTCAGATCAGAGGCAGATGGAATTTAACAGAGATAAATGTGAGGTGATGCTGATGATTTACCAAACTTCAGTAATTCTAATTTGTTAGGAGCCGTTTTTCCATATTTTAATTACCCTGTCTAGAATGCCCCATTTCTTTTCAACTGTAACCTTCCCCAACATCTGCTTCCTTTGTGCAGGCAAACAGAAATTACCAATTCAATGTTTTTGGGATGTTCTCTGTCTTCCTAAAGTTTTCAGTTTGGATCATAATAGGCCAAACATTTTCTCCAGCTGAATACTTGTACTTCATACCTTGTATAAAATATTTTACAAAGCTGTTGATTTTGCCTCTAATCATCTCTCGTAACCTTCCTTTCCTTCATGTAAGAACATAACAAAATAAGGAATAGCAGCAGGAGTAGGTCATCTGGTCCCTTGAGCTTGCTCCATCATTCAATAAGGTCGTGGCTGATCTTTTCACGGACTCGGTTCAACTTCCCAGCCACTCACTATAATCCTTAATTATTAATCACATGTTAACAATTTTAATTCCCACCCCCCCCACCCTGTACTTTCCACGTTTGCCCCAGACCTTGCTCCTGATATTTGTCTGAAGCCTCCTTTCTTTGTTTTAATAGATTTCCTGTTTGACATACGCGCACATTACCTTCGAATGACCTGAAGTTTCCCTTCAAAGGAATGCATGTGTTTTGCAACTGAATTGCCTCTTTACTATCAGCCCTCCAATCCTGTCTAACTGCTTTACTCAACAGTCACCTTTTCCAATCTATCTGTACTGTCTCCCTTCTTGAAATACCAAAATTAGGTAATTCCAAACTGAGTATACCTTTGATAATTTCTGGTCTTTTCCCAGACTGACGTTAAACTGAATTCCATTGTGTTAATGTGAACTGGATTCTTGCCCATTGCATAACATTCCATTAGACCTACTTCATCGCCCAGAACCAGAACAACACAGCTTCCTTCCTGGTTGGACTGGAGTCACATTGATTGAGGATGTCATCCTGAATTATTCTAATTCCCTAACCTTAGCACTGCTTATCCCAAGGATGTAGGCTAATTAAAATTACCTAATGGTAAACTTTATTTTTGGCGCAAAGCTTTTAAATTTGCCAACAAATGTGCTTGCCCATTTTCTTCTCACGATCTGCAACTTTAAAATTAGCCCAGGTAGGTAATTGCACCATATCTATAACTTAACTCCAAATAAGCTCTGCCATTTACACATCCCATAAAGTTCTGTCATTTATACATCTCATAAATTTGGTATTTTTAACATGCTTAATCAACACTTTCACAGCTGTTTTGGTTGCAACTGGTTGTAACACTGGACAAGTCAAATTCTAAAATGAAACTTGGCTTGATAGACCATAAGCTTTATGGTCGCTATTTGTTTCATGTGATGGTCAGTCATTGAACAGACTCAAAAGTGGCTGCCAATGTACTTTTAAAAAAAGTGCACCAATGTGTATGTACTAAAGAAAAAAAAAACACACACCCACAAGTTGTTTCACACAAAACGAGAACAATTTGAAATGGCTTTGTTTCGTATATCAGAAATGCTCCCAAAAATCTTAAAGATACCCAAACTTCAGTGAACAGTCACCCTGTCTCCACTTTAAACTCTCATTGTCCCAATGGCATGGATGTAATTGGCTTCTGGAATTTTATTCTCACCAACTTCGAAAGACTTTCAGAGCAAACACACAGGTTTTCTATACCTTCTGGCAATTTTCTACTTCCGAAATTTTCTTCTAAGCCCCTCAGGACCTATTGGGAACAACTCAACTAATTGCACTTTTTTGCACTGACCAAGCCTGCATACGCTGCCTGCCCTTCTGGATGGCTCTGTTTTCTTTTGTGATACTGGATTCCTGTGGCTCAGCAACAGCAGATTCTTTGTTCTCCTTTTTATTTCTAATGCACCTAACTATTCCCCTCAAGTTTTACTGTAAGGCTGTTAAAAACACTCATCAAAAATGCATTCATCAACAAAATTCCAATTTTTCCATCACCACTCACAGGCAAATCTAAAATGAAACTAGCACTATGTCTTTCCCACTTACTTAACATTGTATAGAAATACAATGCAAACTTAAATTTGTACGTGATTCTACACACTTTACAAACCAAGTTTCCTAATAATAATATATCATGAGCAATGTGATATGCTCACCTGTCTTCCTTTGTCCACAGTTCCTGAAATACTCAGTAGCCAGAAATATTTAAAAGCAATTCCTTGGATTGCTTAATCATGTCTTCATTGATATAAATTTGTATTAATCCTATGCACCTAAAGTTCATCAACATTACTAATTGCATTATGGGTAATGTCATGCCAACAGCGCAATATGGGCCCCATATCTCGGGAAGGATGTACTGGCCCTGGAGCGGGTTCAGAGGAGGTTCACAAGAATGGTCCCAGGAATGAAAAGCTTAACAGATGAGGAACGTTTGAGGACTCTGGGCCTATACTCATTGGAGTTTATAAGGATGAGGGGGGATCCATTTGAAACTTACAGAATACTGAATGGCCTTGACAGAATGGATGTTGGGAAGATGTTGCCATTGGTAGTAGAGACTAGGACCCGAGAGCACAGCCTTAGGGTAAAGGGAAGGCCTTTTAGAATGGAGATAAGGAGAAACTTCTTCAGCCAGAGAGTCGTGAATCTATGGAATTCACTGCCACAGAAGGCTGTGGAGGGCAGGTCATTGAGTACATTTAAGATGGAGATAGACAGGTTCTTGATTATCAAGGGGATCAAAGGTTACGGGGAGAAAGTGGGAGAATGGAGTTGAGGAACTTATCAGCCGTGATTGAATGGCGGAGCAGACACGATGGGCCAAATGGCCTAATTTCTGTTCCTATGTCTTACGGTCTTATGGTCTTATACCTTATTTTGTGATATTCTATATTTGCTTTAATTTGATCACTGTATTTTTGGCAGATTTCTACTGTTTATATTTGCGAGTTCTCTGATTGCATACTGCTCTTTGTTATTTCCTGGTTCTCTCGTCCTTCCAAATGCAAACTTCCCCTGCACATTCCAACTTAATGCATATCTTTAGACTGTGAGACGAAACCGGAGCACCCAGAGGAAACCCATGCAGAGATGGGTTTTATTCAGGAACAACATCTCTAGAAGTGCCACTTTCCACGGAAACAGTCCCAGTTCCTCAAGAGCTTGAAATGCTCAACTGATCTTGTACCAGGTTTCCAACTGGGCATTTGCCTGCACCATCTTCCTGTTTCTGTACTAAATAGCACAAGGGACTCACAGCCTACCTAATTCTAAAATCTTTTGAGGTGCTTTCTTTAAAGAAAAGAATACCTTTTCCAGGGTCCAGTAAATTGGCCTGACCGACTGTGGCACTTTTGCCAATCTCCCCTTTGTATTCGGCTAAGAATTTCAGTGCGTGAAAGTGATTTTTGTTAGGCCTACAGTCGATCCAGGCTGGCATCCTCTTGTGCCACTTCTCTGGGAATAGGACTCCTCTCCTTTGCACCATCCCCTTCGACCAGGACCTGCAGATCCTAGTTGGACATTCATGATTCCTTCTCCGACAGCATGCTGGACCAAACAGAGCAATGTCGGAATGCCAAAGCTTGTCTGGGATCACCATGGGCTTTAAAATAGGGTACGAAGATGAGTGGGTACCGACGTTTCTGTAAATATCAGGTGAGTGGCTAGTTAGAGTCATAGAGCCATACAGCATGGCAACAGACCTTTTGGCCCAACTCGTCCACACTGACCAAACATCTCAATTCCAAGCCTAACACATGAATAATGCGATGTAGTTGTGCTACTGTTACATGAACTAAACAGACAAAAAACTGCAAGTTAGCACTCTAGACAAGATTAAATTGATCATAGAATCCCCACAGTGTGGAAACAGGCTATTTGACCCATCAATTGCACACCTACTGTCTGAAGAGCATCCCACGCAGACCACCCCACTACTCTATAATCCTGCATTTCCCATGGCAAATCTACGTAACCTGCCCATCTTTGGACTGTGAGAGGAAACCAGAACACCTGGAGGAAACCCATGTGATACCAGAGAATGTGCAAACTCCACACAGATGATCACCCGAGGCTGGAATCAAACCTGGGTCCTAGTGTTATGAGGCAGCAGTGCTAACTGCTGTACCACCGTACCACCCTAAAGTTCTGAAGGGTTGTCCTTTCACTCTAAGGCAGTGCCGTTGGGTTCTGGTGTCTCCTATTGATGGAAACATCGTCTTCACGTCCACTGTATCCAGGCCTTGTAGTATTCTATAAATTTCAATGACATCCCTCCCACCCCTCATCCATCTAATCTCGTCGAGTAAAGACCCAGGTTCATCTACAACCCCTCATATAACAAGCTCTTTATCTCTGGGATCATTCTTGTAAATGTCCTCTGGACCCCTTCCAATGTCAGCACATCCTTCCATAGATCCCTACATTATTCTAAATGTATTGGACTTCCCAAAAGAAGGCAATCTATGGATCTCAGCAACTGTCTTACCAGCAGACAAGACACCCATTTGCCTCCACCCAATTTTTCCCAGTATTTTAAGAAGAGACAACCACAGCATATGTAGGGAAGTGTGAAGCCTTAGTCAAGTAACCTTATGCCTATAGAAGCTTGAATACACCTCTTGGTCAATGGTTTTGTTGTGTTTTCTCTTAGAGGACAGAGTGACTGGACAGTTTTACAGTTAAACATGAATAAGTATGGGTTTATCCATGTTAGTTGGAAGATTAGAAAGGCAATTTATTATCTAAATGGAGAAAAACTTCAGAGTGCTGCAGTGCAGAGGTATCGTGGTGTCCTTGTTCATGAGTTGCAAAATCTGGTGTGCAGGTACAGCAAATGGGATTTTGGCATTTATTGCTTAAGGGGTAGAGTATAAAACTAGGGAAATGTTGGTGCAACTGTACAAGGCATCAGTGAGACCGCATTCAAGATTATTGTGTACACTTTTGACCCTAATACGTGAGAAGAGAAGCAGTTGTATTGGAGACTGTTTAGAAGAGGTTCACTAGATTGATTCCAGAGGTGAGGGGTTTGTCTTATGAAGAAAGATCGAGTAGTTCGGGCCATTACTCACTACAGTTTAGAAGAATGAGGGGAGGTGCTGATAGGGATTGACAAAGTAGACATAGAAAAGATGCTTCCTCCTGTGAGGCAATCTAGAATGAGAGGTCATAGTTTCAGGCAAAGTAGTGCCACATTAAAATCAGATTTCACTAGCCCAGAGTGCGGTGGATGCTGAGAAACTGAGTAAATTTAAAGAAGCAATAAACATTTTTAAAATTGGTAACACATTAGAGGGTTGTTGGGACCAGGCAGAAAAATGCAGTTGAGGCTGAGATCAGATCAGCCGTGATTGAACTAAACGGGGCAGCAGGCTCGATGGGCTGAATTGCCTACCCCTGCCCCTGTTCCTCTATTCTCATGAAACCCAGCGGTGCCCATGTCCAATATTTAGGAGCAGACCTTATACTGAGTTGAGAGGTGCACATGTCTGAGGAGGTTTACTTGCACTGTAGTGAATAGCAACACTTATATTTTCAGTGTTATCCATTTTGCGGAGGGTCTGCATGTGACCAGCAAACATAAATCAAAATTTAACTTTAACGTATGTAAGCAGATATTAAGTTCAAAGGCTGAGTAAGCATTCAGCTGAGTGAACTGGCCATTCCGAAGGTCAATCAGTCTTTACTTTCAGATGTGCAGTCTCTGTGCCAAACCTGTAAACTGATTTATAACGTCAATCGCAAGTTATTTTTCTTAATCCTTAGAGTCTGAGTAAAATGCAATTTTAACAATGATTTCTGACTTTCTGCTGCATGATGGGGCTTACATGGTCTTCCAATGTCTCCTAACTTATATAAAAAAAAACATTTCTAATGGTACTTGACCTGTGCCCTAGCAAGCATTTCGATTAAACAAGTTTGAGGGATGGTGGAATGACTGAGATGGGAGGACGCTTTCACTATTGCCATTGTTCCATGGATCACAACATTAACGTAATAGTTTTACCCAGTTTCTAGTATGGCCAGATGTTTGACTTTTCAATATCAGACTTAGAATATAATGGTCTATCAACCAGGTTTCATTAATAAGCACAAAATTACAGCAAACTTTGTTTTAACCAGCACCTAATGAACCATCGATGTACCAGCAAAAATCATATACCTCAAATATCATGAAGTTCTCTGTATTATTGTGTCCAATTAACATAGCTTTTTAAAATTTATTTACCTCAATGTAATTGTACTTCTTGTTCAATCGAATGGCCACATGAAATATTGGCAGTTCATTCAATTGCGAGTCAATTTCTCCTCAAAAACTGCGATCTCTCAGCAAAGCCCAAGTAGTTAATTGAGGGTGTGAGTAAGAAGGATCTCTGCTGGTAAGTTTAATTTCAGGCAAATTAACATTATTATTTAAATGATTTATACTGTAAATAAAGCATAAAAGTGTAGTGTGTTCTCCTGCATTATGTTTCTATTACTTATTGTGTTTTTTAATGATTATGTAGATATCTTGATTATCCAGAATATTTAATCAATCAGCATACTCCTGGTCCCAAAGAATGATAAAAAGTTTACTGTATTGATGTATTGTAAAAATTGGTTGCCACAAACACTGTTTATGATGTGAAAATGTAAATGGTTGCTCCTCTAAATAACCCAAAACATAACACACACACACACACACACGCGCACACAGACACACACACACACACACACACACACACACACATGCACGCACACGCACACACACACCAGGCTTTGGGGAAGAAGTTGGATTTCTTTTTGCAGAGATTCATTTTGGAAAAATAAAACAAGTCTAAATTGTTGAAGAGCTGAGAAAAGGAAAAGGTGTGGAATTTTCACTCAGCTGTCAATCTGGCACTTGTAAACAGACTTCTAAGCAGAGCAGCTGTCTCTGGGGTCTTGGCAGATAGAACTTGCTCAGAACACCATATTGAGAAGTCCCTGCTCATTCTTCACACTGGAGAATTTGGTACAAATTTTTTTTCACTTCATTTATATAGTATTTGATATTATAGTAGGACTAGGTTAAGCATAAGTGTAAAAATGGCAGGAGATCCCAGACCCATGTTGTTCTCGTCTTGCTCAATGTGGGAGCTCAGGGATGCGGCTGATGTCCCTGACTCCTACACGTTCAGGAAGTGTGTCCAGCTGCAGCTCTTGTTAGACCGCATGACAGCTCTGGAGCTGTGGACGGACTCACTTTGGAGCATCTGCGTTGCCGAGGAAGTCGTAGATAGCACGTTTAGCAAATTGGTCACACCGCAGATTAGGATTGCTGAGGGAGAAAGGGAATGGGTGACCAAAAGACAGAAAAAAGCAAGAAGGCAGTGCGGGTGTCCCCTGCGGTCATATCCCTCCAAAACAGGTACAGTTTTGGATACTGTTGTGGGAGATGGCTCACCAGGGGAAGGCAGCAGTAGCCAAGTTCCTGGCACCGTGGCTGGCTCTGCTGTACAGAAGGACAGGAAAAAGAGTGGAAGAGCTATAGTCATAGGGGATTCGACTGTAAGGGGAGTAGATAGGCGGTTTTGTGGTTGAAAACGAGACTCCCGAATGGTATGTTGCCTCCCAGGCGCATGGGTCAGGGATGTCTCAGATCGACTGCAGGACATTCTGAAGGGGGAGGATGAACAGCCAGCTGTCGTGTTGCATATAGGCACCAATGATATAGGTAAAAAAAAGGGATGAGGTCCTACAAGCAGAATTTGGGGAGTTAGGAGCCAAGTTAAAAAGTAGGACCTCAGAGGTAGTAACCTCAGGATTGCTACCAGTGCCACGTGCTAGTCAGAGTAGAAATTAAAGAATAGGCAGGAGAAATGATTGGCTTGAGAGATGGTGCGGGAGGGAGGGGTTCAGATTTTTGGGCCATTGGGACTGGTTCTGGGGGAGGTAGGACTACTACAAATTGGATGGTCTACACCTGGGCAGGACTGGAACCAATGTCCTAGGGGCTGCTTTTGCTAACACTGTTGGGGAGGATTTAAATGAATGTGGCAGGGGGATGGGAACCAAAGGAGGAGGTTAGTGGACTATAAGGAGGTAGTAACTAAAGCCTGTAAGGAACTAGATAATGAAGTCAGTGTGACTAAGTGGAAGAGTAGGCAGAGAGCAGGTGATGAACACAAAGGGACGGGTGGTCAGAGGTGCATTTGTTTTAATGTGAGAAGTGTAGTAGCTAAAGCAGATGAACTTAGGGCTTGGATTAGTACCTGGGAGTATGATGTTACTGCTATTACTGAGACTTGGTTGAGGGAAGGGCTGGATTGGCAACTAAATATCCCAGGATATAGATGCTTCAGGAGGGATCGAGAGGGAGGTAAAAGGGGTGGAGGAGGTGCATTACTGGTCAAAGAGGATATCACAGCTGTGCTGAAAGAGGGCACAGTGGAGGACTCGAGCAGTGAGACAATATGGGCAGAGCTCAGAAATAGGAAGGGTGTGGTAACAATGTTGGGGCTGTACTACAGGCCTCCCAACAGCTAGAGTGAGATAGAGGCACAAATATGTCGACAGACTATGGAAAAATGTAGGAGCAACGGGATAGTGGTGATGGGAGATTTTAATTTTCCCAACATTGACTGGGATTCAATTAGTATTAGGGGTTTAGATGGAACAGAATTTGTAAGGAGCATCCAGGAGGGTTTTCTAGAGCAGTATGTAAATAGTCCAACGCGGGAAGGGGCCATACTGGACCTGGTGTTGGGGAATGAGCCCAGCCAGGTGGTTGAAGTTTCAGTAGGGGATTACTTTGGGAATAGTGATCACAATTCCGTAAGTTTTAGAATACTGATGGACAAAGACGAGAGTCGTCCTAAAGGAAGAGTGCTGAACTGGGGGAAGGCCAACTCTAGCAAAATTCAGCAGGAGCTCAGGAATGTGGATTGGGAGCAGCTGTTTGAGGGTAAATCCACATTTGAAATTTGGGAGGCTTTTAATGAGAGGTTGTTTAGAGTGCACAACAGACATGTCCCTGTGAAAATAAGAGATAGAAAGGGCAAGATTAGGGCACCATGGATGACAGGTGATATTGTGAGTCTAGCAAAGAGAAAAAAGGAAGCATACATAAGGTCTAGGTGACTGAAAACAGATGTAGCTTTGGAAGAATATCGGGAAAGTAGGACCAATCTGAAATCAGGAATTAAGAGGGCTAAGAGGGGTCATGAAATATTTTTAGCAAACAGGTTTAAGGAAAATCCCAAAGCCTTTTATTCATACATAAGGAGCAAGAGGGTAACTAGAGAACGGGTTGGCCCATTCAAGGAAAAGAAGAGAAGTTATGCGAGGAGTCAGAGAAAATGAGTGAGATTCTTAATGAATACTTTGCGTCGGTATTCACTGAGGAGAGGGACATGACGGATGTTGAGGTTGGGGATAGATGTTTGATTACTCTAGGTCAAGTCAGCACAAGGAGGGGGCAAGTGTTGGGTATTCTAAAAGGCAACGGGGTGGACAAGTCCCCAGGTCCGGATGGGATCTATCCCAGGTTACTGAGGGAAGCGAGAGAGGAAATAGCTGTGGCCTTAACAGATATCTTTGCAGCATGCTTGAGCACTGGTGAGGTCCTGGAGGACTGGAGAATTGCTAATGTTGTCCCCTTGTTTAAGAAGGGTAGCAAGGATAATCCAGGTAATTACAGACCGGTGAGCCTGACGTAAGTGATGGGGAAGCTGCTGGAGAAGCTGCTGGAGAAGATACTGAGGGATAGGATCTCTTTACATTTGGAAGAAAATGGGCTTATTAGTGATAGGCAGCATGGTTTTGTGCAGGGAAGGTCATGTCTTAGCAATTTGATAGAATTCGTTGAGGAAGTGACAAAGGTGATAGATGAGGGAAGGGCTGTAGATGTCATATACATGGACTTCAGTAAGGCGTTTGATAAGGTTCCCCATGGTAGGCTGATGGAGAAAGTGAAGTCGCATGGGGTCCAGGGTGTATTAGCTAGATGGATAGAGAACTGTCTGGGCAACAGGAGACAGAGAGTTGTAGTGGAAGTGAGATTCTCAAAATGGAGAACTGTGACCAGTGGTGTTCCACAGGAATCTGTGCTGGGACCACTGTTGTTTGTGATATACATAAATGATCTGGAGGAAGGTATAGATGGTCCGATTAGCAAGTTTGCAGATGACACTAAGATTGGTGGAGTAGCTGATAGTGAAGGGGACTGTTGGAGAATGCGGCAAGATATAGATAAATCGGAGCGTTGGGCGGAGAAATGGCAGATGGAGTTCAATCCAGGCAAATGCGCGGTGACGCATTTTGGAAGATCCAATTCAAGAGCCACCAAACGGTAAATGGAAAAGCCCTGGGGAAAATTGATGCACAGAGAGATCTGGGTGTTCAGGTCCATTGTACCCTGAAGGTGGCAACGCAGGTAGATAGAGTGGTCAAGAAGGCATACGGCATGCTTTCATTCATCTACGGGGTATTGAGTACAAGAGTTGGCAGGTCATGTTACAGTTGTATAGGATTTTGGTTCGACCACATTTGGAATACTGCGTACAGTTCTGGTCGCCACATTACCAAAAGGATGTGGATGCTTTGGAGAGGGTGCAGAGGAGGTTCACCAGGACGTTGCCTGGTATGGAGGGCGCTAGCTACGAACAGAGGTTGTGTAGATTAGGATTATTTACATTAGAAAGACAGAGGTTGGGGGGGTGCCTGATTGAGGTCTACAAAATCATGAGAGGTACAGACAGGGTGGATAGCAAAAAGCTTTTTCTCAGAGTGGGGGACTCAATTACTAGGGGTCATGATTTCAAGGTGAGTGGGGAAAAGTTTAAGGGAGATATGCGTGGAAAGTTCTTTACGCAGAGGGTGGTGGGTGCCTGGAACGCATTGCCAGTGGAGGTGGTAGAGGCAGGCACGATAGCGTCATTTAAGATGTATCTCGACAAATACACGAGTGGGCAGGGAGCAGAGGGATACAGATCCTTGGAAAATAGGTGACAGGTTTCGATAGAGGATCTGGATCGCTGCAGGCTTGGAGGGCCAAAGAGCCTGTCCCTGTGCTGTAATTTTCTTTGTTCTTTGTTCTTTGGATTCATAGTAAGGGTGCTTCGGAAAGAGGTGAGATGAGATGAGCAACCTATTCTTTAGTGAGCTTTCCGTGATTGAAAACCCAAAACTCCGACTGCTTGCAAACTCAACAGCCATCAAACGCAGTCAAGTGACTTCCAGTAATGCCCAACAATTAGCTGAAACTACGTGGCTTCCAAGAAATGTCTTCTTTCAAAACAAGTTCCCACGTGTTTCTACATTGATCTATTAAACTAAAATAATCCAGATATCCCAACCGAACATAACATTTTTTTCCATAATTTCAAAACTCAAGTTCTCACAGAAATTAAATATGCGCAGTAATAACTCCTTCATACTGGGAGAAAATGAAGCACCATTTTTTCATGACAGTCATCACAAAATATGGACAAAAATATAAAACTTATAGAAAAAATATTAAGGCATGTATCTTCTGACATGTAACATGTGTTATTTATTCTTTACATGTAACCTATATATTTATCTCTGACATCTTCTTAATTCGCGGATAGTTGAAATGGTTACATTCTTGACAGAGCATTGGCAATTACGTTGTTTCTCCACACAATGTGAACAGTCTTTCTGTCATACGACTGCAACAGGAGTTCTGAGGAAGGGTCACCGGACCCAAAACGTTAACTCTGTTTTCTCCTTCACAGATGCTGCCAGATCTGCTGAGCTTTTCCTGAGATTTTGTTTCTGTGTCGGTGTGAATTTGTTGGGCCGAAGGGCCTGTTTCCACACTGCAGGGATTCTATGATTTCCAAGAATCTATCCGTGCCGTCAGCTTATCTGTGTTAGTCACTAAATTCCTTGCACTGAAGCGTACAGCACAAATCACTGAATAACTCTTTTGTCATCTATTTTCAAGACGTTATTTCTTCTGCCTTCGATATCTTGTACTAACTTACTGCCTTCTATTTCCGACTTCATCTCTCTCACCCTGAATATACACTGAGGCTCGTAACCCTTAGCCAAATATATCTAACCTTGCAACACGACCAGCTAACCCCACCAGCAAGATGTTTCTTTTCATCTGAGTTATTAAACGAATGCATTTCTTCTTTTGAATTGAATTAGCTTTCTGCCACATACTCAAATGTGTACAGTGGAAAGTTTACAAGTTGTCACTTGTGGCGCCATTTTAGATGCAAATGTACCGATATACAGTTTCTTCAGTGCAAGTTCTTAGGAAAAGAAAAATTTTAAGAAAAGAAAATAAGAAGTCCGGCATTACAGATCATAGGGATCAAAATATTTCAACATGGAATTCCCAATGAATGTATTTTCTGTTTCAAAGCCCCAGAAAAACATCATCAAAAATTTGAAATTAATGATTGTTTTATTGGTTCAAGTAAGTAGGAATTGTTTATGTGCAAGATGATCAGTAACCAGAAGATTTTAAGTCATTGGCAAAAGAATCGGAGGAGAGATGAAGTTTTATTTTTGAATTATATAGAGTTATTGAGATCTGGAATGCACTGCCTAAGCAGAGGTAGAAGCAAATTCAAGAATAACTCACAAAGAGGAATTGGACCAAAACTCGAAAAGGCATTATTTGCAGGGCTATGAAGAAAGAAGGAAGAAGTGGGACTAACTAAATTTCTCTTTCAAAAAGCCTCCACAGCAACAATGGACCAAATGGATCTATGATTCTAAAATGGTAAGGAATGTTCAAAGCAGGGCCAAATTAAACAGTTCAGGCTCTGTTTACATGTTTCATCTTGAAGACCAGCAGGCTTCTGCAGTATGAATTGACCATTTCATCATATTGATGGAAAAACCTCATTTCATCATTTCATAAAGAACCATCAACTTTGAGAGAAAATATCAGACTAGCCAAAACTTTTCACCCCTCACCCAAAGACAAAAGTGCTTCTTAATATTTCTCAAGAAGCCTTAATATTTAGATTTTCGGAGAGTCTTTGTTTTCTCATCAAATCTAAATGGCTGTGAGTTTGGAAAAATTGTATCAGCTTCAGTTTTGGAAATGGAAAGAAAGATTTGCATTAACACATTTGTATTCATGACTACAAGATGTCCCAAAGCGCTTTGCACCCAATGAAGTGTAGTTACTTCTGTAATATAGGAAACAGGGCAGCCACGTTATATGCAGCAAACTCTGAATACCGGGATCCTGTCTAGAAAGACAAAATGACAGAATATAAAATGTGAAGGAATTGGATGATTGGCTGGTATAGTCGGACTCTGGCTTTCACCTCTTGCTTTTGGCTTTGATTCCAGTTCTGACTGAATGGATCTTTTCAGGAACACAGGAAGTTTTATTGCATATTTAGTGGTTATTGGCCAGTCCTATCCATTTCCAAACGTACACCACACGGTCCCGGCACTGCAACTGCACGGCAACTAGTCTGGGAAAGGAAAGGCATAGCAGAGAGTACTGAGGTGAGCAATTGGGGATGAATAGAGAAATTTATCCTCTGTATTTAGCATGCATTGCAATGTGTCTCATAGTTAGTGTGTCAATATATCTCACAATGTCATCATTACATCATAGCATGAGACCTGTGGGATTAAAGATCTTATATCCCAGTTTACCCCAGATCGCTTGAAACACAACACTCTTCTGGAAATTTGCTATTCAAATTTGTAATCCAAATTAATGCTAGCCCAGCTACTTATGTGCCTTTGAATGTAATGTTAATACATAATAGAAACATATAATTACTGACTGTTGGATTCTTCATCACCACGATATCCACATCCAATTTCTGAAAAGACCACAGGATGATAAGATATAGGATAAGATATACACATTGAGAGCAAGAATCTCAAACCTGTTAGATAAACTCAAGGGCTGAGACTTCTTTAACGCTGCATCCTGCCTCGTTTGTCATGGTTGCACCCTCCTGTCCCTGACCACTGACCGAATTCGAGATATTTAACCTAAGGGGTGTGACTGCTTCCTGAAACTCAGTGTCCAGGTAACTCTCCCCCTCCCTTATGTGTCACAGTGTTTGAAACTCAGATTCCAGCTCATTATCTCTGAGCCGGAGTTCCTCAAGCAACCAGTACTTGCTATGGATGTTGTCACTACAAACCACAATGGGGTGCACGAGTTCCCATTTAGAGACAAATTAGCAACTATTACCAACCAATGAATTTACATAATCATTGCTGGGTCAGGTAAAATGCCCTCCTGGATGGTGGCTGCACAATGTCTTAGTGGTAGATACCTGAAAAACTAATTGAAGAATAACTGGACATTAGATCTGAATGCCAGGGAATTTGAACCATCATTTCTGTGAGTGTAGACAGTTGTACAGATCTCTAGGTAGGGCGTTGACCAACAAGAACACAGTTCATTTATTTTTAATTGGAATATAAATTCATTCAACATATAAGAAACTTGTAACAGTGTTTTACCGAAAAGTAAAATGTCTGAAATTCAAAATTTAACTAAAAGTAAAGGCTACAGGTTGGCATTAAACCATCATAAATGTTCTACCTCTCTTTCTCTTGAAAAAAACACAAACATGAAAGGCAGTTAATCCAATTTGAAGAAAAGACCGTTAAATGGTACAGAAAGTACAGCTCCAATGTGTTCCTACAGTAAAATAAAACTAGAAAAAACTAGAAATGTGGGCTTCTACATTAAGAAGGCTTGCCTGTGTCCAGATCTTTGTTGGTTCTGCCATTTCCTTTTCTCCAGATCAATGCAACAGTCAAAAAAGTGTCTGTATGACATTTCTGCTTTGGCAAGAAAGCTACCTTCAGGTAGAAATCTGCTACCACAAACCTACAGCTCTTACACTTAAAGTCTCCAATTCAAAGGATCACCAGCAGGAGAAATTAAAAGGGAAACAGAGGCAAAAACGGTTTAAAAAAATGCAATAGGAGAGAGAAGTAAAGTCAAGAAAAGAAATAAACAAATGTGACACTGTACTCTGATTCTAAAAAAACCTGCAAAAAGAAATTGAAGGCATAAAATTAATTATGGGTTGAGATCATCCAATGATAGCTTAAGAGAATTGCAACTGCTCAATGAATGTATGCAGCCATGTTTTGCAAGTCAAGTGATAAATGATTCTGATGAAATAAACTCTGAAGATTTTTCTGGCTAATGGCAAGAATCAATGAATCATATCTTCTCCATTGATGAAATATCCAGATGAGATCTGAAAAGTTCTTGAAGACCACCTTAAGGTTAAAAAAACTTCCACATTAATAGATGCCAAATCAATAGAAATAGCATCTTGAAGCGCCAGTTTGTCAGATAATGCTGTAGCAAAGACATGTGACTTTTCTGAAGAGAAACTGATATTGAGTTAGTCAGCACCTTCATTCTGATTATGGCCTCTAGGAAGAATCTTTCGGTCAGGGAAAAGAGCCATATTATTGATACATGACACGAAGATGGGTGCGTATGGAGCCACATTGTTAAACCCATGACACTGAAATGTTTTGTGTGCAATGAGTTCTACGGTCAGCAAAATGTGCCAAACCAACAATCTGTAACAAATGCATTTTGTCTCACCTACTCAGAAGCTGTCCAGCTTTACTTGACATACGGTGCCAAAGGATATGGGCCAACCATATGTGGGAAATATGGTTCTAAAAGCCAAACCAGGCCCAAAACAAAACAGGCATCACAACGGTATGAAGCCACAACATCAGCAGCAAGAAAAGTGCAACAATGCAATCTCGTCAGTGAGGATCAGAGCTAAGCAAACATAAGGCAAATTTCAGAAGATGTCCAAGCATTCTGTGTTGCAACACATCATGTTGACTGTATCAGGTGATCAGAAGCTTTCACAGCCATTAATACCATAAATTACAACAGTGACAGGAAGAATGCACTGGTAATCAAGCCCGACCACTCTACCCGTCCTACCATTAGAATAAATGTGTCTTTTTAATCACTAATATGGTCAGTAGGTGCACATTTGTACTACTATTCAGAACAAAAGAAACTGGGCTGAATCTTTCATGTTTCCTTGACTCAATGTGAGTTGCATTGAGCTTTTTGGAAGAATTCACATCATGAGGCCTAACGAGATTTCTCACAACAAAAGGCACTTCATTAACTACCTCTTCTGCCCCTACAGCTTTCTTCCCCTCCTCCACCCTACCACATATCGTCACCAGAACAACTCGCCAATATCATCTGAAAGGCAAGCATCCTGGGCCATGTTTAACAAGCCTGGACTAATGCTGCTGGCCCCAGAGTGGTCCTGCATAATTCGCGATGTTTGCTCCAGATGTTCCAGATGATCATTTTGCTGGGAGGGTCCTGAAGGTTGTGCCAGCCGGGGTGGAGCAAACGTGTGACTTCCTGTTCCCTGAGGACCAGCATGGAGACCAGCAAGTCTCATTCCCTATCACACTCATTGTTGCCAACAATATCTTCCTCTCTTTGCACTCACCCACCTCAATCCCCAACAATTAACTCTGCGTGCCCTGTGTGGTGTCTATTCACTTGCTTGGGATATCTCCCCACTTGCCCCAACACTTATAGCTGTACTACCATCTTTCATTTCCCATAATAAATGTCCCCCTCTAATATCAAGAGGAAAACAGCCCCCAAGTCAGGTGGTTGGCAGCTTGACATTCTGTACCTCACGCTTTCTACAGAGCTCCAAATGGGCACTTGATCACGTGATCTCAGTAGATCACTGTATCCAAGACCAGTTCCTTATGTTGCAAGAGATAACATAAGCATTGCTACAATGGGTAAAGTATCTTGCTGGATACAAATTCACATTGGTTGGCTATACCTGAATTAAGGCTGTTGAAAAGGAGCCGAGGTGAGTTGGTGAAGTGCACGCATCAGGTGGTGGAGGAAGTGAATGCTAAAAGTGATGGATGGTGTGCCAATCAAGCAGCTCAAGGGTCAATGCGCTTGTCCAGCATCTTGACCGTTGTTGGAACTGCTTGTAAATGAAAAGATTCCATCACACTCCTGGCCTGTAGCTTGTAGCTGGTGGAAAGGCTCTGGGGAGTCGAGATATGAGTTACTTGCCACAATTCCCATCCTCTGACCTGTTCTTTTGGCCATGTGGCTGTTCCCATTCAGTTTATGCACAATGGAAATATTTTGTTAGTGACAGGGATTCAGCAATGGTGAGGACATTGCCTGCCAAGGAGAGATGGTTAGATTCTCCTGATTGAGACTGTCATTGCTCAGCGCTTGTGAGGCACATTGCTTGCCACTTATCAGCCTATGCCTGAATATTACTCAGGTCTTGCTGCATGCAGGAGAGAGCTGTTTCAGTATCTGAGAAGTCACAAATGGAATGGAATATTACACAGTCATCAACAAAGATTATGCTGAGGAACTCCTGCAGTGATGTTCAGGTGCTGAGAGGACCAGCCTCCAAGTGGAAGAGAAGGAAGTGCAAGATGTGCAAGAGGCCAGAGTTGGAGAAGGGGAGGGTCTTTTGGAGGATTGCAAGGACATAGGAACAAGAGTAGAAGATTTACCCATCAATCCGGTTCCACCACGCAATGAAATCATCGCTGATCTATTGATCAATTCCATTTGCTAGCCTTTGGCTCATATCCCTTAACACCTTGCTTAACAAGAATTTATTGATCTCAGATTTAAAATTAACAATGATCCTACATCCACTGCCATTTGTGGAAGGGAATTTCAAACATCTATCACTCTTTGTGCGTAGAATTGCTTTCTAATATCTCTCCGGGATGATCTGGCCCGAACTTTTAGCCTATGCCCCCAGTTCTCGAATTCCAACCAGCAGAAATAGTTTATTTTTATCTACCCTGTTTTTTACTATTGACATCTCGAAGACCACCACTTCACCTTCTGGATTCTAGGGGAAACAGGCCTTCTTTGTATAATCTCTCCTTATAACTTAACCCCTGAAGCTCAGGTATCACTCTTGTAAACTTGCAAACCGAGACATTATAGAGATAGAAAGAGTTAGGACCATGTAGGGATTTGAGCATGAGGATGAGAATTTTAAAATCATGGTGCTGGTGGACTGGAACTGTATCAATGGAGGAGTTCAATTTAACAGCTGATTTCAAATGTTACATCCTTTTTGAGCAATTTTATTCTGCTATTAAAAACTCTTATCTTCCAATTTTGACCAGGCAGCTTGCCCAGGCTTTGTAGGTTCTAGAACAGTTCCAAGAGCTCAGGAAAATGAACAGGCCAGTAGTAAAAGCCAAAGGTTCATAAAAGGACGCAGTTTCCAGCTCGTCTCATTTCGGAAGAGGAGGCCAATCAGACTCACAACGTTAACTCAGTTTCTGTCTCCAGATATTGCCAGGCCTGCTGAGTTTCTCCATGTTTCTTTGCAATAAATTGGAATAAATGTGTCAATGAATAGGTAAGCAAATGTTGCACATGCTAAGGGACTTGTGAAACTTTGCCTACAGCCAGATATGAGATCTGTATAAGTAGGAGATATTCCATTTCACATTCAGTCAATGTCAGGTCATTGGTCTTGTAATTTTTTTTAAATCGATAGCAACAAAAAATCCAAAGCTCCGTTAGGCACCTTCACATTTCCCCATGAGAGTACTGAGATCCCTCTCCCTGCAATAATTGTGGAACAGTTAAACTCTTTAAATGGTCACTACATCCCTTGCATAAAATAGCAAAAGAAAACATTTCAGACAGATGATTTAAACATCTTTATGTCACTATCATGCAGCCTAATATGAGGGCCCTTATGCAGGTTTAAAATTTGAAGTAATCCAAAACTTTGCTGTTGGTATTATCACTCAAACTCACTTTTTGTTTGTACGTTCCTTCCACGTTTGTTGAGTTACATTGGCCTCACAGTTAAGCAATGACTTCAGTTTAAAATTCTCACCCTTGCTTTCAAATTCCTCCCTGGCCTTACTCCAGTCTATCTGCGTAATTTTGTTCCGCCCTGTACCCTCTGAGATATCGGCACTTAACTGATTCTATCTGCTCAGTCAAGCCTGATTTCTATCACCCCAAATGTTGACACCATCTCCTTTTGGTCATAAACTCTAAATCCCTACATTTCGCTTTTTTTCCTTCAAGTCACATCTTAAAATCCACCTCTCTGACTAAACCTGCCCTAATATGTTCTTCTGTGATTTGGAATCAGGTTTTTTGTTTAATAAGGCTCTTATGAAGCACCTTTGGATACTTAATCTTGAGGGAATTCCATAAATTTCTAAAAAAATGAATGTTTCTGCTGTTGAATTTGACTCTTAGTGAAGCAAATAGCAATGGTAAAATGATAAAGTACCTGGAACCGGAACATAAAATTGAATATTTTCCATAAGTATTAGTCATTTTTTTCTACACAGAAGTCACTCAGTTCTTGTCGAATAATACACACAGATTCACAGTGTCATGAAAAGTTTTGAACGTAACCCAACAATGTACAGTTAATTGACAATGAACCAAATCAAACAATTGGCATCCGATCATGATCCATCCACAAAATCTCTTCTTTGCAGAGTCCGACAATATTTCTTGGCTGTGCTTTCCACTACAATTTGAAGGAGGGAGCATTTACTGCAGAAATGCCGGGTACAAATGGATTAGAGAGAGTCCAGAAAATATCAGCAAGTCTTGAGGACTTTGAATGATATACTCAGGATAAGAAGAGACATTTGCAAACACAATAGGTTGAATATTTATAATCATAGGTAACAAGGGTGAGCAGACTCTGCACACTGATCTCCAAAGGGAGTAAGTGTGATAGCAAGGGGAAAGAATCACATGACACAGTCATATTAGAAACCACAAGTTCATCAGATTTCTGTCAGTCTAGTGAAGGGCAGACAGTGCAAGATACATATTTGTCTGCATTCATGCCGTTTTCCTCTGGGTAACTGAGTACGGATGGGATTCTGAATCATTTGGCCATATGAAATCTGGGAGAATGAGAGTTAAAACTGGACAGCCTTTCTACATCTGCCCCCAACCCTCCTCCCGATTCCATCTTGTCGCAATTTTGATATCAGGTTTTTGCATCCTACTGCCCCAGGTGGTCACCCCATTAAGATGCAAGGTCCTATCGCTCAAGTAGCCAGAGAAGCTAGTCCAATCAGTCCAACGCAGTGAAACTTGCCAGGCAGCCCATTCCTCCTCCACAAGGCATAGGAGCTCAGTCGGCCATTCGGCCCACCGAGTCTTTTCCACCACTTAGGGGGATCGCAGCTGTCTTGGTAATCCTCAACTCCACTTTCCTGCCTTTGCCTCATAACCATCAATTTCCTTACTTACGATAAAAATTTGTTTATCTTAGCTTTGAATATGTTTAGTGACCTAGCCTGAACAGCCCTCTGTGGTAAAGAATTTCACTGATTGACAATCCTCAGAGGAGAAATTCTTCCTCATCTCTGTCTTAGATGGGTTACCCCTAACCCTGTCAAGCCGTCCAAGAATCTTGTATGTTTCAAAAAGGTCTCCTCCCATTCTTCTAAACTCTAATTTGTATAGGCCCAATCTACTCAACCTCTCCTTATAAGGAAATCCCTTCATACCTGGAATCAGTCTAGGCCCGAAACGTCAAGCTTTCCTGCTCCTCTGATGCTGCTTGGCCTGCTGTGTTCATCCAGCTCCGCACCTTGTTATCTCGGATTCTCCAGCATCTGCAGTACCTATTATCTCTGGTGAATCTTCTCTGGACTGCCTCCAATGCCAGTATATCTTTCCTTAGATAAGGGGACCAAAGCTGTTTGCAGGATTCAAGACATTGTCTGATAAGTACCTTAAATAGGTTTAACAAAATTCCCATTTTTATACTCCATTCCCTTTGAAACAAAGTCCATTTGCTTTCTATATTCCCTGTTGAACTTGGATGCTATTTTTTTGTGATTCACGGATGAGGACTCTCAAATCCCTCTAATATGCAGCTTCCCACACTTCTATTTTCCATTTAAATAATATTCAGCTCCTCTATTCTTCTTACCAAAGTCAACAGATTACATTGCACTCTGAGACTTCCTGGTACCTCAGATACTATTAATTTGCTACCTAACACCCTTCAGGACTGATCCCTCCATGACATATCTTGGAACCAGTGGGCAGTCTCCAGGCCACTTGATCTTAACATGCCGCAGACAGGATTTGTGGGATCGAGACTGGTTGGCAAGTTGATAATCAGGCCCATCCTGGGGGACACTCAATCAACACCAGTGGAACAATTTAGCTTGTCATTAATTGCTGCTTGATGGGGCAAATAGGTTGCCATGTTTCTTCAATTGTAAGAATGCTTTTTTGGGTGGGAAATGCAACAGGTTAAGAAATGTTTGTCCTTTATTTGTAAGATACATAAGCTTTATAAATATAAGTTCTGACTTTCCTTCTTTTCCTTTTCGATGTAAAGTCCATTTCATAGTTTGCTGTCTCAATCCTTTGATGTATTTCATAGGCTTTGTCGTAGACGTTTACACCTTCCAGCTATTCCCTTTGGAAATGTTGTTCAAACCTTGCCTTTATCGCTGCTTAATAATCACCATTCCATATTTCCTTCTATCAACCCAATCTAATCTTTCCTACTCAATTAGCTGAACTAACGTGTAATGTTGATGAAATTCTCACCTTTACCATCTAATTCTGGCTCTGAGGTGGTTTTTCACAGCTGTCAGAAGCTGAGAAGAGAAAAGGGGATCGTTCTGAGGCCATCTGATTTACCAGCTAAAAATGCCAAGTGGCATCAAGTGGAGTGTCACACGTCTGAGTGTGCAAAGCCCCTGGAATTGTTTCATGTGCCATAAATGCAAGGTTGCACAATGCATGCATAATGCAGCCGCGAAGATGTCACATACAATATAATCTGCAAATCAATAAGTGCTGCACGCTTGAACGCAATTCAGAAGGTCTTTAGAGTAAAGTGTTGTACTTTGAACATTGGTGACAAGTTTTGCTCAATATTAAATGATTCATTCAGATTTATTGCAGATCTGACATCAATGGGCAGCACTATAGACAATGAGAGAAAAAATCAATTTCCCACACCCTTCTGCTCAGCACCACCCTTATTTTCTTATGAGACTCCCTCTTCCTTCCTTTGTGAAATCTAATCCAATCTTACAACTCATTGGGAGGTCATGTTGCAGCCGTACAGGACATTGATTAGGCCACTTTTGGAATACTGCATTCAGTTATGGTCTCCCTGCTGTAGGAAAGATGTTGTGAAACTTGAAAGGGTTCAGAAAAGATTTACAAGGGTGTTGCCAGGGTTGGAGGGTTTGAGCTATTGTGAGAGGCTGAGTAGGTTGGGTTATTTTCCCTGGAATGTCGGATGCTGAGGGGTGACCTTATAGAGGTTTATAAAATCATGAGGGGCCTGGATGGGGTGAATAGTCAAAGTCTTTCCCCCAGGTTAGGGAAGTCCAAAGTTGGCAGGCATAGCATTAAGATGAGCGGAAAAAGATTGAAAGGGATCTAAGGGGTAACTTTCTCATGTAGAGGGTGATGCATGTATGAAATGAGCTGCCACAGGAGGTAGTGGAGGCAGGTACAACATTTAAAAGGCATCTGGATGGGTACATGAATAGGAAGGCTTCCGAAGTGTATGGACCAAATGCTGGCAAATGGGAGTAGATTATTTTGGGATATCTGGTCAGCATGGACGAGTTGGTCTGGAGGGTCTATTTCCGCGCTGTCCATCCGTATGACTCTACGACTGCTCAGCCTGCCTCTGAGGATATTTTTCCTCTTTCGATTCTGGCACCTTCCTGCTGTTTCAGAAATCTTGCCGCCCATGGGATCGTGGCCCATTTTTCATGAGCCAACACTTCAAAAATTATTTCATTGGTGCAAAGTGGTTTCATGTTTCAACCCCAAAAGGAGCAATATTGATAATATGCCTTAAACTGGTAGTATTCCTTATTGATATGAGAAATTAATCATTTGTTCGCACTGCTTAAATATACGTCTTTGGTCCTAGACCCCTGTGACCAAAACTAAATGCAGGGCTGCTGATGGAGAGCTATCGGGTCTCTACCTGCTAATGATACTCTTCAGCCGGACACAAAGCAGTGTGAATGAACTGCCTGGAGTAAGGTAGCAAGCAGAGTTCATTTCCACGCACCAAGAACAACTTGTATTTCTGTAGCCTTGAAAGTAGCAAAACATCCAAAGGCATTTCGTAGGAGAGTTTCCAAACAAAAGTCTGCACAAAGCCACAGGGGTGCAGATAGTTCAAAAACCGGTCAAAGGTATAGGTGTTAATGACTTTCTTAGAGGACAGAGCCGCAGAGAGGTTCAGAGAGAGAGTTTCAGTATTTTGGGCCTACACATCTGAAGGAACAACCACCAGCCATGAAGTGATTCAAGTCAGGGATGCACAAAAGGTCAGAACTTGAAAGAAAACAGGGATCTTCCAGGCACAAAGTTCTGAAATGCTTTCACTCTCTGTCTCACTCCATTGGAACACCCAGCCAACAAGCCATATGTCATCTCTCCAAACAAGGCACATCTAGTCTTGAATGTCAGTGGGCAACAAAACAAAACAAAACAAAAGGTGTGCTTCAGAACTAGCTAGATGCACAGCTTAGCAAAAATGAAAGAACTGCAGGTGCTTGAAATCAGAAACAAAAACAGAAATTGCTGGAAAAACTCAGCACGTCTAGCAGCATCAGTGGAGAGAAATCAGAAAACTGTGTTCTGAGGAAAAGTCACTGGTGCCAAAATGTTAACTCTGATTTCTCTCCACAGATGCTGCCAGATCTGTTAACTTTTGCAGCAATTTTTGTTTTTGTTTGCGACACTTGTAGCTAATCTGTTCTAATAGAGCTACCACACTGGCATCTATGAAACAATGTGGAAAATTACACCAGTTATATCCTGTGTACAAGCAACAGGAAAAATCCAATCCACTCAATGACACAAGATCCCCTTCAAGTCACGCACCATTCTGAGTTGGAACCACATCACTATTCCTTCATTTTCACTGCACCAAAATCCTAGAATCCTTTCTAACAGAACTGTGGCTGTCCCATAGCCCAAAAAAGCTGCAGTGGTTCAAGAGGGTAGCTCATCCCCATCTTGTCTAGAGCAATTAGGTCTGGGCAATAAATGTTGGCCCAGCCAACAATGCCTGCATCCCTGGAAGGCATTTTTTAAAAAAATGTCCTATATAAGTCACTCCTTAAAACTCATCTCTTTGGCGTTTTGGACATTTGGCTTATGTCACTTGATGTTGAACTTTGTTTTACAATGCTCTCGTGAAGCTGCTTGGGAGAGTTACATACATGCATTATACAAGCTGCCGTTATTGAAGGTGGCTACAAGGTTGAAGGAGATTACACAAGTAGAAAGGGGTGAGGCCATGGAACGATGAGACTTTTAAAATGCAGGCCCTTCCAGAGAAGAGCCAATGTAGTTTTGTTAGATTAGAGCACATTCTGATTTCTAGGCCAAACGATGAGGTCATATGATGCTCTAAATGTGCAGGAGTTCCTGGAACTGAATGGAAGGATGAATTAATTTGCCAAATTGGTATTTGTCATATAATGTGTAATGAGTTATGTAGCGCATTGAAATGGATTGATAAAATAATTTTCTTGAATAAAATGTTTATGAGGGGTTAAACAGTCAATGATTTACTGTTAAGAATAAGCATTTTGGAGAGGCGCTGGCCTCATGATATTATCGCTAGACTATTAATTCAGAGAGCCAGGTAATATTGTGGGGACCTGGGTTCAAATCCTGCCAGGCCAGAAGGTGGAATTTGAATTCATTAAATAAAAAAAATCTGGAATTCAGAGTCTAATGATGATCATGCATCTATTTCTGATTATTGGAAAAACCCAACTGGTTCACCAATACCCTTTAGGGAAGGAAACTGTTGTCCTAATCCGGTCTGGCCTAATGCGACTCCAGGCTCAGGGCAAAGTGGTTGATTTGGGGTAATTAGGGAAGGGTAACAAATGCTGGCCTAGCCAGCAGCACTGTCATCCAATGATTAAATTTAAAAATAGCAAATTGTAGGTGAGAATAAAAAATGCAATTCCAGTTCCTACTGTTGTGGGTCATACTCTGGCTTATCCACGTAAACCTGTATCCTAGCGAATTGGTGTTCTTCAGCATAATATGTACTTTTTCTTATTCACACCTGGATTTCTTGCCCATTCCTAGTTGCCCTTCATCTCACCAACACAACGCCACTTGTTTGGCACAATATGTCTTTATCTGTAGGGACTCTTAAAAGTCAACTCAGCCGCTCACCAGACCTTTGCTCACTTTTGTTTTCAAACGATCTTATTAAACAACACGACATTTATCTGGGAGACTTGCCTTTGTAATCATGGGGCTACAAAGGAAAAGAATACAAACACTTCTAATCTCCTGCCTCGTTCTTGGCATGCTATTTTAGTGCAATTATCAGTCCGTAATGTTCTCACTGCATCGTCAATGTTGATGTTGGTGTTCTGTCATCTCCAGATAGCAGCAAATACATAGGAACAATTTTTTTCTCTTTAATCAATTTCACATGGATGACTTGCATTGTTTTGTGCTGGGATTTATGTGAGAACACCACCTTTTGCTATAAGGCATTGTTTAGTTGTTTAAGATGTTTGATCTGAGAAACTAACAAGTTTTTTTGCACTGTGGAATGTCAGAATTGCAAAGCTAAGCAGGCCGATAACTTTTCACCTCTAATTTAACCAGCCCAGATTGTTGTAAAGCTCTGGTAAGGTTTTAGAGGCTTCTTTCTTTCATTTATAAATAACATTTATCACTCGTACCCCTACCTGCAGCAATGGCGCGCAGGGATATGGGGAAAAGGCAGGGGCTTGGCAGGAGATAACAGAGGTGAACTGGACAATGGAGCCAGTGCAGACACAATGGGCCAAATGGCTTCCTTCAGCACTGTACTAATTCTGTGATACGATGTACACTAATCATAAGGGTTAAATGCTTGCTGCAATCAAGCAGAAAATGCCGGAGGAGATCAGCAGGTCTGTCAGAGAACAAAATGGAGTTAATGTTTCGAGTCTAATGACTTTTCTTCGGAACTGAACGGGGCTGAGAAAGTAGTAGCTTTTTTGCTCTTGACAAGCAGGGTGGGGGGTTGGAGGGGAGAGAGAGGTCAAGGAGCAAGTGGAAATGATGGGAAAGGTTCCCAGAGCAAAAGGCAAAGAAAATTAGATACTGTTCCTCCAACTTGTGTCAAGCTTCGCTGGAACACTATAGCAGGTCAAGGACAGAAATGTTAGCATGAGAACTATTGAAATAACAACTGACTGGTAGGTCACTCTTGTGGACAGAGTGGAGGTGTTCTGTAAAGCAGTTTGATCTCACCAGTATGGAGAAGAGAGCATTGTAAGTAGAGAATACAGTAGACTAGATTGAACGAAGTGCAAGTAAACCACTACTTCACCTGGAAAGTGTACTTGAGGCCTTGGAGTTTGACGGGGGAGGAGGTAAAAGGATAAGTCTTACACTGTCTGTGTCTCCATTAAAATAACCAGGAGAGAGTAAAGGGGTGCAGAGAGTGACGGACATTCCACTTCTACTCTTTTGCCACTTAAGTACTTTAGAACTCTATCCTCCATTTCATTATCCCCCCATCCCTCAGTATCCTTGTTATCCAAAGCAGGCTGGGAAAATAGACCAGAGAAGGTCAATGGTTGAGCAGCAACAGCCGTTTTAAGGAGATATTTCATAATGTTCAATATGAATTCATCAGGTCAAAAGGGGGGACTTGAGAAGGAGGATGAACCATCCATCATTAACAAGGCAGCTAAGAATGGTATTCGACCAACCAAAAGCTAACACAGAAAGAGCGACACAAAGAAACACATGGTGGGCCACAGGCTTGGAAACTGTTTAGGAACCAGCAGCGGATGTCTAAAAAAAACAAATAAAGAAAAGAAAATTAACGATGAGATCAAGTTGGCAAGAAATATAAAAACAAGCAGCTGGCATGGAAAAGAGCAGCTAAATGGAGATTGCAACTGGGAAATTAACAACAAAGAGCAGGGAAATAGCAGATCACTTAAATGGATATTCTGCATCAGTCTTCACAGTGGAATACACAGTAAACATGCCAAAGATGTTAGATAACCAAGGTGCTATTGGGAGGAAAGATCTTGTAACATTTTCTTTCACAAGGGATAACGTATTTGTTAAACTAGTGAGGCCAAAGATAGCCTATGCCCAAAGGTTTTAAAGGAAATGGCTGCAGAGATAGTGCAGGCATTGGTCAAAATATTCCAGAACTAATCAGATTCCAGGAGGGTTCCAGCGGATTGGAAAACCGTCAATGAACATCCCTGTTCAAGCGGGGAAGGAGGTAGAAAGCAGGCAGCAATAGGCCAGTTAGCCTACCATCTGTCATTGGGAAAATGCTGGAGGTTATTATTAAGCGGGGTGTTCAAAAAGCTCAATCCAATCAAACAGAGTCATCGAGGGTTTGCGAAAAGGAGATCATGTTTTACAAATTTTCTGGAGTTTTTTTGTGGATTTAACAAGCAGAACTATTAAAGAAGAATTGGTAGATAGAGTGTATTTGGATTTCAAATTGCTTTTGTACAAGATAGGAGCTCACAATGGTGGGAGTAATGTATTAGCTTGGATTGAGGATTGGGTAACACACAGAAAACACTCTCTGAATAAAGAACCTACCTCCGACGTCTCCCCTATATCTACCTCCATTCCCTTTGAAACTATGCCCCTCGTAATGGCTACCTCCACCCTGGGGAAAAAGTCTCTGGTTGTCTACTCTATCTATACCTCTGATCATTTTGTACCCCTCTAACAAGTCACCTCTCATCCTTCATCTTTCTAAAGAGAAAAGCCCTCGCTCTCTCAACCTTTCCTCGTAAGACCTTCCCTCTATTCCTGGTGAATCTCCTCGGCACCTTTTCCCACGCTTCCACATCTTTCCTGTAATGAGGAGACCAGAAAAACACTCCAGATGTGGCCGAACCAGGGTTACGTATAGCTGGAGCATAACTTCACGGCTCTTGAACTCAATCCCTCTATTAATGAAAGCTGACACACCATACGCCTTCTTAACAACTCTATCCACCTGGGTGGCAGCTTTCAGGGAACTGTGGACATGAACCCCAAGATCCCTCTGCTCCTCCACCCTGCCAAGAATCTTTCCGTTAACCCTGTATTCTGTTTTCAAATTTGTCCTTCAAAAATGAATCACCTCACTCTTTTCAGGCATGTTTGTGAGGCATGATCTACCCCTCACAAATCCATGCTGTCTATCATGAATCAAACTGTGCCTTTCCAAGTGATCACAAATCTTATCTCTCAGAGCCCTTTCCAATAGTCTGCTCACCACTGACATAAGACTAACTGGCCTGTAATTTCCGGGGTTATCCCTATTCCCTTTTTTGAACAAGGGAATGACGTTTGCTTCTCTCCTATCTTCTGGCACTATAGTTGCAAAAGTGCTCAGCACCAAAAATCATTAAGTGTATTCAAGGTTAAGACAGAAAGACTTTTAATCAGGAAGGCAATTAAGGATTATGGGAAACAGGCAGGAGAGTGTAATCAATGATTAACAGATCAATCATGATCTCAATGAATAACGGAGTAGACTGAGTAGATGAATGATTTACTTCTGGTCCTACATCTTCCCATCTTATGGTTCAACTTTGCCTTGGATTCCATGCGCTCTTACTTAGTTAACTAGTTTATTATGAAGAATCTTATCGAAAGAAAGAAGAAGCAAAATACTGCAGATGCTGGAAAGCTGAAAGAAAATGCCAGAGAAACATAGCAGGTCCAGCAGCATCTGTGGAGAGAAATACAGAATTAATGCTTCCATTCCAGTACAAGTTTTCTTCAGAACCTTATCTAAAGCATTGCCAAAGTCCATGGAAACGACATCAAATGCATTACCCCATCAACATGATGTCTTATAATCCCCAGTGTCTGTCCATCATCTCCAAGTAATAAGTCAGGCATCTGATGAAACTCTTGCCTGGATGAGTACACTTCTAACAACACTCATGAAACTTGATGTTATCTAGGACAAAGCAGCTTACTTAATTGACGTCCAATTCACTCCCTTAACTATCAATACAGAGGCAGCAGCGTGTGGAATAGACATGACGTATTGCAGCAAAATATGAAAGCTTCCTCAACAGCACGTTCCAAACTCATGATATCTGCCACTGAAAGTTTTAAGTGCAAGGGATATCTTTTGACATCAAGGCAGCATTTGACCGTTGTGAAATTAAGGAGGACTTACAAAACTACAATCAATTGTAACCCTTGGAAAACTCTCTACTGGTTGGAGTCATATCTATTTGTTATTTCCAGAAGGCCTTTGACAAGGCGCCACACAGGAGGCTGCTAAGTAAGATCACATGGTGTTAGAGGCAGAAAGCAGAGACTGCAGATAAAGGGGTCTTTTTCAGGATGGCAGCCAGCGACTAGTGGCGTTCCACAGGAGTCAGTGTTGGGACCACAACTGTTCACGTTATACATTACCAATCTGGGACGAAAGAACTGAAGGCATTGATGCTATGTTTGCAGATGACACAAAGATAGGCAGAGGGACAGGTGATGTTGAGGAAGCGGGGAGACTGCAGAAGGACTTGGACAGGCTAAGAGAGTGGGCAAGGAAGTGGCAGATGGAATATAATGTGGGAAAGTGTGAGATTATGCACTTTGTTAGGAAGAATAAAAGCGTAGGCTAGTTTCTAAACAGGGAAAGGGCTTCAGAAAGCTGAACAAAGGAGTCCTAGTTCAGGATTCTCTTTAGGTTAACATGCAGGTTCAATTGGCAGTTAGAAGGGCAAGTGCAATGTTAGCGTTTAGTTTGAAAGGGCCAGAATACAAGAGCAGGAATGTATGGTGAAGGCTGTATAAGGCTCTGGTCGGACTATTTTTGGAATATTGTGAGTAGTGTTGGGCCCCGTTTCTAAGGAAGGTTGTACTGGACTTGGATGAATCCAGAGGAGCTTTACAAGAATAATCCCGGGGATGAAGGGCTTGTCAAATAAGGAGCAGTTGAGGTCTCTGGGAGTGTACTCAATGGAATTTTAAAAAATGAAGGGTATCTGATTGTGTAGAATACTGGGAGACCTGGATAGAGTGGACATGGAGAAGATGTTTTCACTCGTGGAAGGGACTAGGACCTGAAAGCACAGCCTCAGAGTGAAGGGATGACCCTTTAGAACTGAGATCAGGATAAAGTTCTTCAGCCAGAGGGTGGTGAATCTGTGGAACTCATTGTCACAGAAGGCTGTGGAGGCCAAGGCATCGAATGTCTTTCAGACAGAGGTAGATAGGTTTGTGGTTAGTAATGGGATTGATGGTTACAGGGAGAAGGCAGGAGAATGAGGTTGAAAAACAAATCAGACATGCTCAAATGCACCAAATGGCCTAATTCTGCTCCTATATCTTATGATCTTAAGATCTTATGACGGTCAATCTTCTTTGTCCCAGGACATCGCTGAAGAAGCTCCCCAGAGTAAGGTCCTCGGCTCAACCATCTTCAATTACTTTACCAATGACATCCACTTGATCATAAGATCAGAAGTAGGGATGTTCATTGGTTTTTATACAATATTCAGCACCTTTTGTGGTCCTGTAGGTGTCTCTATGCTACCAGATCTGGACAACATTCAGGTTTGGGCTAATCAGTTGCCAGTTACATTTCTGGCACAAGTATCAAGTCATGGCCATCTCCAACAAAAAAGAACCTAATCATCACTCCTTACGTTTAGTAGCATTATCATTACTGATAATGTACTGGCATGGATTAATGATTGGCTAACAGGTAGAAAACAGGGAGCAGGAATAAATGGGTCATTCTGACATTGGCAGACTGTGACTAGTAGGGTACCATTGGATTAGAACGTGAACATTATATACCAGTGATTTGGAGTTGGAAACCAAACATAATATTTCCAAATTTGAGGTGGATACAAAGTTAAGTGAGGATGTACATTGTGAGGGAGATGGAAAGTACCTTCAGGGAGATTTGGACATTGTTAGATCACCGACAACATGCTGGGGAATTATCATTGTCCGGAAAATGAATTGGACTAGCCATATAAACGTTGTGGCTACAAATGCAGGGCAGAGACTGGGAATATTGTGGTACATAACTCACTCCCTGACTCTCCAAAGCCTGTCCGCCATCTACGAAGAACAAGTCAAGGGTGTGGTTAAATACTCCCCACTTGACTGCTGGGTTCAATCATTTTTCTGTTCACCACTGAAGCACAGCAGCAGCAGTGTGCACCATCTACATGATGCACTGCAGAATCCCTTCAAGGATCCTTCAACTGCACCTTCCAAATCTGTACTGTCTACCATCTAGAAGGACAGAATATCTGAAACATGGGCACACTACTCCTCCAAGTCACTCATTACCCTGACTTGGAAATATATCATCCCATTCCTTGAGTGTTGCTGGGCCAAAGTCCTAAAACTGCTTTCCTGTTCGGACAGTGGGTAAATCTATAACATGATTGCAGCAGTTCAAAAAGGAGTTCACCACCACTTTCTCAAATGCAATAAATGCTCTACATGAAATGCTGGCCTAACCATTGACACCCACATCTGGCGAAAGAATAAAATAACAGATTATAATCTAACATTAAAAGTGCTCTGCCAATAACTAGCAAGTGTTGATAAGGAAATACTGTGCCGGAGAATTGTCTTGGAATGTAAACCGCAAATTATCCCTCATTACAATGCCAGCCTTAACAACCCAATCAATAATGTTCTCATCTGAATATCATTAATCAAGCAAATAGATCAATCCAACAGGTTATGTTTTCACAGTTAATCTCAACTGATAAAGTCCCCCACAGGAGGCCTGTTGGAAATATTTAAGCACTTAGATTAGCAGGTAATGTACTGGCATGGATTAATGATTGGCTAACAGATAGAAAACAGAGAGCAGGAATAAATGGGTCATTCTGACATTGGTAGACTGTGACTAGTAGGGTACCATTGGATTAGAACGTGAACATTATATACCAATGACTTGGAATTGGGGACCAAATTTCCAAACTTGAGGTGGATACAAAGTTAAGTGAGGATGTATATTGTGAGGGAAATGAAAAGTATCTTCAGGGAGATTCGGACGTTGTTAGTGAACAGGCAAGAACATGGGAGATGGAATATAATGTTAAAAAGTGCAAGGCTTTTCCACTTGCTATGAGGAACATGTGTGTAAAGTATATTTTAAATGATAAAATGTGCATAGAGTGTCCTTGTTGATAAGTTACTGAAGGCTAACATGCAGGTGCAGCAAGCTATCAGGAAGGTTCATGGAATGTTAGACTTATGAGAATGTGGGAGTAGTGAAATTTTGCTTCAATTGCATGGTTAGACCGCACTCCAGAGTAATGTGAACAGTTTTGTTTTCCTCGGATTTATCTCAGGAAAGATATTTTGCCATAGAGGGAATGCGATGAAGGTTCAACGTGACCTATTCCCTAATTGAATGAGACGTGGGCTCATTGAAATTTCCAAAATACTTAAAGGGATAGACAGAGTAGATGTCAGTAAGAAGTTTCCCCTAGTTTGGAAAACGAGAACCAGTTGGGGAAAGGGGGAAGGAGGAAGTGGGGTAGGGCCACAAATAATGTAAAAATAAGGAGGATTCCACTTTAGTCCAAGAGGAGAGGAACTTTGGTATGAACCTGTAGAGTTCTGTACCACAAAGGGCTGTGGAAGCTCAGACTTTGAGTATGGTTAAGGGAGAGACTGATAGATTGCTGATTACCAGTGGCTTACAGGGTTAGCAGGAGGGGGTGAGGAGAAGTCACTCAACTGTTTCACTAGCCATGATTACAGTAAATAGTGGGGCAGGCTGATCAGGCAAAGGCCATATTTTTATAATTATTATCACCGAGAATTAAACTGGCTGTGATCATGAAAAATTGTTCAATGAAAACCAACATTAGTTGAAAGTCTGAACGCTAATGATAGTTTTAAAAACCTTCCCAAAATGTTAAACAGAAAGGGTGTGATTGTTTTCAGAAGTCTGCAAGGTTTTGATATCAGGGAAAACCCAAGATTGTATCAATTCACTGATGGTTTTCTAGAATTGCAAAAATGGCAGGAACAATGGGAGATGGTATTCAATGCCAAAAAGTGCTATTATTAAAAAAAAATCCACCCTGAGAGAGTTTTAATTTCTTTAATGATTGAAATTTTAGATTTAGATTAATATTGTGTTGTCACGTGAAATCAAATACAGAAGTACAGCAATACAGTGAAAAATGTATATCGTTTCCATACACACTGCCACCTTAGGTACAAAAGTAGTAAAAGAAACAAAGCTTAAAAAAAGTTAAGCATTACCTTCATAGATTAAGTAAAAAAACAAAGAAATGAGGTAATAGCTAACATTAATCTCCTTCTTAATGAGATCCAACAGGCAGATACAGTCACAACCGAGGGTTCATCGTTAAACCAATCTTCAGTGGGGATTCTACGTGCAGCAGGTAACATCTGAAGCAAAAATGGCCCTTGATGAGGGAGCTTTGGTGCTGCAACGAAAGTATCGGAGCTATATTTCTTTGTCCAACCCTGGACGGTGCAAGTGATGTTTGGGATCCTCATTTGGTGAGAGGTAGAAACAAGATTGGAGAGGTTAAAAGCTACGCTGCAACCTTCCACACGAATCAATCTGTTAAATACAGCATTGTTACACTCTTGGTTAAAGATTTTGAATGGGAATCACTAGAACAAAGGAGGGATTAAAAAACAGATAGCCCACTTTCTAGAAAATATGGAATGGACTGAACGGAATTGACAGCAACAAGTACCTGGTGTCCTCCGGCAATGAAGTAGCCATCAAAACCATTTTTATGCATTGCATGTAGGTGTCACTGGTGAGGCCAATCCATAATTGCCTAAAGGGCAGTTAAGAATCAACAATATTGCTGTAGGTCTGGAGTTACATGTAGGCCAGACCAGGGTAAGGACAGCGGTTTCTTTATCATAGATTCCCTACAGTGCGGAAATAGTCCACACTAACTCTCTGAAGAGCATTCTGCCCAGACCAAGCCCCAGTCCCCTACCCTGTCCCTCTGAATGCACATTTCCTGTGGGAAACCCACGTAGCCTGCATATCCCTGGATACTACAGACAATTTAGCATGGCCAAGCCACCCAGCCTGCACATCTTTGGAGTGTGGGAGGAAACCAGAGCACCCAGAGGAAACCTACAGAGCCATGGGGAGAATGTGCAAACTCCAGTCAGACAGTCACCAAAGGATGGAATTGAACCCAGGTCCCTGGCACTGTGAGGTAGCAGAGCTAGTCACTGAGCCACCTTGCCACCCTTCCTCAAAGGACTTTAGTGAACCAGATGAGCTTTCCCCTAACAACCAACACAAGTCATCACAGGGCACTGAATTCCAGATTTGATTCTTATCTGAATTCAAATTTCACTATCTGCCATGATGGGTTTTGAGCTCAGGTCCCCAGAGCATTACCTGGGTCCCCAGATTAATAGTCTGCCACTAGGCCATTGCTTCTCTTACAAGCCATAAACGACATTTGTTGCCAAGACAATGCATCAATAATATTTTATCCTAAGGACAATCTTGCAAAGGAACAAGCTACCAAAGGAAATTGTCAGAACCCCAATGTTTGAAATCTTCAGGATCCATCTCTAAATTACTTCCATTTATAAGTTTTCATTATCAGGGCTGCCATTTCTGCAGGCCAGGCCTTATTTAACTTGTGCTACCAAAGTTAATGTTCGTGGGATATGGATATTAGTCTGTGATGCCCACACAATTAGGGAGAGACATATTGTGCAGAAAGCAAAGTCCCCAAAACTAACAATAAAGTGACCGATTAGCCAATCTTCAAGGAACAGTACCCTCAGACACCAAAGCAGTACCTGGCCAAATTTAACAACTGGAAAATATGTCGGCTTGAGCTGTAAAGTGGCAAGTAACATTCATGCCATTTAAATGTCAGGCAGTAAGTATTTCCAATAAGAAGCAATCCAATCACAACCCCATGACATTCAATGGTATTGCCATCACAGAATCCCCCACTATCCACATCAATGGGGGCTAGCATTGACCAGAAACTCAACACATAAATACAGTGGCTACAAGAGCAGGTCAGAGGCTGGAATACTGTAGTGAGTAACTTACCTCCTGATCTCCCAAAACCTGTCCACCATTGACAAGGCACAAGTCAGGAATGTGATGAAATATTTCCCACTTGCCAGCTCCAACAACACTCAAGAAGCTTGACACCATCAAGGACCAAGCAGCCGCTTGATTGGCACCATATCCACAAGCATCCACTCCCTCCACCACTGACTCTCAGTAACAGCATTGTGCATTAACTAGGAGATGCACTGCAGAAATTTGCCAAAGATCATTAGGCAGTGCCTTCCAAACCCACGACCACTTCCAACGAGAAGGACAAGAACACCAGACTTATGGGAACACCACCATCTGCAAGTTCCCCTCCAAGCCACTCACCGTCCTGACTTGGAAATACATCGCCGTTCCTTCACTGTCGCTGGGTCAAAAGCCTGGAATTCCCTCCCTAAGGGCATTGTGGGTCAACCTACAACATTGCAGCTCACCACCGCCTTCTCAAGGGCAGCTAGGGACGGGCAATAAACGCTGGCCCAGTCAGCGTTGCCCACATCCCCCAAGTAAATAAGAACAGCCACTGCCATTGACCAAGTACCTTAGTGCCCACATGATTGGCCCACACAATGATGTAGAATATGAGAGCCAAATTGAGAAGTAATCAACAACATTGTTTAGCAGCTGTTTCTCCTTACGGGGTGGCACGGTGGCTTAGTGGATTCAACCCTGATGAACTACAGGGGAGTTCTCCCTAGTGTCCCAGCAAACATTCGCCCCTCAGTCAACCTCACAAAAACAGACTATCGTGTCTTTATCTTGTTATGTGGGAGCTGGCTGTGCTGGAGTCATCCTCCCTGTCTCAGAGTGCCAGGGACACAGGTGTGATTCCACCCTCGCCTGCCTGCACATTCTCCTGGTGTCTGTGTGGGTTTCCTCCGGGTGCTCTGGTTCCCTCCCATCGTCCAAAGATGTGCAGGTTAGGGTGATTGGCCATGATAAATTGCCAGTAGTGTTCAGTGATGTGTAGATTAGAGGGATGGGTCTGGGTGGATTGCTGTGTGGGTTGGTGTGGACTTGTTGGGCCGAAGGGCCTGTTTCCACACTGTAGGGATTCTATGGCTCTATGAAAGTAAGCTGTTGCATTCCACATTCTTGTCACCAACATTCATACACTCCAACTAGGTACCAATAGCCAACTGATTTTCCCCAAAGTCAGCAGAGTCTTTCCAGTCGATCAACTTTAATTATATTTTTCAACTATAGATAACAAGACGTGGAGCTGGATGAACACAGCAGGCCAAGCAGCATCATAGGAGCAGGAAAGCTTGACGTTTCGGGCCTAGACCT
>JAHRHZ010000040.1:36697734-36729566 GCA_024137785.1 Ginglymostoma cirratum | reverse complement strand
GGCTGGATGAACACAGCAGGTCAAGCAGCATCATAGGAGCAGGAAAAATTGATGTTTCGGGCCTAAACCCTAAACCCATTTTCTGATGAAGGGTTTAGGCCCGAAACGTCAAGTTTTCCTGCTCCTATGATGCTGCTTGACCTGCTGTGTTCATCCAGCCCCATGCCTTGTTATCTCTTGTTTAGAATCTGTTTGTGTTTTGGTTTGGAGTCAGACTGGTTTTATTTCTAAAGTAGGAATTTATAAAACACCACATTGACTGACTGTCAATGAATTGTTGCTTTTTTGAACAAAATAGAATGTATCTGCAAATACAAACTTACCCAGTACATTTACGTGTGTGTGTCTGTGTGTGTGTGAGTGTGAGTGTGTGTGCGCCCGCGCGTGTTTGTGTTTGTGTGTGGTCTAACTGATTAAACATTTAACAGCATCTTAGGTTTGTTCAGTACATTCTCATCAATGGTGTGACCCTTTGGTCTTTTATTTATAAATTCTGCATCTGATTCCACCTCTCTCACTAACACCTGAAGAAGGAGCAAGGCTGCGAAAGCTTGTGTTTTCAAAGAAACCTGTTGAACTATAACCTGGTGTCATGTGATCTCTGACCTTGTCTACCCCAGTCACATCAGCACCATGTGATCCTGCAGCTTAAAGTGACTGGCTTGTAGTCACCCTGTGCTAGCTGTATTTTAAATACTCTCCCTTCCTTCATTATCACAGTCTGTCAGCAGATCCTAACGTTCTTGTTTCAAACAATCTTTTGATAATTTTCTTTCATACAAGGAAATAAACATTTGCAATTATGTAGTACCAGGACCCCTAAAGTATTTAATGGAAAATGAAATATTTTGCAGTTGTCACTATCATCTTGCAGAAAATTCAATGTAATATTAAGCATATAATCTGTTCTAGGATGTCAACTGAAGGCTAAATATTAGCCTAGACACTGGGGAGATCTGCATTGATCTTCAAAAAGGTTTCAGAACACTTTATAGGTCTGAGAGGGCCTCAGTGTAATATCTGAGTTTACGCCCTTCTGACAGTAAGACCTTCCCTCGGTGCTGTATTGGAATGTTAGCCTAAGTTATGTGCTTAAATTACAAGTGATTCACAACCTTTTGACTCCGAGACAGGCTGATCACTGCCATTGCAATAAAAATTTCAGTAATAAAGCGCTAACAGTACACAATGTTCTTCTGAGGATGCTGGTTACAGTGCATTTGTGAAGTGAAAATGTATTTTTCCAAATGGATTTACTGTTTGTCTTGTATCCACTTCATGACTAACTAAGGGTAAAAGAAATGAGTGCAAAAAATTTCCTTCATTCTTGACGTATTTTGAGCTTCACGTTTGAAACCATGGTCTATGTTCCAATCACATTTGTGTGGGTCATGCGGAGAAAACCACTAACATCAGTGGAATTAAGCCTGTTATACACTGTAACAGTGTTATATCTAGTGTTGTAGATAAAGACTACAAAATAAGTAAAACATGTACGCAAAAGATAGTTTTCAAGAGCTTCTGAAAAACAATGAGCCAATTTTAAAACTAAAATTGTTCAAATGAAAGGCTGATGTTGCAGGGTCAGGGTTATTTTTGGTTGCCTTCAGAAGAGGTATGAAGTTTCCTAAATGAAGCAGTAAGTTTTATTGCTCCCAGCCCATTTCGGAGGCTCCTCCTGTCTAATACTTCCGAGAAACTCCTCTCACGCCCCAAGGGTAACAAAGGAACAGTGTTCCAGTGCTCGAGGAGGTGGGGAAACTAGTTGGTGGGTGAACTTACTAGGATGAAAATGGAGGGCAGAATTTTTCCATGCTGAGTAATAGCAGGGAAGGGCGGATCCATTTTGAAGTGCTGAGGGAGCTCTCGAGTTTCCATTACATGCAAGAGCCTAGCAGCTGGGATGTGGGATTGGCTGATGTAACTGTTCAAGGTGCTGTAGACTGCGATGTCAAAACCCTGGGAACAGGCAGATTTTTTTTCAGTAATAGGAACAACAGTAAGATATAGGAGCAGAAGTAGGCCGTTCAGCCCATCGAGTCTGCTCTGTCATTCAATGAGATCATGGCTAATCTGATAATCCTCAACTCCACTTTCCTGCCTTTTCCCCATAACCCTTGATTCCATTACCAATTATAATTCTGTCTCTCTCTCTCTCTCAGCCTTGAACACACAAAATGACCGACCCTCGAAAGCCCTCTCTGGTAAGCAATTCCACAGATTCACTACCCTCTGAGAAAAGAAATTCTTCCTCATCTCCGTGTTGAATATATGACCCGTTACTCTGAGATTATGCCCTCTGATCCTAGACTCTCCCACAAGGGGAAACAATAATCCCACATCTGCCCTGTCAAGTGAGTCCTCTAGGAATCTTGTATACTTCAACAAAGTCACCTCTCATTCTGCTGAACTCCAATGCTTACAGATCAACCTATTGGATAAGATCAGGTTGTTATCTTTAGAGCAGAGAAAGCTGAGGGATGATCTGGCAGAGATATATAAGATCTATGAGGGGCAAATTCAAGGTGAATAGTGAACAGCTGTTCCCGTTAATTGAAGGGTCAATAACAAAGGGGGCATAATTTTAAGTTGAAGGGCAAGAGGTTAGAGGAGATTTGAGGAAGGTTTTTTCATTCAGTGGGTTGTGAGTCTGGAATGCACAGCCTAGGAGGGCAGTAGACATGGGTAACCTCACAATCTTTAAAAAAAGTACATCGATGGGCACAGGAAATGTCTTAACATTCAAAGCTATGGGCCAAATGCTTGAAAGTGGGATTAGTGTAGATAGGTCAACACAGACTTGATGGGTCAAAGGACATCATGTGCTCTATGACCCTACTTACCTCCCTTCATAAGACAGTCTATCTATATTCAGGAACAAAAACAAAGGAGCTGGAAAAGGTCAGCAGGTCTGGCAGCATCTGTGAAGGAAAAAACAGAGTTAACATTTCGGGTCCGGTGACCCTTCCTCAGAACCTTCACAGATGCTGCCAGACCTGCTGACCTTTTCCAGCAAATTTGTTTTTGTTCCCGATTTACAGCATCCGCAGTTCTTTTAGTTTTTATCTATATTCGGGATCAGCCTTAAACCTTCTTTGAACTGCCTCTAAGTTCCACTCTAGGACTTCCCACTTTAGAGACGGTAGTTTCCCCTGCTCTGTTATTAAGGATGCTTTCAACCACATCTCCCCCATTTCCCATGCTCCTGCCCTCAAACCCTCTCCACCTGGCAACAATGAGGATAGGGTCCCCTTAGTCCTTGCATACCACCCCACCAACCTTTGTTTACAACGCACCATCCTCCGACATTTCCGCCACCTACAATCAGACCCCACCACCAAAGAGATATTTCCCTCCCCACCCCTGTTCATTTTCCGCAGAGATCGTTCACTCTGTGATTCCCTCATCAGCTCTACATTCCCCACCAATTCCTCCATCACATCCGGTACCTTTCCCTGCAACCGCGGGAGGTGCTACCCCTGCTCCTACACCTCCCCTCTCACCTCCATCTAATGCCCCCAACAATCCTTCCAAATCCAGCACAGATTCACGGGCACTTCATCTAACCTCATCAACTGTATCCATTGCTCCCGATGTGATCTCTTCTATCTCAGGGAGATCAAACGTAGACTCATCGACCAGTTTGCGGAGCATCTGTGCTCTGCACACACCAACCAGCCCGACCTTCTGGTTGCCATCCACTTTAATTCCCCCTCCCACTCGCCTTATGACATGTCCACCCTTGGCCTCCTCCACTGTCAGAGCGAGGCCTAACATAAACTGGAGGAACAACACCTCATATTTCACCTTGGGAGCTTACAGCCCAACGGCCTCAATGTTGCCTTCACCAGCTTCAAAATCTCTCCACCCCCAACCTGCCCATCTTCTGACTCGTCTATCCGCTCCACCCTTCCCACTGACTAATCACAATAACCCCCCTACCTGCAAGCACCTATCTCCATCTCACCTACCCTCCCCCCAGTCCCAGCCCCCTCTCTCTATTTGTTTCTGGGTCCCCCCCAAGTCCTGATGAAGGGTCTCAGCCTGAAATGTTGACTTTCCTGCTGCTTGGATGCTTTCTGTCTGGCTGTGCTTTTCCAGCTCCTTTCTTACTGCCTCTATTGCCAGTTTATCTATCCTTTGTTAAGTTTTCACAGTATTTCACATGTAGTTTGACTGATGGCCTTGTATAATTTTAGAAAGACTTCCCTATTATATACTTAATTCCCTTGAAATATAGGCCAAACATTCCATTTGTTTTCTCTGTTACCTGCGTGGTGCTCGGTTCATGAAATGTATTGCATGGACAGCCACGACCCTGTATGCTGCAGCTTTCTGCAATCTTTCTCAATGTAAATAATATTCAGTTCATTTTTTTTTTACCTGTCAAAGAGCATAACTTCACATTTTCCTAACATTATATTCCACCCGCCTGTCTTGGCTATAGTACATGCACTCTCCTCATGCAAGTCATTAAAATATACTATAGGTAACTGTGGTCCCAGCTCTGATCCCTGTGGTACTCTACCAGTTAAAAGTTACCATCTGAAAACAGATTCCTTATCCCAACTCTGTCTTCTATTAGTTAGTCAAACATATATCCGTGCAAATATGCTACCTCCAATACCATGGGCTCTTACTTGCCCTAAAGTTCGCTACTTCGTCAAACGCCTTCTGAAAATCCAAATATATTGCATCCATTGCTTCCCCTTCATTCTGCTTTTTACCTCCTCAAACAATGCAAACATATTTTTTTCAGGGATCATTTCCCCTTTGTGAAGATATGCTGACTCTGATTGATCACGTTGCATAATTCTAAATATTCTGTTGTTGCATCCTTTGGAATAGACTTGAACTCATTCCCAGGGACAGATGTTAAGCTATCTGGCCTATAGCTCCCTCCCTTTCTGAATAACGGTGTTACTTTGGCAGGTTAAGCCACCATCATTGTAATTCTCCAGTGAGAAATCAGCCCTATGGTCCTCAAAGGCTATGGTGATTTTAACTTTACCTTATTACTGCTATGCCATCACCTCCCCCCTAATACCATTTCAGTACTTCTCATCTGCACCATCTCCAAGGCCTTTTCCTCCCTTCTCCTTCCCCTGAAAGCTTTGAGCCTTGCTACAATGTAGTTCCTTTTTTCTCCCCCAATCAACCTGCTCAGAGATGTTACTACACACTTCTGGGACCTGAATCCAGGCCTCCCAGTCCAGTGGTAAGGATAGTACCAAAAGGACCCCATAGTGTGTGGTTCTTGTTTCTTAAATTTAACCTATTTTTCCTAATCAACCTGTTCCAGAGATGGTATTACACACCTCAGAAGCACGTAGGACTTGAACCCAAGCCTCCCAGCCCAGGGGTGGGGAAGTTACCATGGTGCCACAAGAGGGCCCATCTGTTTGGCTGCTCAACTTCCAGATTGTTGTAGTTCACCTGTGAGCTCTAACTGTGTCGTTGTCGTTATTCTGGTCTAATCAGCTAAGAATCTTCTCAATTAACACTGTCGGGTGTTAAAGATTTCTTTATAGGAAAGAGTTTGGCCAAGCTTCCCATGTGGGCAAAAACTCCACTCGGAAGTTAATTATCACCAAAATAGGCCTTTTAGGAACGACCAAAAACAGAGACTGCTGGAGAAAGCCAGCAAGCCAGGCAGCACCTATGGAGAGAAAGCAAAGGACAGGTCTGAAGAAGGGCCTCACAACATTAACTCTGTTCCTCTCTCCACAGATGCAGCCAGATCTGCCAAGTTTCTCCAGCATTTTCCACTTTTGTTTGTTCCATATCTCCAGCATCTGCTGTCCTTTGTTCAATTTCAGGCGTTTTGCGTGAAAATTGTAACAAACAGCTCTTTCCCTTCATTACTGACTCATTCTCACATTGGGGATGACATTGGGCGTGCAATATTGGTAAGAAATAGATTGACGTATTTATTTTAAATTAAAGTGCTGCAATTTTAACAACCATTTATTGTTTTACGGTTTTAATTGCAGAAGAATTCCATACAGGCACATCATTGTGCTGTTGACACCATTGTCCAACGCATTTGTGATAGATGATGAGTCTGTCTTGTTTTGAGTCAGATCGTCAAATGATTTTTTTTTTCCTCACGGTGGATTCCCCGGGAAGTGTCATTACATTTGAAGTTCAGTAAAAAACTCCCTGGGCTTGATATTAAAGTGTAAAAAGGAAGCTTATCTCAGAGCAACAAATACTGAGGAAGCCTTGGCCAACATAGAAAATCTAGAGGTGAAATTAAAAAGGCAACTTAGAAATTAAAGAGGGGGTTAAGTAAAGTACTGGAAAGTAAAATCAAAGCAAAAAACTTTCTATAATTACATAAAGAGCAAGACCAGAACTTTAAAAAGTCATCTTCTGCCTCTAGGCCATAGTTAGGCATGACATTTCATAAATATTTGGTATTTTTATTCACAAAAGAAGAAGACAACTGTAGTTAAGGAAGAAACGTATGAAAATATGGAAAAGAACTTCATCCTGGAAAAGTTAGATGCCAGAATGAAACCTGGCTTAGAGTCATAGGGTAACAGCATGGAAACAGGCCCTTCTGCCCAAACTGGTCCATGCTGACCATGGTGCCCACTCAGCTACTTCCAACTGCCCGCATTTGGTCCATTCTCCTCCATGTGCCATCCAAATGTTTTTTAAATGTTGCTATTTTACCTGCCTCAAACACTTTCTGCAGCAGCCCATTCCATAAATGCACCAGTCTCTGCATGAAGAATTTGCCCCTCAGGTCCTTCTTAAATCTTTCCCCTCTCAACTTAAAACTATGCCCTCTAGTTTTCAATTCCCCATCTCTGGGAAAAATACCATATGCATTCATCCTATCTATGTGCCTCATGATTTTATACACCTCAATAAGGTCATCCCTCATTCTCCTACATTCCAAGGAATAAAGTCCTATCCTGGCCAACCTCTCCCTTTAACTCAGACCTGCTAGTCCTGGCCACATCCTCGTAAATCTTCTTTGCACACTTTCCAGTTTGACAATGTCTTTCCTATAACAGGGTGACCAAAACTGTACACAGTACTCTAAGGGCGGCCTCACCAATGACTTATACAACTGTAACATAACGTTCCAACTCCTATACTCAGTGCTTCGACCAATGAAGGCCAGCATGCAAAATGCCTTCTTCACCACCCTGTCTACCTGTGATGTCGCTTTGAACGAATTATGTACTTGCACTCCAAGGTCCCTCTGTTCCACAACACTCCTCAGGACCTGCAGTATCACAGGAGCAGGAAAGCTTGACGTTTCAGGCCTAGACTCTTCATCAGAAATGGGAGAGAGGAAGAGGGTTCTGAAATAAATAGGGAGAGAGGAGAAGGCGGATAGAAGATGGATAGAGGAAAGGATAGGTGGAGAGGAGGCAGACAAGTCAAAGAGGCCGGGATGGAACCAGTAAAGGTGAGTGTAGGTGGGGAGGTGGGGAGGAGATAGGTCAGTCCAGGGAGGATGAACAGGTCAAAGGGGCTGGATGAGGTTAGTAGGTAGAAGATGGGGGTGCGGCTTGAGGTGAGAGGAGGGGATAGGTGAGAGGAAGAACAGGTTTGGGAGGCGGGGACAAGCTGGGCTGGTTTTGGGATGCAGTTGGGGGAGGGGAGATTTTGAAGCTTGTGAAATCCACATTGATACCGTTGGGCTGCAGGGTTCCCAGGCTGAATATGAGTTGCTGTTCCTCCCCCAACCGCATCCCAAAACCAGCCCAGCTTGTCTCCGCCTCCCTAACCTGTTCTTCCTCTCACCTATCCCCTCCTCCCACCTCAAGCCGCACCCCCATCTCCTACCTACTAACCTCATCCTGCCCCCTTGACCTGTCAGTCCTACCTGAACTGACCTATCTCCTCCCTACCCCCCCACCTACACTCACCTTTACTGGCTCCATCCCCGCCTCTTTGACTTGTCTGTCTCCTTTCCACCTATCCTCTCCTCTATCCATCTTCCATCCGCCTCCCCCTCTCTCCCTATTTATTTCAGAACCCCCTTCCCCTCCCCCATTTCTGATGAAGAGTCTAGGCCCGAAACGTCAAGCTTTCCTGCTCCTCTGATGCTGCTTGGCCTGCTGTGTTCATCCAGCTCCACACCTTGTTATCTCGGATTCTTCAGCATCTGCAGTTCCTATTATCTCTCCTCGACTCCTCAGGACCTTACCATTTACTGTATAAGTCTTATCTTGGTTTGACTTTCCAAAGTGAAACACCTCACACTTATCTGTATTGAATTGCATTTGCCAATCCTCAGCCCACTTCCCCATCTGATCAAGATCCCTTTGTAATTTTTGATAACCTTCTTTGCTCTCAATAATACGTCCTAATTTTGTGTCAACTGCAAACTTACTGATCATGCCTTGTGCATTCGCATCCAGATCATTTCTGTAAATAACAGATAACAAAGGTCCCAGCACTGACCCACTTGGCACACCACCTGTGACAGGCCTCCAGTCCAAGGAACAACCTTCAACCATCACCCTCTGCTTCCTACCATTGAGTCAATTTTGAATCCAATTTGCTCTCTCTCTCTGGATTCCATGCGACCTAACTTTCACGACTAGCCTGCCATGCAGGGCCTTGTCAAAGGCCTTACTAAAGTCCATACGGACAGCATCTACTGCCCTAGCCTCACCCATCCTCTTGGTTACCTCTTCAAAAAGATTTGTCAGACATGGCTTCGCACACACAAATCTGACTGTACCTAATTAGACCTTGACCATCCAAATGTTGGCTGATCCTGTCCCTCTGTACCCTCTCCAATAACTTGCCTGCCACTGATGTCAGACTCACTGGCCTATAATTCACTGGCTTGTTTCGCTACTTTTCTTTAAAAACGGAACATCAGCCACCTTCCAGACTTCCGGAACTTCACCAGTAGCTAAAGATGAAGCAAAAATCTCTGCAAGGGCCTCTGCAATTTCTTCCTTAGCCTCCCACAACATCTAAAGATGGATTTGATCAGGCCCAGGGGATTTATCCATCTTAATGCACTTTAAGGCTGCAAACACCTCCTCTCTGGTAATGTGTGTGTGGTCCAAAACATCCCCACTTATTTCCCTTATTTCTCTCCTGAGTAAACACTGAGGAGAGAAATATTCATTAAAAAATATCCCCCATCTCCTGTAGCTCCACACGTAGACAGCCATGCTGATCTTTCAGGGGACATATTCTCTCCCTAGCCACCCTTTTACTCTTCATATCGTTAAAGAGCCTTTTGGGATTATCTTTAATCTTATCTGCCAGATCCATCTCATGCCCTCTTTTTGCTCTTCTGATTTCCCTCTGGAGTGTGCTCCTACACTTTTTTATAGTCATCTTGAGCTTGACGGATTGTATGTTTTGGTTTGTAAATTAGTGTGATGGTTGGTCACTTAAATAGATTCACAAAAAGGTTGCAGATATCTTTTTTGTAACAAGAGAACTTACATTCATGACACAAATCAAGAAAAAAGTCCAGATGTACATAATAAAGTTTGAAAGTACTTGACACGAACATCTATAAAATTTTCTGAAGAAGAATCACTGCACCCAAAACATGAACTCTGACTTTTTTCTTCACAGATGTTGCCAGACCTGCTGAGCTTTTCCAGCATTTTCTGTTTTTGTTTCTGATTTACAGTTCTTTTGGTTTTTATAAAATTTTCAACCCGTTTCCCAACAGCATCTGTTACAGAGACACAATCATGGGAAAAAAATAACACTTCTATCACAGCTTTTTACATCTCCATGATAACCAACACATTCCAGTTTCCTTCCCTTGAACTGTTGAGGCTGTTTTGTTTTATTTTTACAGCTCCTTTCTAAGTCTGCAGGTATGACGCTCTCACAATTCGGATGGCCTAAATCTTTTACAGTTTCAACAACTTCAGGCCTTCCATCTAAACCCTCCATTTCAGACAATAGAGTCCTCTGGTTTGGGAAATAAATGATAGCCGGGGACTGGTCATTATCAGATGTATACAACAAGCAATCTGTAAAGAAATTGAGAAGGTAATGTGGAGACAAATATGTGAAATGAGCAAAAGTAATAAAATATTATTATAATTTTTGTTTCTGATAGAATTATAATCATGGAAGCTGAAACAAATTGGCAAGAAGAGTTAATTTAAGAAGTGCAGGATATGGAGATAATACAGAGTATGTCAAGGTGTTTCTTTACTCAGTGAATTAAGAAAGGAACAATGCCTGCTCCCTTCCTGAATTTTACTTCGATGCATCCAGATTCTCTTTCTAACTTCTGTTTGCTATCTCCTTTTTTAAGACTGCTAGTTCTGCTGATGCAAACTGAACCAGAATATTTGCAAATTACAAGAGTAAACACAGTTTAGCGCAATGAAATCCCAAAACAATACAGTTTAAAACAATGATACTGAAGAATGCAAGATAAAGACCAAATTAATTAGGAGGGGTAGTGACTGAGCTTTTATGAAGGGAGCAGTGCAAAAACATGGAAAGCAAACTGAGAAAAAATATTACTAACATCTGTAAAACCAGAACAGCAATGAGAAACGTTTTAAAAGGACAATCAATAGAGTCCAGGAGAGGTACAATCCAGACTAGAAAGCAAACACAATTTAACACAGTGGCACAGTGGTTAGCACTGCTGCCTCACAGCGCCAGTGACCCGGGTTTGATTCCAACCTCAGGCAACTGTCTGTGTGGAGTTTGTACATTCTCCCCGTGCCTGCGTGGGTTTCCTCCCAGTGCTCCAGATTCCTCCCCCTGTCCAAAGATGTGCAGGTTGAGTGGATTGGCCATGCTAAGTTGCCCATAGTGTCCCGGGATGTGCCGGCTAGGATGGGTTAGCCATGGGAAATACAAGGTTATGGGGGTGGGGATCTGGGCGGAATGCTCTTCAGAGGGTCGGTGTGGACTCGATGGGTTGAATGGTCTTCCTCCGCACTTTAGGGATTCTATGATTCTAACCAGCAATGTCACAAAATGGATGAGCAAAGAAAGAATGGAAAAATTGAAATTAACACGTTAATTCAAACAAATTGCCTTCACAGAGAACACAGCAAAGGACGCGAAAGAGAACATGAAATTGTTTAGAATGAAATATAAATAATTAGGAAAGTAAAGACAAATTACAAGATTAAATCATGAATTCATAATTAAAAAATTAGTCAAGCATTCCAGAAACTCATAAATAATAAAGGAGGATGGAGATCAGACCATTCAGGAATCCACAGCTTAAACTTAGGTATAATGACAGAAACGTTATGTCTCAATAATTAACAGACGAGTTAACACAGTGACTTGACATTGGAACGAGAGATCAGAGTGTAAGAGTATTTTAATGGGGGCAGGTATTTGATAAATCATTCAAACTTAATAGAGGATAAAGTCCCTAGTCTGATTGCAAGGAATGTATGGGACATTAAAAAGGTCATGTTCGTGAAGATTAAGAGGTACTCTATCAGAATCAAAGTCTCATATCAGAGATGAAGGCCATTCAGTCCAACAAGTGAGTCAGTCGACTCCCACTTTTCAGCTATTGTTAGTGGTTTTTGGTGTTTTCACTTGAAGTATATGGGCAAGTACATTTTGTGATGGGAGGTTCTGCTTCTACATTTTCTTCAGGCAGTGAGTTTCTGACTCCCACACACTGTGAGTGAAAAATTACCCCTTAAGTGTCCACTAATCCTTCTGCCAATTACTTTAAATCTTTTCCACCAGTGGTTGATTTTTCTGCTCATAGAAATAGTCCTTTTCCATGCTAATTAAACCCCTAAAATATAACGCACCTCAATTAAATCTTCCTTCAGCTCCCCCCACCCCTGATTCTGGTTGCAAAGAGAACAATTCTAGCCTATCTAAGCTTTTTTTCTCAAATTTAGAATTGACCATTTCGAGTAACAACCTCATAATTCTTCCTTGTATCTTCACGTAGTGTAGCCACATTTTTCTGTAGAAATCACCACTCGACGTAGGGTCAGGGAGAGAAATCATGACCCAATGTGTGCTTCTCCTGTTTCAGTGGCACTTACCAGCCAACACCACCAAGTCGTTCCAGTCCTCCAACATTTGATTCTCTCCTGCACTTCCATTGGGTGCCCAGAATTGGGGGTGCAAGAGCCTCGGTGAGGTTGAACCACTTTTATACAATTTCAGCAAAACCTGTTGTCTTTTGTACCCTTTACCTCTATTTATAAAGCCCATTGAAAGCTCAGGCTTCAGTATGATGCATTTTACAATCACTTTGTCAGATAATCACTCATAGGGGTGGCACAGTGGCTCAGTGATTAATACTGCTACTTCACAGCGCCAGGGACCTAGATTTGATTCCACCCTCAGGCAGCTGTCTGTGTGGAGTTTGCATGTTCTCCCCGTGTCTGCGTGGGTTTCTTCTGGGTGCTCTGGTTTCCTCCCACAATCCGAAGATGTGCAAGTTAGGTGGATTGGCCATGCTAAATTGTCCACTGTGCGCAGGGATGAGTAGGCTAGTGAACTAGCCATGGAAAACTGAAGGTTACAGGGATAGGGTCAGGGGTAGGTCTGGGTGAGATGGTCTTCAGATGGTCAATGTATCAATGGGCTGAATGGTCTGCTTCCCCACTGTAGGGATTCCATTATGCAACAAGCTCCAATGGATCAAAACACTTAAAATTCTGAAGACACTTGGGAAAGTCGATGTAGGATAATGTTTCCTTTCATGGTAGAATCTAGAACTAGAGGTCGCAAATCAAAAATGAGCGACTGCCTATACATTTTTGTCTCATTGAGTGATTGGAATTCTTTGCCTGAAAGTGCTGGTGGAAACAGAATCCTTGAATATTTTTAATGTAGAAGTGGATAGATTCTCATCAAACAGAGGGTGAAGTTGGGCTGTCACTCCACGACAATTGGATCCTGAACTCTGGAAATTTATCTCAGAGTGGAGCACTCTCCGTGTGCTTAGTTGTGGGAACATTGAGGCTATTGAGACTAGGGCAGCGCTGCCTGAATGTAGGTCCTTCTAAAGGCACAAACCACCATGCTTAGCACCATATGTACTTAAGCTCCTCGTGCCCTGACTGTGCACAGTACACTATGCAGCCTGCCTGGTGTTTTATATAATTCCAGTATAGTGTCCCTGCTGTTATCATCTGTAACTTGAAGAACAGAAGGAATCCATGTACCTTTATAGACCCCCTTATTGATTTGTGCTGATCCTCAGTGAGTTGTTGACATACACTCCATGTTGCTCTGTGCCTCTACATTTCTCAATATCCCATTGTCCTTATCCTTGCCTTGGTTTTTATCCCTAAGTGCATTACCTCACACTTTTTTTTCTGTATTGGACTCCATTCACCACTTTTCTACCTACCTAATCAATCTCTCGATAACTTTGTGCAGTGTACAGCCTTCATCTTCATTATCAACCACACAGCGAGCTTTTCTGGTATTATTTGCAAACTTCTTCGTTGAATCTGTTAGATTGAAATGATTGCGTCATGGGCAAAAAAGGAACCTAATACTAGGGCCTATGAAACCCCATTAGAAATATTGTTACAGTCACTGTAACCATGGTCAAATATTGCTTTTCATGTTGCTCAGTCAATATTGGATGCAAACATGACCTTCTCTTGCATACCAATGGTTTTAACATTTATCTGATTAGATACAATTCAGGATCTTTTCAAAACCCTTGCTAAAATCTAAAAAGAAACCATTACATACCCTACCCTTACTAACCCCATTTGTTATCGCCTCAAATTATTCAGTCAAGTTGATTAGACACAATTTTGCCTAGACAAGCTCACGTCAACCAAAAGAACAAAATGCTAAGAACAGTACAGCACTCTTTTTAGTCCTGGCACAATTCAATCATTTCAATCTAACAGATTCAACTAAGAAGTTTGCAAATGATACCAGAAAAGCTCGCTGTGTGGTTGATAATGAGGATGAGGGCTGTACACTGCACAAAGTTATCGAGAGATTGATTATGAAGGTAGAATAGTGGTAAATGGAGTCCAACACAGATAAAAAAAAAGTGTGAGGAGCAGGCCCTTCAGCCCAACAAGCCTGTGCCGACACATGACCCCTTTCTGAACTAAAAATCTTTGGCCTCTACACATGCTGATAGCTGCCTATTCATGTATCTGTCAGATGCCTCTTAAATGTTGCTTTTGTATCTACTTTCACCACCTCCTCTGGCAGTGCATTGCAGGCATGTACCACCCGCTGAGTAAAAAAAACTGCCTCTCATATCTCCTTTAAACGTTTTCCCCCTTTTACCTTAAACTTATGTCCCCTTATGATTGACATTCTACCCTGGAAAAATGACTCCAACTCTCCATTCTATCTATGCCTCTCATAATTTTGTAAACTTCAGTCAGCTTGCCCCTCCGACGTTCAAGTGAAAACAAACCAACTTTTCCAATCTCTCCTTGTAGCTAATGCCCTCACCACCAGACAACATCCTGGTAAACCATTTCCGTCCCTTCTCCAAAGCCTCCACTTTCTTCCGCTAGTGTGATGACCAGAACTATATGCAACATTCCAAATAATACTATAAAATATAGGAGCAGAATTAGGCCATTCGGCCCATCAAGTCAGCTGTGCCATTCAATCGTGGCTGATACGTTTCTCGATCCCATTCTCCTCCATTCTCCTGTAACCCTTGATCCCATTACTGATCAAGAACCTATCTATCTCTGTCCTAAATACACTCAATGACTTCACCTTCTGCGGCAAAGGGATCCACAGATTAACTGCCTTTGGCTGAAGAAATTCCTCCCTGTCTCAGTTCTAAAGGGTCATCCCTTCACTCTGAGGCTGTGGCCTCAAGTCCTAGTCTTTCCTGCTAGTGGAAATATCTTCTCCACATCCACTCTATCCAGGCCTCTCAGTATTCTACAAGTTTCAATGAGATTCCCCCTCATCCTTGAATCATCTGTGCAATTCTAAGTGACGTTTTGCCCCGACCCTCAGAACATTTTTTCCAATAATTTATCCAGCCTGAATTAGACTGACCGATCTCTAATTACTTGACCTTTCCCTTACTTTTAAACAACGGTATGACATTAACATTATTACAGTCCTCCAACCTAATGCCCAGGCAGGAAAAGGTTGAGAACAGGGAAATAAATTATACAATAAATCCAAAAATACTTTGGAGAAATTTCTTTAGAGAGTGTTAAGAGGTGAGACACACTACCACAGGGGGTGGTTGAAGCAAATGTGCATAGATAAGTGCATGAAGAATTCAGATAAGCAGATGATGAATTTGGGCACAGAAGGATATGTTAATAGGGACAGATGACGAAAGACAAGTTTCATGTCAAACATACACATTAACACATTGGGTCAAACTGCTTGTTTTTGTGCTGTAAACATTGCACAGAGATTTTAAAAGGTAGGTTAGTTGTGAAGCCTGCACTGTATCTTAATTGCAATGTAAAAAGTCATTCAATCTCACTTCCGTTTGGTTTTTTCCATTTTCGGTTTTTCTGTTAACTGCATCTGTCCCAAGAGCCAGTACAAGTAACGTCAGTGTAGCCACTGAATTGTGGTCGATGAATCAGACTTTGTGAGGGAAACAAGTTTGGATGTAGAGTTGAGGGAAGCAAAAAAAATTTAAGTATGCTTAGACTCATACATAGGTGTCTCTGTTACTTAGATGATCCTCTCCAGCTCTTACCCTTCTCAGATAACCCAACCCCCACTTCCTTTGAACAGATTCCAAACCAACTTCTCTAATGAAGTCTGTAGCTACTGTCTGTATCTTTATTTAATCAGGTACGAGATGTAGGTTTCACTGGATTTATTGCCTCCCTCTAATTACCCAGACAGTAATTAAGAGTTGACCACAGTGCTGTTGGTCTGAGGTCACATGTAGGTCAGACTGGGTAAGAATGGCAGATTTCCTTCTTTAAAGGACATTAGTGAATGAGATGAAGTTTTATGGCAATCAGCTGTGGTTATATGTGGAGGTAATCCTATAGGGACCAGAATGACATGGGCTATAGACAGAGATGTGTCAGAATCACTCAAAACCCAGATAGCCCTAATTTGACATCAAACAACTCACTGCATCTTATAAATAAGTTATCAAGACAAGATTCTCAATAGGCAGCAGTGAGTACACAGCCCCTTACTTTACTCCCTGTGCGCTCATGACTGTGTGGTCAAATTTTGTCCTAAATCCATCTACAAGTTCACTGACAACACCACCGTAGTAGGCCAAATCTCAAAGAACGATGAAATGGAATACAGGAAAGAGATAGAGTGCTTGGTGGTTTGGTATAAAGATAACAATCTCTGCCTTAATGTCAGCAAAACTAAAGAGCTGGTCATTGATTTCAGGAAGCAAGGTGGAGGGTATCTGTCTATGTCAATGGTGCTGAGTCGAAAATTGTCAAAAGTGTCAAGTTCCTGGGAGTGACAATCATCAGCAATCTGTCATGGACCACCCACATTGACGCGATGGGTCAAGAAAACGCATCAGCGGTTCTATGAATTGCTAATGTTGTCCCCTTGTTTAAGAGGGGTAGCAGGGATAATCCAGGTAATTATCGACCGGTGAGCCTGACGTCAGTGGTAGGGAAGCTGCTGGAGAAGATACTGAGGGATAGAATCTATTCCCATTTGGAAGAAAATGGGCTTATCAGTGATAGACAATATGGTTTTGTGCAGGGAAGGTCATGTCTTACCAACTTAATAGAATTCTTTGAGGACATGACAAAGTTGATTGATGAGGGAAGGGCTGTAGATGTCTTATACATGGACTTCAGTAAGGCATTTGATAAGGTTCCCCATGGCAGACTGATGGAGAAAGTGAAGTCGCATGGGGTCCAGGGTGTGCTAGCTAGATGGATAAAAAAACTGGCTAGGCAACAGGAGACAGAGAGTTGTAGTGGAAGGGGGTTTCTCAAATTGGAGACCTGTGGCCAGTGCTGTTCCACAGGGATCTGTGCTGGGACCACTGTTGTTTGTGATATAGATAAATGATCTGGAGGAAGGTATAGATGGTCTGATTAGCAAGTTTGCAGATGACACGAAGATTGGTGGAGTAGCAGATAGTGAAGGGGCCTGTCAGAGATTACAGCAGAATATAGATAGATTGGAGAGTTGGGCAGATAAATGGCAGATGGAGTTCAATCCGGGCAAATGCGAGGTGATGCATTTTGGAAGATCTAATTCAAGAGCAAACTATACAGTAAATGGAAAAGTCCTGGACAAGATTGATGTACAGAGAGATCTGGGTGTTCAGGTCCATTGTTCCCTGAAGGTGGCAACGCAGGTCAATAGATGGTCAAGAAGGCATAGGGCATGCTTTCCTTCATCGGACAGGGTTTTGAGTACGAGAGTTTGCAGGTCATGTTACAGTTGTATAAGACTTTGGTTCAGCCACATTTAGAGTACTAGGTACAGTTCTGGTCGCCACATTACCAAAAGGATGTGGATGCTTTGGAGAAGGTGCAGACGAGGTTCACCAGGATGTTGCCTGGTATGGAGCGCGCTAGCTATGAAGAAAGGTTGAGTGGACTAGGATTATTTTCATTAGAAAGACGAAGATTGAGGGGGGACTTGACTGAGGTCTACAAAATCATGAGGAGTATAGACAAGGTGGAGAGCAAGAAGCTTTTTCCCAGAGTGGGGGACTCAATTACTAGGGGTCATGAGTTCAAAGTGAGAGGAGGAAAGTTTACAGGAGATATGTGTAAAAAGTTCTTTACACAGAGGGTGGTGGGTGCCTGGAACACTTTGCCAACGGAGGTGGTAGACGCAGACACGTTAGTGTCTTTTAAGAAGTATCTGGACAGGTACATGGATGGACAGGGAGCAAAGGGATACAGACCCTTAGAAAGTAGACGACAGGTTTAGACAGAGGATCTGGATCAGCACAGGCTTGGAGGGCCGAAGGGCCTGTTCCTGTGCTGTAATTTTCTTTGTTCTTTGTTCTACTTCCTCAGGAGGCTAAGGAAATTTGGCATGTCCGCAAAGAATCTTACCAATTTTTATAGATGCACCAGAGAGAGCATTCTATCTGAATGCATCATGACTTAGTACGGCAACTGTTGTGCCCAGGATTGTTAGAAACTACAGAGAGTTGAGAACACAGCCCAGACCATCACACAAGACAAACTTCCATCCAATGACTCCATCGTTCCTTTTTGGTCCCTCAGAAAGGCAGCCACCATGATCAAAGACCCCTACAACCTCGGTTATAATCTCTTCCAACCTGCTCAGTAGGGGAGAGTTACAAAAGCTTAAACACATGAACAGATTCAAGAGCAGTTTCGTTAAGGTATAGGTGCAGCTTCTTCAAGATATCAGAGCAAAATTAGGCCATTCAGCTCATTGAGTCAACTCTGCCATTTGGTAATAACTGATAAGTTTCTTAACTCATTCTCTTGCTCCCTCCCTGTAACCCCAATGTCCTGAATCATCAAGGCTCTCCGAATCTCTGTCTTAAATACACTCAATGACTTGGCCTCCACAGCCCTTTGCAGCAATGAGTTCCACAGAATCTCCACCCTCTGGCTGAAGACATTCCATACTGAATAAAGAGATAAGAGTTGTATCATTGAGTCTGGCAGCTTTACAAGTCATACATTTTACAATAAAACGTATAATTTACAGTTAAACCGGGGTTGATGTAACAATGTTTACTTGGCAACAGTCTAGACTAACGATTCTGAAATGCAGGTAATTCAAGACACAACCTGCCCAGTATCTCTCTGACAACCTCATTGCCTGTCATTTGGAACATAGACTGCAGGCTGAGGAAGAATGTGTGTAACTGCTCAGATTGTACAAAAGTTGTCATTGTCCTTCCTTTGTGGAACATTTACTATTCAAATAGTATCAGAGATAAAAGGTACTGCAGATGCTGGAGCATCCGAGATAACAAGGTGTGGAGCTGGATGAACACAGCAGGCCAAGCAGCATCATAGGAGCAAGCTTTCCTGCTTTCCTGTTACCTATTCAAATACTTTGGTTTCTCATTACCCTAGACACCTATCTGGGAGGGGTGGTACCAACATGGAATGTCCTCCTCCCCCAGGACCAGCAGCGGTGGCCAAGACACCAGGCCATGACCAGACTGGGCTGAGGTTGGGACCAGGTCAGTGTGGTCTCAGCCATTTGGAGGAATGTCCAGCACCATAAATACTACTAACCGCTTCTGCTACATCATAGGGGAGACAATGGCCGAGTGATGTTATCACAGGACTGTTAATCCAGTGACCCAGGCAATGTTGTGGGGACCTGGGTTCAAATCCTGCCACGGCAGGTGGTGGAATTTGAATTCAATAAAAAAAATCTGGAATTAAGAGTCTGATGATGATTGTCAGTCAACATAAAACCCATCTGGCTCACTATGGAAGGACACTGCCATCCTCACCCAGTCTGGCCTACATGTGACTCCAGACCCATCAATGTGGTTGACTCTCAACTGCCCTGTGGGCAATCAGGGATGGGCAATAAACGCAGGCCTATCCAATGACGCTTTCATCCCATGAAAAATTTTAAAGAAACCTCAGTATATCTCTGGTATGTCTGTACTCACTACCCACCAAGGCTCATACTCTATCATTCTCACTATTGCCTGCAGCGTCTTACTTCACTCACTCTCACCCATCGGAACATCGAACACCAGTTACCAGACGTGCCCTCTGTGCTGCCTACTCACTCACACAGGCCATTTGCCCACCTGCACCCAAAGTAGCAGTTGTGCCACTCACTTTCATCTCTCCTAATTCATGCCTTCCTCTCATTCCAGGAGAGAAACAGCCCACAATAGACAAGGAGCTGCCCGAACATCGGCTCCTCATCTCTTACGTAAAGGGGATGCAAACTACGATTGCTTTGACTGGCAATGCCCAAGCCCCTGGTCTGGTATCTGAGGCTGCCCTTGACTCACTGTGCCTTGATTCCCTAAAACTATGCCCTCTTGATTTTGGACTGCCCTACCCTGGGAAAAATGTCCTTGACTATTCACCCTATCCATGCCCGTCATGGTTTTATGAACCTCTACAAGGTTACCCCTCGGCCTCCGACATGGAACAGCCTCCCATGGAACATGCTCTCGTTGTGTAGTGACCCACTTGGAAACCCTTCTTAGCAAGCTGTGAGCTGAAGTTACCACTTATCTGCTTTGACACTGATTTCGAGAATTCTTGGCATCTAGTTTGCTGGCAGTAGGTACTAAGATAGAAGCCTGTGGTATTAATGGGCAAGATCTGTAGTTAATAAAGTCATTAATTAGCGATAATCCCCCTCATTAGGAAACTTGATCTGATTTGATTTCATTGATTTGATTTCTTGTTGTCACATGTCCATAGATACAGTGAAAAGTTTTGTTTTGCATGCAGTACAGGCAGATCATACTACACAAAGTGCATTAGGGTAATAGAACAGAGTGAGGAATACAATGTTACGGCTGCAGGGAAGGTGCACAAACCGCAAGGTTACATTAAGTTTAAAATTTGAGAGGTCCACTCCGAAGTCTAATAACAGCAGGGAAAGAGCTGTTCTTGAATCTATTAGTTCAGATGTTTAAGCTTTTGTACCTTCTGCCTGATGGAAGCGGTTGGAAGAGATTATAACCAGGGTGAGACGGGTCTTTGACGATATTGGCTGCTTCCCGAGACAGTAAGATGTGTAGATGGAGTCAATGGATGCAAGATTGGCTTGCACAGTTGACTGGGCTGTGTTCACAACTCTTGCAGTTTCTTGCGGTCTTGGACAGAGCAGTTGCCGTACCACGCCGCGATGCATCTGGATTGAATGTTTTGTGCGGTGCATCTATAAAAATCGGTAAGAATCCTCGTGGACATGCCGAATTCCCATAGCCTCCTGAGGAAGCGTTGTTGTGCTTTCTCGAAAGATGCTTTGGGACATCTTGAGTTTATGAAAGGAGCCCTATAAAGTTTTTATTTTCCCAGAAATGATTAAAAATCCCGTCCGAAAAGTATGCAGCAAAATAAAAATGCAAAGGCACTTGTGCTGTGAATGTATTTTAAGAATGCAGGACCCCTCAGGCAGTTCCAAGTAGGTTTTGCTATCGGGTCTGTGAGGCTGCCAGTTGGATCAGGGAGATAGGGTTTTTGTACATGCTGTAAACTAGCAGCTGTTTCCTAACAATTCAACTGACACATCAGAAGGCCGCATTACTATGACGCCTATGCTTTATAAACAGTGGCAAATGTCTCACTTACAATGTGGTACTTTCGAAGAACGGTGAATATACATGATTTGGAAAAAGTATTGCTTTGGTTGTGTGCAGCAAGATCCCATGAGCAACCCACAAGGTGAATGACTGGGTGGCTCATGTTCTTTTGTGTAAATGGGCAAATGCGAAGAGAACACAATGTCAATGCTAAAAGGAACTGACAAAATGTTAACAAGATGACATAAACAGCGGTGATCGCTGGGCCTCAGCGACTAAGAGATAGCAAGGTCTGCAGACGCTGGAAATCAGAGTCAATAAAATGTGAAGGCAGAGGAGCATAGCAGCTCAGGCAGCATCAGTGGTGCAGGAAAGTCGACATTTCGGGTTCAGGACTCTACATCAGGACTCCGATGCCCGCTATCCCCCCAATATTTTATCCTATAGTTGGTCAACATTGCGTCAATCTCTGCTGTGAAAGCATTGGTTCTGCTAACACTGTTTTTGATGTTCCTGCAGAACTATATTGAGATTGGCAGCATGGAGAGCAAAGGGACCCACACCCATCTGTCACTCATTGATATGCATTGGGATCCATGTGCTGGATGCATGACAAATAGCGAGCACGAGAGAGAGAGAGAGAGATAGAAAGAGAAGAAAGAGGTGGAACATTGTAAACTGGGGAAATCCCAGCATTTAAAATAACTCTTTTTGTGACTATCAATGTTTGTGCACAAATGAAACTTCGTTTTAAGGGGAGTTTCCAGTCGTGTTCTGTTTTTTAACAAAACTGAGAACATTTAGCTGCAAACACCCTGTCGTAATAGCACCACCAGGGAGGTTCACACTGCTGCAGATGTTTTGGTTGTTGCCGTGTGGAAACTTGTTTGATGAGGAAAAACTTGGAAAAAGTAAAATTCTTGGGCTCTGGAGCAGAGAGTGCTATCAGAATTTGACTGAAACAGAAACTGGTTTTGGTTCTCTTCTGAGGACTAACTAAGGGGAAGTGTTTTTTTAGAGGTAGACAGTTGTTAGAGGAACAGGAAAAGGCCAGCTGAGACCATTACTTTCAAACTGACTACACAGAGCAATTAAAAAAATTCGCAAGATACAACAAGAGATCAAGGCCCAACCAGGTCACCTTCTGGAAATTCTGATCGTCACATATTGAAACAATAATCGGCATTTATTTAGCTTCTTTGACATCATGGGCAAAAGTTTCTACTCCCTCATGTGGCAATGGTGAGAGAGTTGGGAAAAAGCCAAAGAAATCTTAACTTTATTGGCAAATGAAAAAATGTCCTGATTTTCCTTTTAAAATTTAAACAGCAAGTTTAGATTCTCACTGGTAAGCAGTGACTACCTTGTTTCCATGCCTTTGCAACTCATGATTAATCAACTTTTTCTCACAGAGAACGGTACGTGTATGGATTGAGCTGCCAGAGGAAGTGGTGGATGCAAATGCAATTACAACATTTAAAAGGTATTTGGGCAGGTACTGCAAATGAATAGGAAAAGTTGAGAGGAATCTGTGCAAAATGCAGGAAAGTGGGACTAGTTTAGTTTCGGAATTCTGGTCAACATGGACAAGCTGGGCCAGAGGGACTGCTTCCGTGCTGCATGACTCCATCACTCACCTCATTTCTATGCCACTTCCAATTCTCTCCACTCCCCAAGAAATCAGACAGTGCCAGTTCCTGAAATAACCAGTCCAGTGTGGTCACCTAGCAGTGTCATTTTGCCACCTCTGGACCTTCAGACAGCTCCGCCTTCATCATACTGCCCCTGTGTGACACCATTTTCCTCTAACCTCCATCCAAACAAGGCAGTGATGACGACCCATCAGCCTCACTACATCATGTAGGTGAGGGACATCAATGTCACATCCCTTTCCAACTACTTACGCAGCAAATGCAGGACATGGGCTTCAACCAAATGGCCATTCCCGACCATTGAAGGGGAGCGGTCTGCAGTGGGATCATGGGGGATAATGGTCAGTCAGGGGATGGCACCACTGTCAGCCAAGGGGCTCATCTGATTCAGTCCGACGAGAACCTGGCTCTCTGTGTCTTCACAGGCCAGGGATAGAGCCACGGTCAGTCAGACAGGTCATGTGGCCACTGTCTGGGATTTCCAGCCACAGGTTGCTATGGAGATGCCGGGCTCAGGGGCTTTCCTCTCAAGTCAGCCCAAGGGCTGGGACATTGTAAATCCAAAGGGTTTCGTTAATAATGGGTAGGAGATTTCTCTGGGAGTATTCCATGGAGTCCTGGGTTAAGTGGGAAACTCAAGTCTGAAGATGGGTTTCATTGGTTGGAGTGGCTGAGTGGTTAGTGTGAAAGGCAGATGGGTGAAACCTTGTATAGCACAGGAGTTGACCAATGCTCTGGGACAGGGGCGTGGGTTGGGATGATTCACTTGTCACAAATGCAATTTGCAAAGCCACAGGCTCTCTGGGTAGATTGGGGACATTACTGGTTACTTTAAAGGGCTGAGTAGAAATGGGGGAGGCTGAAAGATGATCCAGGCCACTGCAGCTCCAACACAAAAGGGAACATAAAGGGTGTGGGGTAATTTATGTATCGCAGATGGAGCCTGCAAGACATTCACAAGGAAATAAAACAGAAGTTTTGCCATTTTCAATGCAAAGCCAAGTGGGTAATAATGATACAAAATGGCTGCTACCACATGCCGAGATGGTGGAAGTAAGGCACTGTTTTTCTCTTCAAGACAAAGTAAAAATCATTTGAAATTTAGGCTGTGTTGGGGCAATTGCATTAATCGTACATCCGTTGCTTCAGTAATACCACCCATTTAGAATAAAATTGCACCACATTGGCAGGTTATTCATTGTCCAAGAAAGAACATTACAAATTATGGCCACGAGCAATCATGGTAATCATTACATTGTTTACTCTAGTCGCCTCATTGTCAGATCAGCTAAGCAAATATAATTTGATGCTGATCTATAACTGTCCCCTGGACTTGCCATTTCTGAATCATATTCCACGAATAACACCGGAAGACAACTTTTTGAAGCTGCCACGTTCAAACATTGAACGGTTAAATATGCAAGGTCATGGTCTGCGATGTTCAAAGATGTCTTTTTGTTTACAAGATGGGGGTGCCATTACAGTGTCTTCCTGCCAGAATTTCACTCCCCCAGAGTAGCATGAATATTTTGGTTGCACAGCAATGATTTTGATAAGGTTATATACCTCAGAACTCCTTATCAAGGCATAAAGGTGCAAAGTGCCCATGATACACTGTGTCATTTTTTAAAAATTCAGTCAAGGGATTGCCCATCCCTGAAAGCAGTTAAGAGTTAATCAGATAGCTGTGGGTCTGGAGTCACACATCGGCCAGGCCTGGTAAATATGGCAGTTTTCTTCCCTAGAGGGCATTAGTGACTCAGATGGGTCTTTCCAACAATCAATTCATGGTCATCATTCGTCTCTTAATTCCAGATTTTTTTTAATTGAAGTCAAATTTCACTATCTGCCGTGGCGGGATTTGAACCTGGATCCCCAGGACATTACCTGGGTTGCTGGATTAACAGGGATATAGGCAAAATGCAGGCAAGTGGTACTAGTTTAGTTTGGGGATTCTGGTCGACATGGGCAATAACACTATGCCATCACCCCACCCAAGTGATGGCATAAAGTGAGGTTTCATTGTGATTGCTCTGAGGGCTCCACAGGACCATTTGCGAAATGATGGTGTTCTCTTTCTGGCATTCTCCATCGATTATCTCCCCTCTTTGACATGGACATTGCTTGTGACGTTGCTGCAAATGTCAAGACAAGGTCAAAGGAGAGAACAGTGTTGTCAGCAAGCCCAGCAAGAACAGCAACCTCCAGTGGTCGTGACACAGGCCACAATGAGGTGCTGGTGCGATGGAGGAGAATGAAATGACCTTGCGTCTATTTGCCTCGCTGCCATTTACCACGACTTTTGGAAATACAAATTATAGACGTCCTGGGCCACCATCACTGAGCTGTGTCATCTGATGGAGCACTTGGAAGAGCACACTGCCCATCCCTCCCAGTGGCTGTGAAGGTGACAGTTGTCCTGAATTTTTATGCCTGCAGCTAGTTTCAAGGGGGCAGTGCTACCCACAATTCCTCCAGGACAATAATCAAACAGACCACTATAGGCCTCCTTTAGAGACAGGACCACTCCAGCAGAGCTTTGTCATGGAGCTGAAAAGAAATGTTGCATATCATTGAGGCATTGCTGTACCCCTTGTAACACGAGCAGACAAAGGGGGATGTCCTGGTTGCCAAGAAAATGGGGGACCTGTAGTAATCTTATGAGGATGAAGATGAGGGCCATGCCATTGATAGATGGGTCATCCAGACAGCATAACAGAGCAGTGTATTGTCACGCATGAGAAGCCAGAGAGAGCCAAATTTTCTGAAGAATGGTCCAGACCCGAAATGTCAGCTTTCCTGCTCCTCTAATGCTGCCTGTCCTGCCGTGTTCATCCAGCCCCACACCATGTTATCACAGACTCCAGCATCAGCAGTTCCTACTATCTCAGAACCAAATTGAAACCTGATAAATGAGCCGCATTTGGGCTTTCTTTAGTTTTGTAATTTTCTGATGCTTACTTGGCAAACAAGCCCTGAGTAGTGCAAAGTCCTGTTTTTTTTTTGCAGTCTTTGGACTTTTCTGTTGCTGAATAAATGTTTCACTGTCCGTCTGATTTATCTGACGGCGATTCCACGTTTGTGTATCCAGATATTATGGGTCAACTGACTTCGGGAGAAAGCAGCAGCTAGTGCACCAATATCACACACAATTACAGGTAGCCGACTCTTGAGGCTTCAGTCAGCATATAACATCCAAGTGTGATGGCGTGGAGTTTCTTTTGATAAATAACAGGTTGCACGGAATCCTGAGGCAACTTCTGTACGCCAACTGGTTAGATCTCAATCTTTCATAGTTCATGACATGCTTCAGCATTCTGTGGGTCAGCATTTATAGGAAAGCTTTGTGTAGCTTCTCTTGGCAATGTGAGGGAGAGCAGGCATGTGAACTGCCTATTACACATTTCCTAGCTTTGAAAGACAGTGAAGTGTTGATAGACAGAATGAAACTTTGCCTCTAGAAGTGTGTAATATCATCACTGATTCTGGACTGTCACTCACAAGGTGGGTGTAAGTGTGGAATGATGTGTGCAGACCAGGTCCTAGCTCAATCCCTGCACATCACATTTTACTTCAATATTTTTTTGTATATGAAAGTGCAAAGCCTTGGCTGCAGTCATCAATGTCATAGTTGAAGGCGCCCTGATGTCTGAGCTTTCTGTGGTAAGGGCTCATTTGCATGTAAGAGACAGGAAATGTCCTGAAGAGACTTCTCATCTCTCATATCGATGTGACTTAACCAGGTCAGGTATTGACAAAGACATGACAGCTGACATTTTAAGAGTGCGAATGCATAAATATTTACAAAAGACCAAGATAATTCACATATCTAAGTGCCCCCTCGGTAAGTTTATGTCTTCCTCCCACTATATCGAAGTGTATCCTGACTCAGCTGAGGTGGAGGGAACCTGCTCTGTCACTGGACCTGTTGCCTGGAAGAATGAAGCACTTATCCCTGGGGATTTTGGGCCTGGGCACCGAGGCTTGCTGAGAGTGTGCTACTCAGATGCAGGCTCACTCTCCTCGGCTGGGAGTACTGCATGCTTTGGCATCTGAGTCTGAGCAGGTCTGGCAGCATCTGAGTGGAGGGGCTGGGCACCTATGGAGTGTCCTGAGAGGAAGTCTCTGGGGGTTCTGTGTTTGGTTCCTCCTCCCTCAGGATGCCTTGCTGTTTCCCTGAGATGAAGGGGCATCTGGAGTGAATGCAAGGGCCTTTGACCCCTTCTCATCTTCCACGGACGTTGTGTACCTATAACCAGCGAGATGGAATGCAAGTCAATGCGCATATCCCTCAGACACTGAGTGCACTGGACCCGGCTCTGTGGACCTGAATCTGTGAAACTCATTGCCATAGAAGGCTGTGCAGGCCACACCATTGAGTGTCTTTAAGACAGAGATAGGTTCTTGATTAGTAAAAGGATCAAGGGTTACAGGGAGAAAGCAAGGAAATGGGGTTGAGAAACACATCAGCCAGCGTACATATCACGGCTGAGAAACATACCAGACTCGATGGGCCAAGTGGCCTAATTCTGTTCCTATGTCTAACAAGCTTATGGCTCTACATGGTGGATTCGAACCAAGGTACTGATCATGTTGGGAGACTCCAACCTCCTTCAATCCACTTTATTGACTGTCTCTGGCAAACCTACCCGTAGTTCCTGTGCTTGCCTGCTCACTTTCACAAAGTCATTAATGGTCAAGACCATGGGATCGCCTTCTGTCTGGGAGTAAGCAGGTGCCTGATCTCTTGAAATCCTCTGAGTGGCAGAGACCTGGTCCATTTCTTATTCAACCACCTGCAGAGATATGTCAGTGATGTGTTCACCAGGTCGTGTCCCTGAATCCAATCTAGAAAGAGGACGCATCAAGGTGAAAGTCTCTGAGCTGGCAGAGGGTGCAGGTAAAAACTTGCCCAATGCACCCTTTGAGAGTTCAATGGATTCCTCCTCTGAGGAGGTGGTGGGGTTGAGTGGTAGAGTTAGACTAAGCGGTGGCCGCATGACTGTGAGGTAGCAGAAGGAAGATGGAGGTACTTAACTTGACTGTTAACAGAAGATCACTGACATCCTTCCTGCACTGCCACTCATTTTGTTTCACTTGCTACTCTGCACTGATTGAGCCCACTGTCTCTCTCTAGTCTGGTTCGATCTGGTGGCTTGGCCTCTTTTGCTGCATCACTACCCCTGCCACCTACAGCTCCCCATCAGCAAGTGGCTTCCCATTTCCCTGGCTTGTACTGCCTGAGACGGTGCATAGCTTGTCTTTAAATGTGGTGCCAGCAGCAGGGACACCAGAGAGTCCTGGCACTTCCACTCGCACACATCAAACCATTGGTCTGAATCAAATGTTGCACGAAATAGCAGCTTTGCCTGTAGAAAATGTAAGTTAGAGATCGTTAAATCAGGAATAGTATCCTTAAAGTCTCCTTCTCCAGCACTTTGCAGCCTACAAGACACTTTTAAAGTGTAAAGCAGCCAATTTCAGCACATGGGCCTCCTGAAAACAACAACTTGGCAAAGAGCTAATGCCAAAATGTTCCATTCAACGATGTTGGCTGAGGGGTAAAAGCCGTCATAGTTTTACCATACTATAGGCTGCTCTCCCAACATAGGGAGATGGATGGTAGTGGTGGGGATTTAAGCAGAGAGCCACCGCAACTTAGATGAGGTTGAGGAGAGTCCTTCACGGTAACCTCAGCTGGTGCAGGAATTGGACCCATTGTGTAGGCATCACTAGGCATTACAAGCTGACCATCCAACCAACTGAGCTAACCGACAAAATAAAAACCAAAAGCACTGCGGATCCTGTAAATCAGGAACAAAACAGAAGTTGCTGGAAAAGCTCAGCAGGTCTGGCAGCATCTGTGAAGACAAATCAGTTTTCGGATCCGGTGACCCTACCTCAGAACCCTTCGCTTTTATTTAATTTTTTGGATATGGACAACATCAGTGATCCCAATTTTCCTGAATCGCCCTTGAGATAATGATGGTTGAGCTGCTGTCTGAGCTATTTTGTGAAGGGAGTTCAAAGGCTTTCGACTTAGTGACAGTGAAAGAGCATTGATATGATTTCATGTCAGGATGGTATGTGGTTTGGAGGGGGCTTTGTTGTTAATGGATATCCTATGCATCTGCTGTCCATGTTCTTCCAGCTGAAAGAGAGGCTGTGACAATGGGCTTTTGGTAGACCCTTGGTTTGCTACCAGAAATTAGCATGGGGTAGTGATGGATAATGGTAATATCACAGGGTCACTAGGCCACAGCCAGCAACTACTGCTCTTGGGAAAGTGGGTTTCAATCCTCCTGTGCCAGGTGGATCATTGAATCATAGAATCCCTACAGTGCAGATGGAGGCCATTCAACCCATTGAGTCTGCACTGATTCTCTGAAGAGCATCCCACCCACTAAATAAATGAGTCCAATATAAATACAGTCAATTGTCATGAAACCCCGTCTGGTTCACTAATGTCCATTAGAGAAGGAAATCTGTCATCCTTACCAGGTTTGGTCTTCATGAGAGTGCAGAATCACAGAAATGTGGTCATCTCTTGACCCCCTTCGACAATCTCTAAAGAGGCAGTAAGTTCCAACCTTACTTCCAGATCCCACACAAGAATGCAAAACAGCTCAATCAAAGGGCTTTTGTCTCTAGAGAGAGGTAGAGGTGCAAAGATGTTGAGAGAGGCAATTGAGAACATTGAGCTCAGGTTACATGAACATTTCAGAGGAAGATGAGATAGACGTGAGTTGTTTAGGACACTGGCCAATGGTGTGAAATGAGTAATGTTGCATCAACTGCCTTTAAACATCTTTGCAACTGAAATGAGAATCAAGAGAGGTGGCTCAGTGGTTAGCACTGCTGCCTCACAGTACCAGGGACCAAGGTTGGATTCCACCCTCGGGTGACTGTCTGTGTGGAGTTTGTACATTCTCCCCACATCTGCAATGTGTTTCCTCCCATAGTCCAAAGGCGTGCAGGTTAGGAGGATGGGCCATGCTAAATTGCCTGTAGATTTTAGGGTGGGAAATGCAGGGATTGGGTGGGATGCTCTTTGGAGTGTTGGTGTGGACTAAATGGGCCAAATAGCCTGCTTCTACACTGTAAGGATTCTATGAACAACTGCGTTGCTTTCACTCAAAGTTTCAAAAAAAGTCACCCAGACAACGGGAATCTGGAATGCAGTGCCTGGGAGGTTAGTTGAGGTGGGAAGCCTCACAATCTTTATAAGGTATGTGGGTAAGCACTCAACATACCATAACATTCAAGGCTTTGGGCCGAGCACTGGGAAGCAGGACTTTTGTAGATTTGGTTTAGTTTTTGTTGGTGCTGTCCCGATAGGCTGAAGATCCTCTTCTGTACTGTATGATTCTATAGCTACTCAAATGATTTCACCCTTGACATTAACGGCTTCAGCTGACATGCAGCAACCTGGAAACGAAACACTGAGGATGACGGAAGTCTGACAGAAAATAGAAATAGAAAATTCTGCGAGATGAAGTTCCAGCAATCCACCAATTCTTCAGAACTGAATAAGTCGAAGATTTAACCATTTACAAGCAGCTTCAGAGGTAGAGATCCAAGGGGACCGAGAGGGATGAACAAAAGGGAAGATCTGTGATAAGCTGGAAAGGCGAAGCTGTTGACCAGTAAAATTGCAAAAGGGATGATGGAGTAAAACTAAAAATGAATAAAACTAGGACATATAGAGCAACACAAGATGGAGTCAGTGGCACTCTCCCAGTTGATGGTACTTGTGGTCAATTAAATTATATGGTGTAAAATCTAACGCAGTCAAGACAAAATCACTAAATATATGCTCCCAATGTATACATTCTGCATATCATGCACACCCTTTGTTATGACATTTGTTTGCACTGGGCAAGAAATTCTTATGCAAGACTGTGAGTCACTTTGTTCAGTTTGAACAGTATGTGTCTTTCCTGGCTCTGTATTAATGCAATCTGGGTTATTCGTCAATGAACTTCAAATGAGTAACTATCTGGTTTACAAAGTTGCTGATCAACATCAAAACACAATTATCATTAACAGCCAATTGCCAAATCTCCAGTTTCTGAACAGTTTCAAATGACAGCAAAATTGCAGAGATTAACACCCTTTTCTCATGGAACACGAGAGACGCAAAATTGGAGTCTATTTATCAGATTGCCTAATATGTGAGAATGATGGCAGCCATTATTATGGAAGCAGTGTCAGGGGATATTTAATTATTAATACAACCTGATGCTCAGCATGTCAATGTACCTTTAAAAGACAGATTCATGATGTAATTGTATTAGGTACCATCTTACTTGGGATCACTCAAAGCCATTGGAAGCATGCTGCTTCTTGTAACTGAATAGTTTAACATGATAACTCAGATGCCCTACGAGGGCAATATCTGCAGATAACCAAAGGCTGGCGTAAACATTTCTCTACCTTTCAATACCATGTTATCCATTTCTAGTTTCTTACATTATGAGGGATAACATGAGCATTGGTACAATTGGTAAAGACACTGCTGGAGGAAGACCCAGATCAAGCAGATTTAGCATGTTACTATGACAGGGCAGTTGTGTGTTGTCGATGTTTCCAACAGTTCTTTAAGGATGAAATGAGTAGAATGATGAAGAATTATACATACTGCAATTGGAATTCCAAATGTTAGAAAATAGTGAGTCAGGAGAAACCTGAAACAAAACAATGCTGGAAATTAGAAAACAAAACAGAAAGTGCTGGAGAGACACAGCAGGTCTAACAGCAACTGTGGAGAGAAACAGAGTTAACGTTGCAAGTCCAGCATCCCTTCATCAGTGAAAGCAGCTGGACGATGGAGGTATATATGTTGATGATGGAGGAGGAGGTGGTGGTATTTGTGGGGCGGGGTTTGCAGGGAATGGCATAAGAATGAGGGAAAGAATTGAGACAAATAGATGAAGATGATGCCCAAAGAGAGAGACAGAGAGAGATAAAAATGGGAACCGAAAGAACTGTGGATGCTGTAAATCAGGAACAAATACGGAAGTTCCCGGAAAAGCTCAGCAGGTCTGGCAGCATCTGGGAAGAAAAAA
>JAHRHZ010000040.1:36681273-36697334 GCA_024137785.1 Ginglymostoma cirratum | reverse complement strand
GGAAAAGCTCAGCAGGTCTGGCAGCATCTGGGAAGAAAAAAGTCAGAGTTAACGTTTCGGGTCCGGTGACCCTTCCACAGAACTGGGGAAAGGGTCACTGGACGTGAAACGTTAACTCTGACTTTTTTCTTCACAGATGCTGCCAGACCTGCTGAGCTTTTCCAGCTAAAAACGAGAAGTAGATAAAAGCATTGTGAATAATAAGCCAGGGAAGAAGTTAATGCTGAATAGGTGCAAATAGGTGTTATGAATAGTTTAAAACTGTTGGTTGTGCTAGGAGCAACTCATAGAGAACAGAGCAGGAGGTGTGGGTGTGGATAACAAAGATAGAGGGGGACGTTCACACTCTTGAAATTGTTAAACTCAATGTTGAGTCCTAAATCCTGTAATACAGTAGGCCACACCTCATGTTCCACCTCGGGCAGCGGGTGACAGCTAGCTGGCCACAAGCCTTGAGTAACCAATAAATGATAGTCTTGTCTGACCAGGCAAGCAATTACAATTCAGTGTTGAGATTAATGACCTATTTAGCAGCTTCTGCGTGAATGGACGGTGTGATGTTATCAGAACAAGAGTTTCGTACGAGGGAAAGAATCCGCCTTGGGTGACCAGATTCAAAGCTTGTGCTGTTCTTTGTGCTCAGCTTGTAGAGCAATTGGCCATGTTTTGCCTGGCCCTTCCTCCCGAGGTTGGGAGTGGTTCAAGTTTATGGCGGATGGGCAGATCCTGGACTATTACTGCTCAGGTCCATTCCCAGTTTGCCATTGGTGATGTTTTCAGCCAATCCCCCAGGAGGTTCATGGTTGAGAGACGGGCCAGCCATCAGTTTTCAGGGTGTGGAATGTACTCCAGTATGGCCTAAGATACCATATTTGTGGAGTGGCTCCTGAGCCATGTAGCAACCTTCGAATGGGCGTCCTGTCAGAGCAAGTTCCTAACCTGGAAACTCAAACACTAATGCTGTCCAAAATCTGGCTGATCCTCTGGCTGCTGGTCCACATGTTAAAAGTCCACTGGAGAATGGGTAGTTAACTAATACTCTTAAAGCATCAAGTAAGGGCACTGAAGAGATGTAACTGGGATTTTCCAGTTTGTAGACAGGCTTTCTACACTCACATATCCTTGTTTGAAGGCAAGTGTTTGATCAATGGTTCTAATAATAGTGTTAACTGTTCTAAAGAAGCAATCTAACAGCTGTAAGGATTATCTTTATTAAAACGTCTCCTCCATTTTGAAGTCAGCTCTCTCTTCCCTACCTACATTGACGGTGCCTACCTCTGACAGCCACCTCTCAGAGCCTCCTTTCGGCCCTCTATCATCTCAAGCCTACCTCCATTTTGAATGGGATGGTGAGCATGTGACTGGTCAGGTGTTTGACAATCATGTCAGACCTCAGGCTCCGATGGGACACAAATTTGAAATGTAGAAATGGCCACAATGTAGAGATCCTCAAGAATCCAGCCTAGAGACCCTGCAAAGGGGTATAGGTTGGTTCAGTGAGCACTTGATAAAGAGAAGTCAGATGGAGCATCAAATGTGAAAATGTGAGGTTTTCCACTTTCATGGGAAGGACATAAAAGCAAAATAGTATTTGAATAGAAAAAGATTGCAGAACACTGCAATACAGAGGGACCTGTTGCCTTCAGACATAAAGTACAAAATATTAGCATGTAGGTACAGCTACTGTTTAGGAAAGCAAATAAAATGTTGACCATTATTGCAAGAGGGGTAAAGTATTGAAGCGTGAAACTCTTGTTACATCTGTGCAGAGCTTTAACACTTAGAATACAGCATAGAGTTTTAATTTCCTCATGAAAACACGGATAAATATGCATTGGAGGTAACTCAGAAAACGTTGACCAGATCTGAGACAAAGTAGCTGTTTTATGAAAAATGTCTGAAGCAGATTGAGCCTGTATGTGTTGACGCTCAGGAACAGTGATAATCTAATGGAAACAGATAGTTGGTGGGATAAAAACAGAAACTGCTGGAAAATGTCAGCAGATCTGCCAGCATCTATGTAGCGAAAACGAGTGAATGTTTCTTCAGTTGGTGAGATGGTGGTTTCCCTCATGGAAAAGCACAGATCAAAGGGGTCACTCATTTAAAAGGGAGTCGAAGAGGATTTTTCTCATCAGAAGCTACCTGAGAGAGCCATTGAGTCAATGAACACATTCAAGGCTTATATATTTCAGTTTCATGAGCTTTAGGGGAGTCAAGGGTTATTGGAAAATGTAGTAAAGTGGAATAGAGACTAAAATCAGATCAGCCATCATCTTATTGAATGGTAGGGTAAGCTAGAGGATCTGAATAGCCTAACCCTGCTTCTATTTCTTATGTTATTAAGTCCACAAATTAGGGAAATCTCTACAATCACTAGGGGTCACTGATAAACAGTGACTCACCAACATACTATCTTAGGCCACAACTGCAAAGTCATTTTCAGACTAGTCACTACTTTCATTTTCCAACATAATTATTCATTTCACGATTTCTGTCATCTTTGCACAGGCTGTGACCTTCTGTTGCCACCAGATTGAAACCAATGATTAACGATTATGAGTACATGGTTTGCAATCTCTAAGAAATCAATGGGTGATGTGATCATGCTGTTCACAAGTTTCAAAGGATTTTGTCAGGTCAAAACAGAGAAATGATTTCCTTTGGGGAATTTGGAAAGAGCAGGGCATGTTTTGAAAAGATCTTTAATTAGTGATAGGCAATTAAGAAGAAAATAAGGAAGTCCTCTTTCAATGGAGGGAAGGAAATTATATCAGACTCTCTTGAGCACAAGACCATAGGCGTCAAAAATTATTGCAGCTTTCAAAATTGCGGCCAGTCTTCCACGACTGAGACAGGTAAACTGAGTCAGGAAGTTTGCCAACTTTGTAGGATTGCTTTCCTTTAGAGCACCCAGCTGAACCATTTTAACTTGGATGGTGGGGAGTTGGGCAGTGGTGAGTGTAGGATTGGGCCTGGCCTTTCCAACCCTGGAAGCTGAGCCCAGGCATCTACAGGACAGGACAAATGAAGTAACTGTTCAGTTCTCTGTGACATTGTCCAAGCTGTAATAAAGGATTTACACTCCTTCACTCCTCACACCATTTCACACCTCTCTCTCAAATCCCATATCCCTATACGCTCCCTATGCAAACTCATCCCCCTTCCAATCACCCATAACACACTATGTAGACAATCCTTGAGCTGTGTAAAAACAATAGCATGTGTGGAGCTACTTGAAATACCCTTTCAGAAATGTTCTTTGCAAAACAAATTGTTGTCCATACAACCCAATTGGAAAAAGCAATGGGAAGGTCATTAAACATCTATAATAGAAGCCGTCAAACACATCTCCTAATCTTATCAAAGTAAACATTGAGACATTGGCAAAAGAAATCACAGAAAGAATAACTTATTATAACCACTTAGAGATGTTAACAAATCAGGCCTGGCATTGGTGGTGGGTGGGTGGGGGTTCACAGAATATGTTGACATTGAGTTGACATAGAGGGTACGAAGGAACATGGGGAAAGCCGGGGACATGGTTAAGACTTCCGGGGCCTACTTTTCAAATGGTTCCCAAATCAAACTATGGTTTATGACTCCTCTGAAGGGCAATGAAATAAGGATACGTTTTGGGGTTCCCTTGAACTTTAATTGTAAAATAATGTCAAATTAAGACGATGGATTGAGTTTTGAAAGAGCCAGTCTAAAGTTTGATAGTCCTGGTTAGTTACAGGACCCATTCCAGGTATAAATAGGTTTTCACAAGTTTGACAGCGTTTATTCTATTTGCCATAACAAATACAAAAGAAATGATACCCAACAAAACCGATGGTTTCAATCTATCCATGGTGCGAGGCCATTTTGTGCCATTAGTTGACTGGACAAAGGTCTTTTGTTCTGTTATGTGGACTGAAGTTCGTCTCTGTCTTTGGTTTCCCTTTTTGACATCAAACCACTAAAAGCCCAGGCCTTATTGACCCTTCTCAATAGTACATAATCAGTTCAAGATGAATCTTGAATTCAACGAATAATATCCTGCCCAATTCCTGATTGATTTCTTTAAAAAGTAATGGTCATCTTGGTGGATCACTTAAAACTGTTGCATTCTTTAACATGCCAATCAGTTTATAATGTCATCTCTTTTATAAAACCTTGTCCCTGTTTGTTAACTAGTTCCATAGATCTTTGAAAGGACATGATGCCACCCATGAGTGATGCGTACATTGACTTAGAGTATATAGTGGCACCTCCTACTGATTAGCTATCATTCCAAATTGATTGATCTTCAAAATTCAAAACGACAAGGCTACAAAACTCACTACAGAACCTAATTTCAAAATTATACATTCATATATTGGTCTGTTACATACTCAGTTAAAAAGAGCTAAACCATTTTGCAACCTAGCAGTGTCTTTGAGTAAAAGTAAAACTTAAAAATAACTCAGCTATGCACATGAGACATGGAGAGAGCGGATCTCAATATATAAGAAAAGGCTAGTGCTTGTAATTGGCATGGGGATCCTGGAATCAACAGAAATGCTGACCTGAGACTGAGACAGATCTTTGTTAAGTACAGGTATTAAGGGTTATGATCTCAGGCAGAAATCGGAGTTGAAGGATAGACCCACCCGATCCACTCGAACCAAAGAACATGTTTAAGAGGATGAATAATTTCAATTCTGACGTGTTAGGGTGTTAGGCAGTTTCCTATTAGAAAGCTGTAGGACAGGAATTCTATTTTAATAGGATAATAATGAGACTTGTGTTCATATCCTCTATGGCTTGGCCTCTGCCCATCTCAGCAACCTTCTCCTGCCAATTCACGCTATGAGACGTTGCTTTCCTGCAGTTCTGTCCTCCTGTGTATCTCCAAATATCATTGCTTCACCTTTGATGACCTCACCAAAGCCATCTGGGACCTGAGCTCTGGAATTTGCTTCCTAAGTCTTACTGTGATTACTTTCTCGTAGAAAATGCTCCTTAACACTTACTTCCTGGACAAAGCTCCCATTCACCTAATATCTCATACGTGGCCTGGTGTTAAATTCTGTTGGATAACACTTCTGTGCAGCATGGTGAGACAGTTAGTGAAGTTAAAGGAGCTGTGAAAATTCATGTCCTAGGTGTTGCCTCTCAGTTGGTAAAAGGCTGTGAAGGTACTTTCACTGTTCCAACTCTATTTCGCAGGTAGAAAAGATCAGTGTGATCTGTCCCGAATTTCAATTCAGTTACTATCCAAGAGCTGAGCAGGTCATAAATGACGTGTTTGCAGCACAGAGAGCAAAAGATTTGGAATGAGACCAATTTAAGGAGCAACTTTCCAATGCTACCTATTAGTCATAAAGCAGAAGAAGAGTTTTAATGAATTAAATCTTTGTTGAGAGTAAAATCCTTGACATTCTTCTTCTCCAAAGTTAAATAACTTTATTTTCACATTTCCTACTTCTTCTAAACGCTCCTTTCACTTCTCTGGCTCTTGTCATTAATATCATCCCAACCTACTTCTTATTTTCATCTCCAGATGACACTGCCTTTGCCTTACACCATCATTCCTTTTGTAATTTCAATCAGCTTGGCTCTCCACTCTATCATAGACACTTTTGTTAGTTTGTTCCTCCTGTAACGATACTCCCTGCCTCTTTGCTTAGTTTAAAGCTGTTCAATCTCTAACTTCTTCCAGTTCAGCTGAAATGTCATCGACCTGAAATGCTGGTCCTGATTTAAATTGGAAACAGTGAGGGCCGTGTCTGATAATATGCAAGGAAGGCAGAACAACAGGCGGGTTTCAGGAAGACACATGGACGTGTTAAACTGAAAACAGCATTTCGGAATCAACATAACTGAGTAAAAAGAGCGTGAAAATTGAAGAGTGATGTCCCCAGAGGGGATGCAAGCAATAGCCGAACACCCTGGCATTAATTATGGATGTCACCAGCTTCCCAAACTTGCTGCCAATTTCACCACTAATTTAAACTGGCGCCCACCCTCCACTCACCCCAAAATTCACACACTCTTCTGCATAAAAGTTCATGAATGCTGACTGGTCAGTAGGGTATTTTAATCCCTATGATTTGTTACTTTACAATGATGCAAGAAAATTGACATGGCGTGATCATTTATCATGCCAATGCAACTCATCAGATCCTTGCATACACGGGTTAAATATAAAACGAAGCACTACTCTCATTTATTCATGGCCAGCAATAATAATAATCTTTAATAGCAGAGGTGAACAAATCTTGCATATTACATAGATTTTATCAGCTGTTCCTACACCTTGCATGGAACATTCATTCAAGTCTCACAGATGACAGGCAATGTCCGTTCCCTCCATCACACACAATGGGTCCACTGCAGGAGGTGCTGCATTAATTCACCGAGCTATTCAACAGCGCCCATCTCCTAGCAACCTCTATCATGAAGGAAAGACAAGACAAAGACACATTATTGACTTCCCTCCTGGTGATATTCATCGCCCTTGCTCTGTCAGTGTCAGGGAATTCCCTAAACAAATCCATCGTGGGAGCAGTGTCAGCACCAGGTCCATTGTGGTTCATTAAAAAGGCCCAGGGAATCTCCTCAGGGAAACGCAAGAGAAAAGTGTAGCGTTGCAAAGAACACGTTCCGAGAACAAATTTTATAATGTGGGGCAACTGCACGCACTCATTGCGTGATTGAGTTTCCATTAGAACTTCTGTTTTAGATTATTTCCCTCCATCTGTAATGTTACGCCCGTCCAAAAATTACAGAATGGCACGGCATAGGAGGAGGCAGCTTGGCCCATTGTGTCCCTGCTAGCCTTTTGAAACAGCCGTCCACCGATCCCACCGCTCGGATTTTCCTAACACTCCTGAAATGTTCTCCCATTCTCCCTTTGAAAGATTTGTTTCATGGCCCTCCAGGTCTTTTTAAAATGTTATTATGGAATCTAATTCCGCTGGTCTCTCAGGCAGTGCGTAAGAAATACTCCCCATCTTCCTGGGCAACAAACTCAACTTTTATGCTGAGTTCTGAGGAAGGGTCACCGGACCCGAAATGTTAACTCTGACTTTTTTCTTCACAGATGCTGCCAGACCTGCTGTGCTTTTCCAGCAACTTCTGTTTTTGCCCAACTGTATACTTCACACTGAAAAGATAACATAGAATGCAATTGCCACTTTCTACCTTATAGCTAATTTATTACAAAACAGAAGAGATTTGTGCTTATAGAGGGTTTTTCTTGACCTCAGGATGATTCAAAACCTCATCTCAGACAATCTTCAAAGTGTTCTGTTTTTATTCTTTCACAGCATGATAGCATTGCTGACTAGATCAGCATTTATGGTCCATCCCTAAGTGCATTTAAGTTTCAACCACATTGCTGGGGGTCTGGAGTCACATGAAGGTCAGACCAAGTATGGATGTCAGTTTCTTTCCCCAGAGGACATTAGAAAACCACGTAGGTTTTTCAGCTATAATCATAATCATCATTAGACTCTTAATTCCAGATTTTTTATTGAATTCAAATTCCACCATTTGCCATGGCAGGTTTTGACCCCAGGTCTACAGAACATTTGTTGGATCTCTGTATCAACAGTCTAGCAATAGGAACATAGCAACATTGATGATAGGAGCAGGAGGAGGCCATTCGGTCCTTCGAGCCTGCTCTGCCATTCTTCACGACCATGGCTGATCGTCCAACTCAATAGCCTAATCCTGCTTTCTCCTCTTAACCTTTGATCCCATTCGCCCCAAGTGCTATATCTAGTCACCTTTTGAACACATTCAATGTTTTGGCATCAATTAATTCCTGTGGTAAAGAATTCCACGGGATCACCACTCTCTGGGTGAAGAAATGTCTCCACATCTCTTTCCTAAATGGTGTACCCCGAATCCTCATACTGTGACCCCTGGTTCTGGACACAGCCACCGTCGGGAACATCCTACCTGCATCTACCCTGTCCAGTCCTGTTAGAATTTTATAAGTGTCTATGAGATCCCCCCCTTATTTGTCTGAATTCTAGCGAAAACAATCCCAACCTAGTCAATCTCTCTTCATACCTGGAATCAGCCTGGTAAACCTCTGCTGCATTCCCTCGAGAGCAAAAGCGTACTTCCTCAGAAAGGGATACTAAAATTGCACACAATATTCCAGATTTGGTCTCACCAAGGCCCTGTACAACTGCAACAACACATCTCTTTTCCTGTGCTCGAAACCTCATGCAATGAAGGCCAACATACCATTTGCCTTCTTTACTGCCTGCTGCACCCGCATGCTTACCTTCAGCGACTGGTGCACAAGGACACCCAGGTCCCGCTGCACACTCCCATCTCCCAATTTAAGGCCATTGTTGTCTGGATTTGTTGAAATGGGCTAAGACAGAGACTATATGCAGCTGTTTCCTCTTTGTACCTCATCCTGCCTAGTGTTGTGGAAAAGCCAGCGGAAGCCAGTCATATGACTCAGGGTATAAACCACTGCTGGAACTCAAGCCTCCAACCACAGAGTCAGGAGACAAGGATCATCTGTTCACAGGAGCTGCTATAAGCCTTTGACACCAGCAAATGGACTCACCCATGATAGTTAACAAACTATCATATATTTATGGACTCATATATTTGAAATTTGTACATGAACACCAGCACAACTGGACATTATGAGCTTATCCCTGTAGTAACTGCGTTCCCCTCTTTGGTGAATGTGTAGTAATCCATTAGCCATTCATCCATCAATTCAATGGGGGATTCCATCATCAGTGTAGGGGAGATCAAACAAGGATTCCCCAGCACCATTGTCGACAGGGCCCTCAACTGAGTCTGACCCATCTCCCGCACTTCCACCCTCAACCCTTCTCTTCCCTCCCGCAACAGCAACAGGGTTCCCCTTGTCCTTACCTGCTATCCCACCAGCATCCACATCCAGAAGATCATCAGACACCATTTCTGACACCTCCAGTGAGCTGCCACCACCAAACACAATTCCCCTCCCGTTCCTTGCCTGCCTTCCGCAGGGACCGTTCCCTCCTAGACATCCCGGTCTGCTCTTCCTCCACCCCCAACACCCTCCCACAGCCCCACAGCACCACGGCGAAGGTGCAACACCTGACCATTTACCTCCTTCCTCCCCAGTATCTAAGAGCCCAAACATACCTTCCAAGTGAATCAGCACTTTACCTGCACTTCCCAGAATTGAGTCAACTGCATTCGCTGCTCACAATGTGGTCTCATCTACATTGGGAAAATGAAATGTAGACTGGGTGACCGCTTTGCAGAACATCTACGTTCTGCCCACAAAAAAGACCCTGAGCAACCTGTTGCCTGCCACTTTAACACACCTCCCTAATCCCTGGCCAACATCTCTGTCTCTGCCTTGCTGCAGTGTTCCAGCAAAACTCATCGCAAGCTGGAAGAACAACACCTCATTTTCCACTTGGGGACCCTGTAGCCCTCCGGACTCAATATCAAGTTCAATAATTTTGGGGCCTTGTCTCTCCCATGTCCTAGCCCCCTACCCCACTCACCAGACCTTGTTACCACATAGCCTACCATTACACACCCCCTGTTGTTAGTCACTAACAGTCCCCATTAACAGCTATTCACCCTCCTAGCCAGATCATTATCAACTCCTTTGTCTATCCAACTGCTCTTCTCTCTCTTCGGGCTCTATCCTATTGTTTACTCCCTACCCAATCACCTCCCTATTTTCTGCATATAAACCGATGTTTTCCCAGCCACTATCAGTTCTGAGGAAGGGTCATCAGACCCGAAACATTAACTCTGATATTTTCTTCACAGATGCTGCCAGACCTGCTGAGCTTTTCCAGCAACTTCTGTTTTTGTTCCTGATTTACAAGCATCTGCAGTTCTTTCGGTTTTGATATATTTCCAAGTCAGGATGGTGAATGGCTTAGAAGAGAAACTGCAGATGGTGGTGTTCCCATGTACCTGCTACCCTTGTCCTTCTGGATGGAAGTGGTTGTGACTTTACAAGGTGCTATCTAAGGATTTTTGGTGAATTTTATCCCGTGAACTAATGAAAAAGAGCTTTTCTTTAGGTCTTAAGATGCCTAGCTCCACAGGATAATGCTAGAAGGTACGTTGCCCCACTCTGTTTAAGAATCTGAAACAGGACAAGAAATTAGGTCATTGCCCTTTCTTCTGCAGCAACTGATTTTTGATTTAACCCCAAAACAACAGGATTTCTCTGTGATTGTACTATTGGTGTCCAGGTCATTATGTGTAACAGAATACAATGCAGAACTGTTTTCCAGTTTGCGAGGGACTGGTAATCCTATTAAATGAACCCACCAGACAACGATAGGGAAAAGAGAATGTTAAATAGGTACAGTCGGTTTCTGGTTTCGAGACAGAGGGAAGCAAATTTCAACCTGAAACATGCTGTACCAAATTTTACATGGAGGCTTGTGATGCTGACCTTTCATGCCAAAGTGGAAAGCAGGCCATCTTTCATATCATTGACATCAGTGGTTAGCACTGCTGCCTCAAAGCGCCAGGGACCCAGGTTCAATTCCACCCTCGGGCGACTGTCTGGGTGGAGTTTGCGCGTTCTCCCCGTGTCTGCATGGGTTTCCTCTGGGTGCTCCGGTTTCCTCCCACAGTCCATGGATATGCAGGTTAGGTGGATTGGCCATGCTAAATTGCCCATAGTGTTCAGGGATGTGTAGATTAGGTGGGTTATGGGGGCTGGGTCTGGGTGGGATGATCTGAGGGTTGGTGTGGACTTGTTAGGCCGAAGGGCCTGTTTCCACACTGTAGGGATTCTTTGGAATCTTTGAAGACATCCTTCTCCTGATATTCTGAAAAAGTAGTCAACTCACATCACAATGCCAGCTCGACCAGAACTCTTGCTTTTTCACAACTTGTCAAAAACAACTCTGAACTGAGAGACTGTTGTCCATCCACTCAGTTATTGGAGTGGAAGATGCACCTTCAAGATAAATACTGTCACAACTTAAAATCCTGATGTGTGTACTGTAACGTCACTGTCTAGATTTCACAGGAAAGTTGTCTCTCTAATCTTTTCTTCCATTGAATTATTGAGGTTAATGGAAGGTCCCTCATCCCTCCCTGTCCATACCCTGGCTGCATCATCCTCAAAAAAAAATCATCACACCCAAAAAATCATTTGAGAATACTCCAGGCAGAATAAGGGATGAATTGCTTACAGCCTTTACTCCCAAACTTCTTCCTAACATTCATCAATCTTATCTATAGTCAAAAGGAATTCCTTTGTTCATCGTGACTCTTTCACGAACGGTCATGGTGATTTCTAGCCCCTGCTGCATTCCTCATGGCAACACTCTGACCAATCAGAGCCAATCTGCCTGGTGTGAATATTTTTGACTAAAATGGGCAGTGAATGTTAATGCTGCACCTCCATGCCAGCCTACCAGCACCCTCTTCTCGTGTTGTATAAATTGGTGTTCCCTTTCCAAGGGAGGCTTCTTGCCTGTCAGCCCTGGTGGATACAAGATGCAAAGTTGTGACTTTATGTCCCTTTTTGGAAATGTTTAAATTCCTTAATCCTTCCTAATGCCATTGCCAGTCTGCTATCTTAGCCAAGCTGTTCGGGTTACCATAAGCTTGTTGTATCACTTTGAGTTTCCTGCTGCAAACTAATTTCTCACCCCCACCCTGTCCACTTCCCAACACCAGTTTTCCAAAAGTCCTGGCAAAGAAAAGGCTGTTGAACCAACACTATCATCTCTGAGCAGACCCCAGTGGAATGATTGCAACACTGTAGTGTAATTAGAGACACATCAAGGCAGTCATCCAAATTAGACGCCCAAATGTCTTTACAAACAAGTCTTCCAATCCAATCAAAACACACAGGCACACACAGACACAAACTCTCCACCCTAGTAGAGAATGATGCTTGCCATCAATACTTTCTGCAAGTTTATCGAGGCCAGAGGGGAGGGAAAATTACAACTTGTCACAACAGTGAAACGTGTGGTTGATTGCAACACTTTGCAACCACAAGAGTCACATTACAGGAACACTTAAGCCAATGTCAACAATTTTTCAATTTAAAGACTAACATTTGAAGCTATGTTATCAGAAAGCACACGCTTCTACCTTGTCAGCTTAGTTCTGTGGCTCACATTCTGAACTCTGAGTTACAAGGCTGCAAATTCGAGTCCAGGTCAATGACGAGCTCATAAATAATAGGCTGATGCTCCTGTATTTGTTCCGAGAGAGCTCAGTTGGTTTGCAGTGCAAGGTGATGACAACAGCATGGGTTCAATTCCTGCACTGACTGAGGTTACCCCATGGAGGTCCTGCTTTCTCAATTTCTCCCTTTGTCTGAGGTGCAGTGACCCTCAGCTTTATACTTCACCTGTCGTCTATCTCCAATGAGAGAGCGGGGAGATGGTGACTTCACCTTTTCTGAGAGAGCATTACACTGTTGGAGGGGTTGCTACTCAGATGAGGTGTTAACCCAAGGTTCCATCTGGCCCTCTTAGATGAACATAAAATATAGCAGTACTCTATTTCGAAGAAAAGTAAGTGTGTTTTCTCCAGCGTCTCGGATAATAGTTATCTGTTAATTAACATGATGAAAACTAATGATCTAATCACTATCTCGTCACTGCTTATGGTAGCTGCTGTCCACTGATTAGCTGCATTCTTTCTACATTAGACTCTGTCAAACCTGACCTGCTGTGTTCCTCCAGCTCCACACTGTATTGACTCTGACTCCAGCATCTGCAGTCCTTGCTATCTCCGAGCTCGAGACTCTTTCTGGTACTGTGATGGATGCTCCATTCAAAAGTAGTTAAGGTATCAGATATGCCTCAGTTAGTAGAACTCCTGCCTCCTGAGGCTGAGAGTAATTTTTTCCGCAGCTCCAAGTAGAAAGGCTTGAATTCATTCACACTACATTGTTGCAATCCTTTGTCTGATCCAATCTTGTCAGTTCACAGTTTTCCAATTAGGGACTTGTACATGCCTCTCATGTTCAAAGAGGCCTGCGAGCATCATTGCCTATCAGAGTTTCAAATTGTACATTAACAAGTGAGGAGGTTTAAGTATACAATGGAGAAATACACTGAAACATGGACTAAGGTTAAAGTTGAATAAAAAAAAATGTTAGCAGGAACGCTGCCCTCTCTATTAAAGGAAAATGGTTAGTGATTTGATGGGGTTTCCAGTCATTAATTTGAGAAATATTCCAACCTCAGGAATTTACTTACAACTTTTGCTTTGGGGACTTCAGATGAGGTTTCATCTGAAACCTCAGAGCTAGCGTGGATAAAAATATCAACTGTTAACTGAAAGATGATACATTTGCTCATATGTCAAACAACTCAATACCATTCTGCAGCTGTGTTTTTCCAACTGAGCTTCAACCATCCCACATAAACTGCAAAACAGCGAAACTGCAAGGTAAAGCAGCTTTCACAACAATAACAATTTGCATGTATTTAGCACTTTTAACGTGGTAATATGTCCCAAGGTGTTTCGCAGAAGAGTTATCACATGTAGTTTGACGCGAAACTGTGTAGGGATATCAGGAGTGGCGACAAAATTCTTGATCAAAGAATTAGGTTTTAAGGAATGTCTTAAAGAGGGAGAGACAAGTTGGGGGAATGGAGTTGGAGGTTTACGATGAAAATTCCAGAAAATCGAGAGCGGAAGGCACACTTGCCCATCGAGGAATAATTTAAAATCACTCACGTGCAAGTCAGCAGCACAGAAGGAATACAAAGTTATCAGATCTCACAACGGAAAGCCCTTGGAAGGATTTGAAAACAATTTTAATTATTCTTCTATAAGGTTCACTGAATAAAAAAAGGCAATTCTGCTCATCACACTTTATGTTACAAAGGTTTGCTATCCCTTTGCACCTGTTACATTCACCTCGCTTGTGTTGCCTTGGAGAAAACTGCCTGTTGGTTGACACAAGCACTCCAATTATTGGTAGTTTGAACGATTCCAATGTCTACAACTGTCTGAGAAAAACACAGTTTGTTTTGTCTGGCATGAGAGTGCCCTTGAGTTACCGGCATTTTGGAACTTTTAATAGGAGAGTTTTTGTATTAACATATTTTGTCTCAAGGATTTTGTATACCTCACAAAAAATAACATGAAACCAGCATCTGGGCTGGGGCTCCAACTTTTCTTCAAACATGTAGCTTTGAAAAGTCACAACTGAGTCAGAAAACTATGCGTTCCAGCCCTCCCCCTAAGCACATCTTTTGGCTGGCATGGCAGTATTTTGCTGAGGGAATGCTTATCTTTTGGATAAGACTGCATAAAGCCATAGCCCTAACACTTTCTCAAGTCAATGTTAAAGGTCCTTTGGTATTCTCTGAAGAGCAGGGATGCATGCCTTTTTTTTGCTAGCATTTATCTTCTACGCAACTTGCAAAGCACATAATCTTATAAATTTGTTCATTTCAGTTCCTGGGAGCTAACATTTCTACAAATTAGATGCTGGTGCAAATTAGATGCAATGGATTCCAAAAATGCTACATTGTTTACAAAAGACATTGGGACGTTCTGAGCTCCTGAGGGACACCATATAAATATATACAAGTCTCTCTTTCCTTATCATAACCAACTTCCTGACAGGCACTCAGGTTTTCACCAAACCATGGGGTTATGCGTGTTATTCTAAAATGAGCCAGAAGAAGTCAGATGCATAAATCCCACTCCCACCTCCCATGGATCCTATTTTCCCCTGGAAGGTAAAGGGGCAGGATCAGGAGACCTGAACTCAGTAGGGCCTTGTGAACTCAGTTCAAAGACACCTCATTTTAGCTGGGGCAAAGCCCATTTCTCACAGTGCAAGCCCTATGGTTTTTTATCAGTAGGCATAGATACTCATAATAAGCAGATAAGGTTTGTAGAATTATGCAACTGTCAAGTTGTTTAAATTCCTGTACTGTAAATATTGAAAAGAAAACAATCTGCTAAGGCAAGGAGATAACAAGGTGTAGAGCTGGATGAACACAGCAGGCCAAGCAGCATCAGAGGAGCAGGAAAGCTTGACGTATCAGGTCTAGACCCTTCTTCAGAAAATGAACTGCTAAGGCTCTGAGCTGAAGAGTATCAGACACTCCAGTCTCAATAGTTGTTCAGCAACTCTGTCTGAGACTTCCCATTATAGCATCATTACTGCCTGCCTGCTTTCAGGACCTATCATTATCACAGTGAGGGCATTGTAAATTTATAGTTTTACTGACAGCTGCCAAAGGTTATTAAGGGATTAGGTCTCTTTGAGGTGGGATGATGAATAGAAATTCATGTTCTCGTAAAGGGGATGTAAATGTTTTAAATGGGCCTTTATCAGCAAAACTTTTTTGATAAATAGTGAAGTCTGCAATAGATATTTAGAATTTTTTTTATATTTGGTCTCGGCATGGGTCCGATGCCTGCCTTTGGTGGACAGTGGGTGAGTTGACAAGGATGGAAGGTGGGTCATTCAATGGTGAGTTATAGAGTTGGAGAGTCATACAGCACAGAAACAGACCCTTCAGTCCAATTCATCTGCACTGACCGGACATCCTAAGCTGACTTAGTTCTATTTGCCAGCATCCAGCCCATATCCCTCTAAACTCTTCCTATTCATGTACCCATCCAGATGCCTTTTAAATGTTGTGATTGTACTAGCCTCCACCACTTCCTCTAACAGCTCATTCCACACACACACCACCCTCTGTGTGAAAACGTTACCCCTCACGTCCTTTTTAAATCTTTCCCCTCGCACCTTAAACCTATGCCCTCTAGTTTCAGGTGCCCCCACCCTAGGAAAAAGACCTTGGATATTCACTCAACCCATGCCCCTCATGATTTTACAAACCTCTATAAGAGTGTCCCTCAGCCTCCGAGGCTCCAGGGAAACAGGTCCCAGCCTATTCAGCCTCTCGCTATAGCTCAAACCCGCCAACCTGGCAACAACCTTGTTAAGAAGATAGTAGGAACTGCAGATGCTGGAGAATCTGAGATAACAAGGTGTAGAGCTGGATGAACATGGCAGGCCAAGCAGCATCAGAGGAGCAGGGAGGCTGACGGTTCGGGCCTTGACCCTTCTTCAGAAATTTCTGAAG
>JAHRHZ010000040.1:36598614-36666273 GCA_024137785.1 Ginglymostoma cirratum | reverse complement strand
TAGGAACTGCAGATGCTGGAGAATCTGCGATAACAAGGTGCAGAACTGGATGAACACAGCAGGCCAAGCAGCATCAGAGGAGCAGGAAAGCTGAAGTTTCAAGCCCAGACCTTTCTTCAGAAGAAGGGTCTAGGCCCGAAACGTCAGCCTTCCTGCTCCTTTGATGCTGCTTGGCCTGCTGTGTTCATCCAGCTCTGCACCTTGTTATCTCTAATGCTTTTCAAGACAGGTTTCAGTCTGGAATCAGACTTGTCCGGTATTACATAACAAGACTATACCCTGAAGCAACTGATGGTTGGAGAGTTACAGAGAGTTAGGAGGGTGGGTGGATTGTGTTAGTACAGCCCACAGTGAGTTTTGAGATTTACTACCGATTGCTGCAATCAATTCTTGACACCTAACAGAGGCTTCTTTGAAGCTGCTGGGAGTGATACAGGCAGACCCCAGTGAGAAGGAAAGGGAGAAGTCACCTCATAAAGAGCTAGTCTCGCCCACAATAAATAAGAAGCAAGAAGTAAATATTTAACCAGAGTAAACCTCATGAACTATGTGCATTCCCATGGGTCCCTATGGTGGCACTGAAGCAACCCAGCCTAGTGCGTCACCTATCAAATGATGTATTAAAAAACATTGTGTTTATTACATAGCACAGAGAACACTTATCTAGATGCCATGGAGCTGATACAAGGATAATAGATAAACCAAGCTGTTCGATATCACATTGCAAACACTCAGACAGAAGATATTGTTATCTTAGATGTAAGATTAGTAGGTTTTTAGATTTGTCTTATCTTAGAATCCAATGATTTCCTTTTGGTAACATTTCAACGTGTACCTTTGGGTCTTTGATTATATTTGTCTTAGATTCGCAGGTGCTACCCTCTAAGTCCTGAAAGCTATTCTTTCATTATCACCTTTCCAGAGTGAAACCTTTACTGGAAATTGCAGCTCCTTAGCAGCTCGCCATGTGATAATTCTTCATGTGATGTATGAAATAGAGAAATTCTACCTGTTCCTCGACTGACATTTCTTCATTAGCCAGAACAACACAAAAACAAAATTGCATTAACCAGTCACTCACCTTATGTCCTTTTTATGGGATGCAGTCAAAGTAAAAGAGCTGTCATGTTTGCTCCAGAACAGTCACAATTTCTAAAAAAAGTAGTTCATTGTGGTTTGAGGCTCTTCTGTGATACCGTGGGCACACAATGTGGACCACATTGCCCAACAAGGGAGGTGGTGGTCTAATGGTATTACCACTGGCCTAGTAACCTAGGGACCTCAGTAATGGACCTGGGTCAAATTCTGCAGCAGATGGTGAAGTTTGGATTCAATTCTTTAAAAAAAAAGTCTAGTATAAGAGTCTAATAACGACCATGAAACCATTTTTGGAAAAACTCATCTGGTTCACTGATGTCCTTCAGGAAAAGAAACTGCCATCCTTACCTGGTTTGGCCTACATGTGACTCCAGACGCACAGCAATGTGGTTGACTCTTAACTGCCCTCTGGGCAACGAGGGATGGGATATAAATGCTGACCCAGACAGTGATGCCTACATTCCATGGTAAACAAATGTATTGGGCCTTTGGATGGACTACACTACACTATATAACATGTATCGGTGAGGGAGTTAATGAGCTGTCAGTGAGTGCTCACAGAAAGTATGGTGGGTCGGCAGTCTAATGCCAGTCATTGTGTAACACTAAATTGATGCCAGCAGTGCAGTTTTGGTGCTCAGTAATCCAGCTATTGCCCTTTAACAACGCTTGGCCAGACATGCATTCAGTGACATAAAAGACCATTACTATTTAAAGGCACCATTGATTACCTATGGGTTAGATATCTGCTTATCACTGATAGCTCTTGTAGTGGTCATAAATAAGTTTAGAATTGAATGCAATATTCTAAAAGTGGCCTAACAATGTCCTGAACAGCCACAACATGACCTCCTAACCCCTGTACTCAATGCACTGTCCAATGAAGGTAAGTATGCCAAACGCCTTTTTCAGCTCCCCCATCTACCTGCAACTCCACTTTCAAGGAACTGTGAACTTGTACTCCAAGGTCTCTTTGTTTAGCAACACTCCTTGGGACCTTACCATTAAGTGTTTAAGTCCTGCCCTGGTTTACCTTACCAAAATGCAACAGCTCACATTTATCTAAATTAAACTCCAGCTCCATCTGATCAAGGTCCTGTTCTACTCTGAGATAACCTTCTTCACTGGCCTCTAAAATCCTCACTACCCCTCCAATTTTGGCGTCATCTGCTAACTTATGCCTCCTATGTTCACAGTTGTGTTGAGTAGTATCGGAGGCTGGTAGTGGAGCAGGTGGGACTTTGCATTTAAAGATGAATTAGTTGACCTTCCACTACATGCATAAGGTTATCTTCTTCATTGCATGCATGTACATTGGGGCTTGAATCCATAGGTGATTGCTATAAACGTCTGATTTTACAGCCTTCTCTGAGTTTTCCTGAAGGGCTTCCTGGCCGCCAATTTTCTCCACTCCCCGTCTACGACTCTTTCACCCGGGCCTGCAGTGCAATGATAGAGAATTTTTCAAGTGCACTCACTTCCATGTTGTGCCAACAATCAGTCTTTTCTAAGTCGGAATGACTTGTACAGGAATGTCAATCTCGGAGCCTAATGACAATACACCTCACTTGTAAGGGATGCAGGCTGACTTTATGTAGCGCAGGGCAGCTTTAACTTGTGTCAGCCTGTCACAATTTTGTAAACCTCCTCCCCACCCACCACACCCCCATCCGCTCTGGTGGAGAGTTTTTCAGTAACATGGCTAGCATGGTCTGCATGCCACAATTTTGTTAATAAACAGTCAGGACAAAGCTGTCTCACAGCCTAATCACATTGAATGGCTGCAGGTAGCAAGACCAGTTTTCTGGGGCTGTCTGATGAAGCCCCCTCTGTGTGTACACACTAACTACAAATATCTGTCTCTGAATTTGAACTTTCAGTAAAATGTCTTCAACAGCCACCACTCTGACTGTAGCCTTGACAGATCCCATTTGCAGATCATGATTCCTGATTCCTTTGACCTGCTCTGCACTTATCAGAGGCATTGATGTCCTATAAAAATTGAAAGAGTTGGCAAATAATATGGTGTGATTTTGATGGACCCGTCAATTGGCACTGAATGTTGTGATTAAAAGTGATGATAACAGTTATCTGGAATAATTATCATGATTGAACAAGATTACCCTGTTTTGTATTACTGCTATTGTCTCTCACATTCCCAACAACAATCCTGTTGACAAGATATTCACTTTACCATGGATTAAAAGGTGCTTGTACCTTATAAACTACAGCTCACTGCAAATATAACAAGAATAACAACATAGCTGAGATAACAAGGTGTAAAGCTGGATGAACACAGCAGGCCAAGCAGCATCGGAGGAGCAGGAAGGCTGACGTTTCGGGCCTAGACCCTTCATCAGAAATCTTTCCGGAGGGAGGAGGGTAACTTCTTCAAGGTGGGCACCCTTAGAAGAGCTTCGCGTTGGGGTTAAAATTGTTTCAGACATAGTAGGAACTGCAGATGCTGGAGAATCTGAGATAACAAGGTGTAGAGCTGGATGAACACAGCAGGCCAAGCAGCATCATAGGAGCAGGAAGGCTGACGTTTTGGGCCTAGACCCTTCTTCAGAAAATCAACAACATTGCTGACTCACTTTGCACCTTCTTTATAAACAGGTGCAAGAGAATAACAGAAAAGCAAGGATGGCTGACAAACCTTTATAAAACACCGGCCAAGAGATCGTAAGAACATTTCTGAAGAAGGGTCCTGACTCGAAACGTTAGCTTTCCTGCTCCTCTGATGCTGCCTGGCCTGCTGTGTTCCTCCAGCTCCAAGCTGTGTTATCTCAGTTCTGGCCAAGGCACTTCGGGAAAGATGTGAAGACTTTGAGAGACAACATAGCAGAAATTTATGAGAATGGTTCACGGAATGAGGGCATTAATTTAAAAGGCTAGGTGGGAGAAGTTGGGGCTGCTTCTCCTGAAGAGGAGAAGGTTGAGAGGAGATCTGATAGTACTCTAGAGTATAGGTGTTGGGAGGTAATGTTACAGTTGTACAGGAAAAGATTTATGAGGGTTTGAGCTGTAGGAGAGGCTGAATAGGCTGAGGTATTTTTTTCCCCTGGAGAGCCGGAGGCTGAGGGGTGACCTCATAGGAGTTCATAAAATCATGAGGGGCATGGATAGGGTGAATAGTGCCCAGGGTAGGGGAGACCAAAACTAAAGAGCATAGGTTTAAGTTGACACGGGGAAAGGTTTAAAAGGGACTTAAGGGGAATTTTTTTTCACACAGTGGGGGTGCATGTATGGGATGAACTGCCAGAGGAAGTGATGGAGGCTGGTACAATTACAATATTTAAAAGGCATCTGGATAGGTATATGAATGGGAAAGGTTTAGAGAGATATGGCAAGTGGGGCAAGATTAATTTAGAATATCTGGTCAGCATGGATGAGTTGAATGCTGTATATCCGTACGACTATATGATCCTATGAAAGAGTGATGGAGGCAGATTCAATCATTCCCTGCTTTCAAGAGGGAATTGGACAAGTTACCCGAAGGGGAAAAGTTTGCCTGTCCATGGGAAAGGGGTGATGAGTGAAGTCTCTGTTGCAGAGAGCTGGTAATGGTTTGACAGCCTAAATGATCTCCATCCAGATTGTACCTATTCAATGATTCCGCTGTGACAACACTCAGATGTGGCACACTGACCAGACCTTTTGGAGATTTGCAAACATTTGTTCAATTTGCCATTTCTTTTGCTGGCAGAACAGTTTGGTGCCAGCTGGGAAAGTTTAACTGACTGGAGATCAGAATAGCTCTGTTTAACAAAGTTGGCAGGGTTAATTAAAACACAAGACAAACCCAACCCAGACAATTATCGCCTGGACAGCCTTCTCTCAATGAAAGATGGGAAAATGAGTCGAACATGACATGCCCAATATTAACCTGCTTAGCTTTTCTGGCAATAATCTCTTTGCTTATATATCTTATTCATGTTTATGAATTCCTTTTTATGAGAAATGACTACTCACAAGAGCAAGTTAGACCATCAGACAAAATAAAGAGGTCATATTTCACTGCCTGATACATTTAATCCTTTTTTTTTCACACAGGCATAGTTTTGAGATTATTGCAGACCTAGTTCCAAGATGTTTTGTCATAGAATCCCTACAGTGTGGAAGCAGACCATTTGGACCATCGAGTCCATACCAACCCTCCAAAGAACATTTCACCCAGACCCACCCCTGTATCCCTGCATTTCTCATGGCTAATCCACCTAGCCTGCGCATCCCTGGACATTATGGGCAACAGACACTATGGGCAACACAGACAGCTGCCTGAGGCTGGAGCTAAACCCAGGTCCCTGGCACTGTGAGGCAGCAGTGCTAACCACTGAGCCACTGTACCACACTGGTTTTACTCTGAGTCTTTGGGTGGATTTTTTTTAATGTGAGCGTGCACATTGGCACTTGAGGAGATCTCCCTAATCCAGAACACTATGTTTATGGAGTGACCTCTAGATCTTTAAGCCATTTTTTAAATTCACTTGTGGGTTGTGGGCATCGTTGGCTAGGGCAGCATTTATTGCTCATCCCTCGCTGCTCTTGAGAAGGTGAAGGTTGAGCTGCCTTCCTGAACTACTGCAGTCCACATGCCGTAGGTTGACCCGCAATACAGTTAGGGAAGGAATTTCAGTATTTTCACCCAGCAACAATGAAGGAACAGCAATATATTTCCAAGTCAGGACAGTGACTGGCTTGGAGTGAACTTTCTGATGATGGTGTTCACATGTATCTGCTGGTCTTGTCCTTCTCAATGGAAACGGTCATGGGTTTGGAAAGTGCTGTCTAAGGAGCAAGTGGTGAATTTCTGCAGTACATCTTTTGGATGGTACACACTGCTGATACTGACATCAGTAGTGGACGGAGTGGATTTTGTAAATGCAGTGCCAATTAAGCAGGGTGCCTTGTCCTGAATGATGTCAAGCTTGTGCCTTGTAAATGGATGGCAAGCTTTGAGGAGTCCGAAGATGAATTACTCGCTGTATTATTCCTAGCCTTTGACCTGCTTTATCGGGACTATTTTTCTTTTTCTTATTCATTTTGTGGGACATGGGCATCGCTGGCTGGTTAGCATTTCTTGCCCATCCCTAGTTGCCCTTGAGAAGGTGGTGGTGAGCTGCCTTCTTGAACTGTTGCAGTCCTCCTGCTGTAGGTTGACCCGCAATGCTATTAGGGAGGGAAATCCAGGATTCCAGCGACAGTGAAGGAACAGCGATATATTTCCAAGTCAGGATGGTGAGTGACTTGGAGGGGAATTTGGAGGTGGTGGTGTTCCCATGTATCTGCTGCCCTTTCTAGATGGAAGTGGTCATAGGTTTGGAAGGTGCTGTCTGAGGATCTTTGGTGAATTTCTGCAGTGCATCTTGTAGATAGTACACACTGCTGTTACTGAGCGTCGGTGGTGGAGGGAGTGGATACTTGTGGATGTAGTGCCAATCAAGCGGGCTGCTTTGTCCTGGATGGTGTCAAGCTTCTTGAGTGTTGTTGGGGCTGCACTCATCCAGGCAAGTGGTTGAGTATTCCATCACACTCCTGACTTGTGCCTTGTAGATGGTGGACAGGATTTGGGGAGTCAGGAGGTGAGTTACTCGCCACAGTATTCCCAGCTTCTGGCCTGCTTTTGTATGGCAAGTTCAATTCAGGTTCTGGTCGATGGTAACCCCATAATGTTGATGGTGGAGGATTCAGTGTTGGTAACACCATTGGATGTCAAAAGATGGTGGTTAGGTTGTCTATTATGGGAAATAGTCAACGTCTGTAATTTGTGTGGTGTGAATATGACTTCATATCTCAGACAACAAACTGCACAAGAGTCTGAAGTATTAACTGAGCCAATATTGACTTTTTGGAAGTCTATCTACGGGCAGCTAATACAAACAAAGGCTAGTTGTCCTTTGCAACTAGCACCGATGCTCCAGCCAACCAATATCCACTTGATGTAACACAGCGTGGAGCTGGAGGAACACAGCATCAGAGGAGCAGGAAAGTTGATGTTTCGGGTCGGGACTCTGTTTCTTCATCACAACCCACCGCCAGAACCCATAACTTGCAAGCCATAAACACAAAATCTTTTCAAGGAAGCAATTAGCAGAACACTGTTTAAATTTATCATTCGAGTATAATTTCCTCAAGCTAAAACTCCGTCTGAAACTTGAGAATAGTAATGACTTTTACTTTTAACAAACTCCAGTGCTTGATCTTGCAGTAATATAAATGAAAAAAAATGTAATATTGTTTAAAATTATAAAGAGCACCATTTTTTGTCACGTCAAGTGTTCATACTACATTAATGATAACTCTGATAGGAGACTTTGATCTGCCTAATGCATGTTGTGTCTAGAGACAATGTTTGAGCTGTACAAGTCTCAGATTTAGGATTGGTGATTACAGGTCTGCCACTGTTCGAGATGGTGAAAGAAGCACTTAAAGGCATTGGATTAAAAAAGGATGAAAGCACACCGACGGAAGATTTTTTTCTGTTCTACAGTACATTAGACTATTTGGAAAGCAAGGCTGTTTACAAAACATATACCAGCCAAGAGCCTATATGTGTTATAATTTGAATATTGTGTCTTGTGTGTTAGAAAATGTTGCAAAGGATCCCAAATGAAAGCAGCAGTTTTGTTCCAGGCTGCACATTAGCTTGGATCAGCTGTTAAGTGTGAGTGAGTCAAAAGGCTGAAAGTTCAATCCCTTAGACTTTGAGCACGAATTATGAGTTAACATTTAATGAAATGCTGCATTGTACACAGATGGATCTCATGACAATATTCAAAGCAGTTCATCCTGGTGACCAGTATTTATTGCTCAACCAACTTCTCGAAAACAGATTAAGTAGTCATTACCTACATCATGATAACACTATGTTGACTGCACTTTGGGATTTGCTAAAGATACAAATTGTATTAAATTTAAGTCTTTTAAAAGAAAAATCATGTATTATACATTTTGAATGGAATACATGCTTTTAAAATCTGGACTTCAGTAGTTCAAGAAAGCAACTCACCACTGCCTTCTCAAGGGCAACTAAAAATGGGTAATAAATGCTAACCCTGCCAGTGACGCACATGTCTTTTGAGTGAATTAAAAAACGTCCCACAGACAAATGCTGTATAAGCTAATGATCCAGAAAGGTTTAATGCTGCAGATTACAAGAAGCTCCAACCAATTTGATGATGCCATAGGTACTTCGGTGGGGAGAGGCAAAAATATTTATGAATCTTATAGACAGAAGACTTATACACTAAGTCCCTTATAGGCATGGTAACAATTTCTATCTTGCTGATGTAACATATGCCTGACTGCTATCATGCAGTAAACTAAACAAACATTTCTGGCAGTACAGACTTGATGGGCTGAAGTGTACTTTATGATTCCTTCATTCGATAGCTTTCCTACCCTACTTTACTGTTATCAGTAAAGACTCAACAGTACCATTAGTTCAAGAGAAGGCCAAAAATCAAGCAGTCACAGTTAGCTGTCATTCTAGGTGCTTTCCTCCAATATTTCCCCTGGACATCTACTTAATTGCAAAAACCTACAGTAGGCTGGAGGCAAAAAGTGGAGGAGTTTACGATCAGATCACAAGCAGGTCATTAGCTGGATAATCTGTATGTTAGTTCTATCAACCCATCTTTCTGATCACTAATTCTCCACCCTTTCCAAAAATAAAACCCTTGCAAAACACAGAGGATTGACTAACTAATAGAAAGAGACAGCGTTGGGATTAGGGTTGGGGGGTGGTGGGCAGTGATGCAATGTTTTCAGGATGACAATCTTTAAATAGTGGACAAGCCCAAGGATCAGTGACAGAGCCACAATTGTTTACAATATATTAATGACTTGGAAAAGGGAAGCAAATCGAATATAGCCAAGTTTTGCAGATGCCACAAAAATAGGTACAAAGGCAAGCAGTGAGGATGCTTCAAAAAGCCTGCAGAGGGATAGAGACAGGTTTAGTGAGTGGGCAAAATCTTGGCAGATGAACTATCATTTGGGGAAATGTGAGATTATGCATTTTGGAGGGAAAAATAGAGGAGATGAATATTATATAAGTGGAGAAAGACTGTAGCAGAAAGCAACAGAACAGCAGGATTTGGGAGTCCCTGTGTAGGAACCACAAAAAAACTTACATCCAAATTCAGCAGGTAATAGGGAAGGTAAATGAAACATTGACCTTTATTTTGAAAGGATATATATATATACATATGATATATAAAAGTAGGGAGGTTTCACTGAAACAAAGCAAGGCACTAGTCAGACCACAGTTGGAATACTGTTAACAGTTTTAGGCCCTTTATCTCAGGAAACACATACTGGCATTGGAGGCAGTCCAGAGAATGTTCTCTAGCCTGATCCCAGATATGGGGAGACTGCCCAATGAACAGACTGTCTCATGAGGAGAGATTGAGCAAGTTCAGCCTGTACTCGTTGGAATTTTGAACAATGAGAGATGAAATCATTTAAACATAGATGATGTTTTGGAGATTGGCAAGGTAGATGCAGAGAGGTTGTTTCCCCTTGTGGGAAGAGTCTAGGACCAGAGGACATTATCTCAGAATAAGGGATTTCATACAGAGAGGAGGAGGAATTTCTTCTCTCAGAAGGTAGTCATTCTGAGAAATTCTTTACAGAAGAGGACTATTAAGGCTAGGTTTTTAAGTATGCTCAAGATTTTTAATCAGGAGGGGAACGAAGGGTTATAGGGTAAAATGTAGGAATGTGGAGTTGAGGGTTACCAGATTAGCCGTGATCTCATGGAATCATGAGGCTGAATGATTTATTTCAGCTCCTACATCCAATGACCTTATGGTCAATCTCAGTTTTGAAACTTTCAAATGTTCTCATCCCAATAGTCTTTATTTGGCAAGAAAGGGGAAAAAAACGTTTTGAAGTTGCAAAACCTATTCAATATATGAAATAAGGCTGTTCAAATTTGATCTGTCTTCCGGTATTGTCAATAATCTTCTACACTTCAACTACATTTTCCAACTCTTTCACCACGTTTCTTCATCCTTTACATGAATTTATGCTTTCTGACATCACCCTATGAATAATCTTACTGTAAGATAAAGGGGAGGAACACTCAGATTCTACCATAAATAATGGAGAATTTATCAACCAGCGTAAATGAGGAACTAGAAGATATTAATGAGTAAATATATCAAACTAGAGAAATTAATGGCCTTAAAGTGGATAAACACCCTGGAGATGATGATCTATATCCTAGGCTGTTGAAAGAGGCAGCTGCAGAGATAGTGGATGTATTAGTGGTCATCTTTCTGAATCTTATAGACTCTGCAATGGTTCTGGAAGATTTAAAGGTGGCTGAACAACTCCATTATTTAAGAAAGGAGGGAGAGACAAAATGGAGAACTACAGAGCTGTTAGCCCACCATTAGTCAAAGAAAAAAATGCTACAATCAAAGATCAAGGATCACATAATAGAACACTGTGAAAACAATGGTGGGATATAAGCAGAGTCAATATGGATTTATGAAAGCAAAATCACGTTTGCCAGGCCTGTTGGGAGTTTTTTGAAGATGTAATTAGTTGGAAAGAGAAAGGGAAAACTCGTGGATGTGGCACAATTAGAATTTCACAAGGCTTTGGATAAGGTCCCACACAGGAAGTTGGCAATCAAAACTAGAGCAGATGGAATTAGAATGGGTGGAGGATATACTGGCATTGATTGAGAACTGGTTAATAGTTGGAAAATAGAGAGTAGGAATACATGGCTCACTTTTCTGCTGGTGGGCTGCAACACTGTGAGGATCAGACCTTGGGTCCACTTAATCACAAACAAGATCAATGATTCGAAATATGGGATTAGATTGAAAATTTCCAAGTTTGTAGACGACAAAGTGTGAGTTGCAAGGAGGATGCAAAGATGCTTGAAAGGGGTTTAGAGAGGCTAAGTGTGCAGAAAATTAGTAGTTGGAATGCAATGTGGAGAAAAGTGAAGTTACCTATTTCATTGGAAATACAGAGTATTCCTGAAATGTTTGTCAAGTGTTTTAAGTTCAAAGTGACTTGGGTGCCCTTATAAAAATGTCTATAAATCACTGAAAGTTAATATAAAGTTACATAGCAAGCATTTAAGGTGGCAAATGGCATGTTGGCCTTTATTACATAAAGATTTGAAGAGAGAAGCAAGATGCTTTACTGCAATACGGCCTCAGCAAGACTGCACTGGAAATATTGTCCTTACTTTTGGTCTCCTTAACCAAGGACATATATACTTGCCATAAAGGAAGTGCACAAAGATTGACCAGGAACTTGCTATGAAGAAAGACAAAATAAAGTGCCTCTTTATTTTCTGGTGTCTAGAAGAATGAGAGACAATTTATTTTCAAATGCACAATTATTAGAGTTCAACAGGATAGATATAGGAAATTTTCCACCTGGAGCATTCAGGACCAGTACAGAGAATTGGAACAAGAGATGGGTCATTCAGGGGACCAAGATGAAGAGGAATTTTTTTCAGAGAGTGGGACCAAGCTTTGGAGTTCTCTGTCCCAGAGGACTGGGGAGGATCAGTCATAGAGTTTTGCAGCATGGAAACAGACCCTTCAGTCCAACTCCCCTATGCTGGGCAGACATCCCAGTCTGACCTAGTCCCATTTACTAGCATTTGATCCATATCCCTGTAGACCCTTCCTATTCATATACCCATCCAGATATCTTTTAATCATTGTAATTGTAGTCACCTCCACCACTTCCTCTGAAAGCTTGTTCCATACATGCACCACCCTCTGCATGAAACAGTCATTGAGTGTGTTCAAGGCTGAGAACAACAGATCTCTACGTTTGAAATGTTGAAATACACTGAGTGCAGGAAAAAGTGTCCTCCCCCACCCCCTCACCAAAATATCAGTTTTGCTTGCCTAGGCCAGACTTTATTGCCGATCGTCAATTGCTGTTGACAAGGTGGTGGTGAGGAGCTACCCTCTTGAACCACTGTTGTCTATGTGGTGTCACAATGCTGTTAGGAAGTTCTACCAGGATTTTGACCCAACAGCCATAACGAAACAGCGATATACTCCCAAATCTGGATGGTATGTGGCTTACAAAGGAAGTTGTATCTGCTGCCCTGTCCTTCAGATGGTAGTGCTCATGGGTTTAGACAGTGCTGCCGAAAGCTCCTTGGTGAACTTTGGCAGTGCATCTTGTAGGTGTTACACACTATTACTCCTATACATCAGTGATTGTGGGAATGAATCAAGTGTGCTGCTTTGTCCTGAATGGTGTCAAGCTCAAGTGTTGTTGGGTCTACACTCATCCAAGCAAAAGGGGAATCTCAGAAAGGACTATGGTTAAATGCTATCTTGTTTGAGATGGTCATTATTTGGCAATTTTCTGGCCCGAACGTTACTTGCCATACATCAGCCCAAGCTGATATATTGTCCAGGTCTTAATGCGTTTGGACGTTCTACACTAGAAAAGTTGCAAATGGTGCTCAACATTGGGAAATCATCAGTGAACATCTCCACTTCTGACCTGTTGATGGGGGCAGGTCTTTGGTGAAGCAGCTGTGGATCCTTCAGCCCAAAATACCAAGCTGAGGAACTCTGATGAAGTTAAAGATCAGTCATGATCTCACTGAATGGCAGAGCAGGCTTGACAGGCCAAACTACAGCATGTCATGACATTAAGAGGAGCAGAGAAAGCCCGAGAAGTAATGAATACAAAGATATCAATGTCTGGGCCAACCTATAGAACTGATCATGGAAAGAAAGGACGTAAGATACAGAGAACATACATTACAGTTTTAAAGGTATCGGATAGGAGAAGTTACTTTGATTTAATAAAAGACACACCTAAGACATTTCACATTGTATATATCAAAAACGTTTATTTACATTCTGAAATGAATACAGAAATAAATTAGGTCCACAATTAACAGAGAACCAGAAAAAGGACAGACTTAATACAAGACATTTCAAGGAATAAATACAATAAACAGGCTTCTGGAGTTCAACAGTTTTTTTTCAATATATGGAGTGAGTGATAGGAACAGTTTGTACCTACTCCTTAACTGTAAGAAGTCTTAAACCTTCCTATGCAGCCAGTCTTGTAAAGTCAGTTGACACTGACCCCCTTCAGAAAAAAAATGTATATTACAGATTTTCTCCTCGTGTATGTGAGAGACTGAGAGTGAGGGGGGGGGGGGGGGGGGGTGTGCGGTTAGTGGGGAAGACATTAAAACTGTTCTCAGCTCGTCAAATCATACACCTTTACAGCTTATAAACCATATCATTTCACTTCAACTTGAGGTTTCTGCGCTCTTCCTCACAAATGCATCCTTAAAATAAAGTGACTGGCATATCCAAGCTAACTGTCATATGACTGGACTTACGGCAACAAGACAACCCCTGCATTCTGTTTTTAAGCTCCATGACTTATGTCATTATCTTGGTTTTTATGATAAGGTCACCTAGTCTCTGCCCTGTAATGGACTTCCTACAGTTCAGCTTCCAGCATTCAATACAGTCAAGTTTTAGTTATATTAAGCAGTGATGCCTAAAGACTCCACTGATCACACATTTTAAATTGGGGGAGGAGGAGGAGTTAGTGTGCAACATCTCCATGAAGGAGACATTAAGCCAGGGATAGGCTGGCTATGCGATGTCTGTGTGTCTCTACAATGCATTTGCATAACAAGTGCATTCCCAACTGACACAGGAGATGAACGGGCAAGATCACCCTGATATTTGGAAATGGTTATGAAACCGTTACCCACTGCAGAGACACACATGCAACATCTTTCACTGGAGTCATCAAAAATTGTCAAGCGGGGTGCATGTTTTATAGAGTAACTAGTCGATTTCCATTTGTTTGAAACTGACTCGAGTGGAGACAAGTAAAACTTTTAAAAACGTCTACAATCCTTCAATTCACAATGAGGCTTTAAAAACACACCAATGCCTCACCATATAGTTCCTCAACAATGGCATACAGCAAATTATAAATGAGAACTTTTGATGGTCATCCCATTAGTTAATAAGGCAATTCTGGAGAAACAATATTTCTAAAAATAACTTCAAGCCATTCGTAAAAAAAAAAATCAGGAGTGGTATAAATCAGGAACGTTAAATTTTTGCACCCAATTTTCCTATCCTCACCTCAATCAAGGAGAGGTACCCAATGCCTCACAAATCTCATGGTTTTGGTACCGACAAGACACTGGGCCATTTTTGGTACGTAATCCTACCAACACAAAACACAAACAGCAGCCTGGAATTAGTGGGGCACAGCACCTTCTTTCTTCAGCCTATCTGAATTCACATTTTTTTAAAAAAATGGAAAACTCCCAATTAAGCAGAGTTCCAGCAGTAGCTCCGTTCTGTAACTGTTGTAAGCCTTTTCAAAAAGATAAATCTCCAGGCACGAATGAAAATGAGTGATCATGCACCTATAGTGATCGCACTTTTTGGCATGCTCATGGCCTGACCAATGTACCGTAGCCAGGCTCTGGGCCTGAATTCATCTCTCATTTCTCTTCCTCCAAAACATAAGTAGCTATACCCACCGGTCACTGAAATTAGTACCAGTTTGGTTACAAATGTAAACAATTAAGTTTCAACAAAAAAAAGTATTCCAGTTTCTACCGAAGAAGTTTACTGCGCATGACTGAAGAGTTGGCGTGCAACGGTATAGAGAAACAGAGACATACAATGGCTCAGTTGTGCCACTATTTACAAGTCAAAGCACATTGGAAGGAAATGGCTGGGGAATAAAAGAACAGGAGACTCATTCTAGTGAGTTCATAGGTTACTTCCGATGATCACCAACAGGTGCTGCCTGCAATTTTGTCACCTCAGCTTGAACGGTTTATGGAAAACACCACTTTGGCTTATTTAGCGGATGTTGATTTCCCACTCATTTTCTTTCCGATTTGCACCAGATAACCGAAGATAGAAAAAAGCTCAATTTCTGGAGCACTGTTGGGTAAATTCATAAAGGCAAAAATACATATAAAACAGATACAAGTGTGCAGATCAAAATCAAGAATATGGGGCTCTAAAAGTGTGACTTGTATGGGATTCAGTAAATGCTGAACTCTCAGACTGTTGCAAAATCTGTATTAGAAATGGCTTTACATTTAAAGGGGGGTGGGGGTGGGGGAGAGAGAACAAAAATATCCCAACAAATCACTTGAATCCCAATCAAACTTGAATCTCTCAAATTGCAAAATTTGGACTTTCTGAACTGTACTTCATTGAATTCAGGTCAGAAGGATAACTGTGCCAACGCCACCTTGAAACTAAAAACATCTGCCTTGTTTAATATCTATATTTCTTGGCTCAAAATTAAAATCTTAAAAACAATATTTTTTAAACCGGTCATTGAAAGAAAAATACTCACAGTGTATATAACAGAGAGACAGAAAAGAGAGAGAAACAGAGAGAGAGAGATTGAATATCTTTACACTTGGAAACGATGTAGTTTTGGTCACAGTTTCATCAGTCAACATTTCCGCAAGAAATTCTGCTATCTGACTCTCCCATTTGGAAGAGGGATGCTTCCTTTCCAGCTAGGCCACTTTTTTTTAAAATTTAAAAAAAAAGGGATTGTGCTTGTGCCTTGGAGGTGTTTTGACCGTACAGTCAAATGTCATTAGCAGCTCCTCCAAACCAACAGGATACTGTCTGTCCCCTTTTGCTCAGGTCCTAGTGCTGAATGAACAAAGTGGGAATGTAAGAGAAAGTTTGGAGAAGTGGATCCCAGATTCCTTTGGTTATATAACCACTTCAATATTGCGCACTTTGTTGTATCCATTCATCAGCTGTTCGTAGTCGGGCGGATGCCCCAGCTTGCACGCCTGGAAGCCTGAATTGTTTGTGTCTGGTGTCTGCACCAAAGCATCAGACTCTCCCTCGTCCACCAAGTTCTCATCCAGTGACAATTCCACCTTCTCGTCGTCACTGAGAAGGTTCTGTTCATCTATGAATCTGATGTTGACGTTCTCAAAGAACAATGGTGGGTGGGAACGAGTGTCCCACAACAAACGGTCCTCTCGGGTGATTTTATCCAGTTGGTTCTCCTGCAGAGAGTAATCTGGCTGCGAGTTTGGATCTTTGCCTTCATTTAGTGGTGCTGTAATCTCAGTGTCTTCAATAGCTGGTAAGCTGGCTGGCTCATAACAGAATCTTTTCAGAGCTGCTGTTTTTCTCAACTGAACTGTTCCGAACTTACCATTACCATCATCCTTAGTCGTGGGTTTCGCTGGGACCTCAACACCCAATAGTTTAGTACTGTTACTCTTCAAAGTCTTTGAGCCGATCTGCTTGATGAGATCATTGTAGCTTTCTTGCTTTTTAGAAAGAAAGCGGAAGATGTTTACTTCTGTGGATTCTGAAATTTTGGAGTCTGACATTTTAGGGTTCAGAGGCTGGGTGCTTGACACGGTTACCACAGATTCCCTCATTCGCTTCCGCCGTTTCTTAATGGCTTTGTGTGCCTGGACGAACATGCTAACTTTCCAGTTGAAGAAAAGGGAAATCCATGCCAAACCCAAGTAGATCCAAAGCTCAACAAAGTATCTGTAAAGGATGTGGTAGTTGGCATTTGGGTCTACACCTATGGAACAAGAATATGATTAAAGGTCATTCCGCAGCTACTAAACTGAAACACAAGAATAAACGTTGCAAATGAGACAAACTGAAGAAGATTGTTTATGCAATTCTAATGACGCAAATTGTTTTGTTTCATTTATACCAGTATCAAATTATTTCGTTCTTCACATTTTTCTGGTACCCAAATCTGGAGGGTCACACACCTCTTGGCAAATAAAAAGGTTGAATAGCCTCATCAAAGACCCCATCAATATCTCTGGTTTGTGGGGGGGACAAAAAGGCAGATAGGAACACCCTGATAACTACTTTCCTCCACCTCTTCTCTGCAACAAGAGATCTCAGAATCAGGAAGTTGTGAAGAAGGGAATGAGGAAGTGGAGAGAGGCTTTCGAGAAGTCACACCACTATTTCACGCAACTGAACGTGTCTCAGGAAGACCACGGGCGGAAATTGTTTCACTTGGCTCCTATTAGCTAGGATAAAGCAAAACCCAAGTTGAAACTGGACAAGTAGAGTGCATTTCCTCTCGACAGCCATTCTGACCTTCTCACTCAGTGACCCTACCCCAGTGCCGAATCGAGATTCCCATGACCCCACCAACCTCATCTATGCGACAGGATGTGTTGCACGCCTGTCACAGTGAAGCAGTGAAAAACCTCAGATGATCAGTTTCAGGAATTGGGTCTGGGGTCCTCTTTGCCTCATCTTTCTTGGCTCTGTAGGGATGACCTGTACCTGGCTATGTAAGATGACCTGTATCTGACCACACTAAGTGGTCCATGCCTGCATACAAGATGGCAGACAAAAGCTAAGCAAAACTAAGCAGCCTGCTCACACAGTGAAATACAATGATACCTTCGAACAGAACCACTAGAAGGCTAGTAAAACATAGAAACATAGAACAGTAAAGCACAGTACAGGCCCTTCGGCCCACCCTCCATATGTCCCCATCCGAGGCAGTTCTGTTAAAAGGATGCCTTAGGACAGATAAATGACCAACTCCAGCTTTATTAATGAAAGAACGATTGTCCCAGTAAATGAATTAACATTAGGCGTTAGATTAAGTCCTTAAGCAGCTGCAAGGATAACAGCTGAAGTTATTTCATAGTAAATAGTTGCCTCTTTGAAGCTACATACAATATTAAACAATTTCTGGCCAAAAATGCTCTAATCATTGAAGTTGGTTTCAATACATAACGCGAATATAACACAAGCCTTAAAAACATTTAAGCCTAGATGTAAAGGTTAATTAGCCTTAGGCTTAGTTACAACTAACTGACTTTTCGTTTGTACATTATGTAATTGGGACAGTGGGAAAATAAAAGGAGTAACTGAATTTGATGAAAGACAACACCAAACACAATGGGTAATATAATTCGAGCTGTCCTTACAGATAAATAAGCCTGAGAAAGACCCAGAGGAGTATAGCCATTAAATTTTTGCAATGCAAATGAATAAAATGAATGGAAAGATCCCAAGGACCAGAGATTACAATGTCTAGCTAACACAATAAGATCATGGGAACCTGGGGCTATCCATTGACGTGCCAATTATTGATTAGGCGCCCCACGGGATTGGGTGTTTGGATTAAGGGGGAAGGATGGTGAATATATTGTGTTACAATAATCAAACACAAAGTGTATAAAAGTGCTGTATTTCTTTGTAAAAGCAGAGCATGTGTCATTGATCTATCCTCTGAAGGAAGATTCAGGGAAGATCCTTTGGCTGTCTCCCTACATAAACCGGTTTTGGCTTGAATAAACATCTCCCACCTGTCTGAATCCTGCCTGCCTCCTGAGTCTTTGTCCCTGGTCAGGAAAAACTCTCCTACAGCTCTTTACATTGGGACTTCTATTGATCACCATAGAGAGAGAAAAAAAAAAAAAAAAAAAAAATCGCTGTTCTCCTCCCCTCCTCACTGTGAGGCTAAAGCCACATGCTGGATAGTGGGAGAGTAAGGAGTTGGTTAGATTGTACATCTAGCATACATCCCTTTCATGAGAGGAATGCTGAGGCAGTGTAGGACAGGATACTATTTCGCCCCTCTTTTTCAGTTCCAAACATGTGTACGTTGAGCGTGTGGCCAATTAAATAGATATTGTCGACAGCAGTTCATCCTGACAATTCTTCTACGAAACAAAAGTAACTCAGGACACTCAGAAGAGTCAAGTATGACAGCATCTTTGCTTCAATGGGACTGGAGTACAGTGATACTGCTTGCAGTGAATAGTTTATCCTTTATAGCTCTGTTTTGTTTGCAGGATTCTTATCTGGAATATCAGTGCATTCGGAGCAGGGAATCTTTGAAGTCTCTTGCACTCTGGTATTGTACTGCTGCTGAAGCTCACAGTTAATTAAACAAATTGGTGTCGCAGTCTGCTTTAAACATGTGCACCTTATGGGTTGCAGTGACAGAGGGGTACCCTTGCAACATGCAATGCAAAACATACATCTATCATCAAAATGTCTTCGTACTCCAGTATCATCCCCATTTCGAACATCACATTTACATGATGCAAAAGCAGACCTCATGCCCATCAATCCAATAGGAGACAAACTATTCAGAACTGCATCCTTACCTGCCACGAAATCTCCAAACCCAATGGTGGATATTGTGATGAAAGAGTAGTACAAGCCTTCAATGTATGACCAGCCTTCAGTCACCATAAAGACAAAGGGTGGCATTACCAGATGCACCAGGACACCCCATACAATGAAAATAGCTGTGCAGGTTATCTGGGCCTTCCGCTATTAAAGGAAAGGATGGAACACATTAGGGCAAGAACAGAGAGACAGCACAGAATACACAAAAAGCAGCAGCTGTTACCTTCAGAATGCTTCAACATGGTTATGTTCCTTATAAACACATCTCTGCCTTTTAATTTCAACTAATGGGTTCATGCCAAAAAAGCCAATAGTATGTCATTTACTTAAAACAAAATCCAATTAGCTAGAAATATAGCAGTTCCACAGACACAGCATCTTAAAATTAAAACCTTATTTAACCTCTGCGTTTAGTTTAATTATTACTTAATCCTTGTTTATAAGTGCTACTTGATGGTGCTAAATAGGAGTAGCCTTTTTAGTTACGGCTCAGTTTATAGCACATTTGTCTCAAGTTAAGAGATTGTGGGCTCCTCTTCAGAGACGTGAGGACCTCATGTAGTCTGAGTCTCTGGTGTAGTTCTGAGGGGCACTACACGGTCGGCAGTGCTGACTTCCTGATGAGATCAGAAGCCAAGGACTGCCTGCAGTCTGAGGTGGAGATAAAAGGAAGGTACTGTTTCGAGAATGGCAGGGAAGCACCCCCTCGTAATCCTGACCAACCATTTATCCATCAACTAGCATCATTAAAACAGATGATCTGGTTATAACCTCAATTGCTGTCTGTGGGATCTTGCTATGTGCATCATTGGTAGCACATTAAAACAGACCACACTCAAAAATTAATTCACTGGCTGCAAAGCAGTTTGAGAAACCTTCCAGACCACAGATGACACTATGGCAATGCAAGCATTTCTTCCCAGTTAAATTCTGTTCACACAAACGGAACACTGAAAAAGATCAAAAGGATAGTGATGAACAGAGAGGAAACCTAGCAGTATTTTGGAAAAATGGAAGTAGCTCTTTTCACCGGTCTGTGTGGCTCAGTATCATGCAGTAAGGCTTTTTTTAAATCTCAGTCCCTTCAGGAATGCACTGTACACACCAATTAAAAGCAAAACACTGCGCATGTTGGAAATCTGAAACGATCACAAAATGCTGGAGGACTTCAGCAAGGTCTGGTAGCATCTGTGGAGAGAGAGTTTACTCAAGTTCTGAAGAGTCCTATCAGAATTGAAACGTTAACTCTGTTTCATTCTCCACAGATGCTGCCAGACCTGCGGAGTTTCACCAGCATTTTGTCTGTGCTTGGTTTTGACATATACATCGAGCTGAATCAGAACCTTCGCATTACTCCTGCGGAAAGCAGCTTAGAATTTCAAAAGTCCAGAATGACGATCCGCCTGGTTTAAAAAGTTGCAATGAAACTTGCGATATTCGTGACAAACAGAAAAAAAAGGGGGCTTTTCAAAATAAGAGACAGAGAGAGAGAAGCGAAGCAAATATTCTTACTGGACTCATGCCTTTCCTGGTCAAGGCTTCACCCAACTTCTTAGCTCGTCCTCCAAAGAATTTCCCCAACGCACTGATCCAGGAGAGGCAGAGCGGTGTACCAAACAGACCATAGAAGATGCAGAATAGTCGGCCCTGTGAAGTCTTGGGTGCAATGTTTCCATATCCTGTGACCACATGCGAAGGAAGCAGAGGAAAGAAATTATACATATTTTTAAAAAAAAAACGAAGTGGGGTCACACCCAGAGAGTCTGACCATGCATCGGTGACGCGCCTTACCGATTGTGGTGATGACTGTTGCGGCAAAGATAACCGCATTCGGCCAGTTCCAATTGTTGAAGGTCCTATTGCCAGTGATGGTGACACCTTGTCCTGCAGCCTCTTCCACAGTCTGTAAAACACAAAGCCGGGGGAGGGGATATTTAATAAAACCAGCTTAACTTTACAGCGCCCTCACAGATTCAGAAGGAATACAAACGCAAACCTCTTCCTCAAAAGAGGATACTCCCCCCTTCCCTGCCGGGACAATGCAAGGAATTATTTTTACATTACAGTACACTCAAGGCACTTTACTGTCCTGAAGTGTTTCATTAGATTTACCACTCATTTATACGTCATTATGTCACTTTAAGTAAAGACAAAACACTCCAAGGAGGATGAATAGAAACGAACAACACAGTTGTAAGGGTTCGACCAATTGTGCAGATTGACCTCAGTCAAGGTGCTGTTGAAGGCACAATAATTGGTCCCAATGTAGAGGAGGGGGAAGGAAAATTTACTACACAGCCTTGTTTTTGGTATATACAGCAACACTGGTAAGAGAACTAGGCTGCATTCCCACAGGAATGGCTTATTGGCAGTCAACCTAAAAAAGGAACAGGAGTAAATCATGCGTGTGGATCTAGGACAGGGCCAAGCAGGGACCCAAGGAGTATCACACAATTAATGATCTCTGCCCTATGACTATGTGCCAGAGGTTGCATGGCAACTGTAGAAAGGAGACAGGACCTTCATGACAGGGAGGAAGAAGATGAGAAAAGACTAGAGGGTAAAGCAAAATCAACAAGAGTTTGAAAATGGAAAAATGTAGGAAATAGGACCAAGTTACAGTAATGTTGAGAACGTCATCTTGATCAACGTTGATTGAAACTACTACAGGTCATAGGCTGCATTCGTACACAACAAATTTAGGCCTCGCCTGACGAAAAGGCACCGAAGTGGAATGGGGCAGTAAATCAAAGCTTAAGGTCAACAACAGGAGAAGGGGCCAGGATTCAAACACCATATTCTGTTTTGATTATAATTATTGAGATGGGGCTAAAGGGACAGACAGGAAATTCAAAAATACAACACTTAACTACAACTCAAATTTTATTCAACCAAGTACAGAAATGGCTACAGTGCCTGAACACAGAATTCACTCTGAAATGGCTGAAGCTCGTTAGAGTGTTGAGAGTCAGTGGCATCAAGTTTCAATTTTCACACACGATAGGCAGACAGACAGATGTAACAACGTGGAGGAAATTACTAGTGCACTACAGCATCCCATAAATCTCCAAATCTCCTAATTGTTCAACGCCATTTGCAACTCCTCAGATACTGAAGCAGTCCATGTTCAAATGCAACAATATCTGGACAATATCTAGTGTGGAGCTGGAGGAACACAGCAGGCCAGGCAGCATCAGAGGTGCAGGAAATCTGACGTTTCGGGTCGGGACCCTTGTTCAGAAGCTTTCCTGCCCCTCTGATGCTGCCTGGCCTGCTGTGTTCCTCCAGCTCTCCACACTGTGCTATCTCTGACTTCAGCATCGGCAGTTCTTACTATCTCTGGATAATATCCAGGCTTGGTTTGGCAAGTGGCAGGTGACATTCACACCAAACAAATGCCAGGCAATGGCCATCTCCAATATGCACCTGAGCCTGGGCCTCCCAGCGCAGGGGTAAAATCCACTTGCTCCAGAGTTGTGTAACAACATCTCTGAACAGGTTGATTAGAAAAATAAGGCTAAATAAAAATTTATGCAGTACTATTTCTGTGGGTCTTGTGGCAGTGATAGGGTGAACCAGGAGACCCAGGTTCAAGCCCTACCAGAGGTGTATATTACATCTCTGAAAAGGTTGGTTAGAAATTACCTGGTCATACCTTTTCATGTCCTCATAACAAAAACATTACCTCAAAAGAGACAGAGAAAGAGAAAAGCACACAAAGTATATAATACAAGCAGAGGCACACCAATGCAGACTCAGCAGCATGCAAGACAAGTTTGGTTTTTGTGTTTGGACTGGAATGGTCACCAAGAACTCATATTAGAAATCATTATCATCCGAATCAGTGGCAGTGCCAGTGATACGACAATTCCAAAGAGCAAGAAAGACCATTAAATCTTGTCAGTTGACATCAGGGAGTTAGTTGCATACGTTAGCAAGCAAAGCTCAAAAAAAAAACCAGGAGGCCGCCTCATCTATCTGTGCAACTTTTAAACATTAATTTGGAATAGCAATTTGTTGCTAATTCAGCAGGTGATCATTACAAAGTCAACAAAACAATTTCGAAACTTGGCTCTTTGCGTGAACGTTTAGCTGATTTGAACAGTTGGTTGGCTCTGTCAGCTTTCCAACTGATCTGTCAGTCTCCAGAAACCACAAAACAACGTACATTTAAGAGTACATTTAAGACTGAGATAGATAGGTTCTTGACTATCAAGAGTTATGGGGAGAATGGGGCTGAGGATCTTATCAGCCATGATTGAATGGCGGAGCAGACTCAATGGGCCGAATGGCCTAATTTCTGCTCCTATGACTTATGGTAAGTTTTGAACACAGAAAAAGGACAACACCATATTTTAAAACAGTGGTCTGCTACCTATTTGAAACACTGATCCAGCACCCCTGCCTGAACTGGCACTCTACTCCCAACTCAACATGTCACTCCTGAATGCCAGGGTTGTGAAACTCACTCACTCCTTTGCCAATTGCAGTGAATTAAGAAAATTATTAAAATCTGGTCAGTGGAGACTATCACATGACGCATAGCCCACAAGGTGTAGGGATGGACTGGCTTTGCGACTGGGTTGCCTACAGCCCTCTAAGCCATTAGCTTGTAAACATCATAAAGGTGTCAAGCACAGTACATGACAGTGAGAGTAATCCATCCTCCTGGATCTCTCTCTAGGGCAGCGGTGCCCAATCTTTTCACTGTCAAGGCACACTGCAATGAGACAAGCAATTCCTACAGCCCACTCAGTTCTTTCATACTGCATGTGGGATATCAGATGTCTATGCAAGAACGGCTCTCAGGGCTTGTGCAGTCAATAGGGGTGTCTGGTTTCAGCAGGTACTGCCGTCAATAACAGGCACTGAGGCTGTGGAGGAGATCAGAAGCACAGATGTAGCCTCAACACTCAGCACTGCTTTCCTAGAGCTTCATGGCACATGTCACACCTGGTCACAGCAAACTGCCAGTTGTAAACCACTGATCCAAGGAAGGAATCATTCAAAAGTATTAACCCTCCTTACTTTCACTTCCCCACCCCTCACGCCAAAAACTACACCCACAAGCCAGCCCCCACAGAAGCTTAACCAGCAGTCGAACCAAAGATCTGCCGCTGAAACAAGATGACAAAAGGGTAGCCCACTGCTGCCTCACAGTGCCAGGGACCTGGGTTCGATTCCAGCCTCGGGTGACTGTCTGTGTGAGGTTTGTACATTCTTCCCAGGTCTGCGTGGGTTTCCAATTTTTGGCCTTGCTAAATTGCCCGTAGTGACCAGGGATGTGCAGACTCGGTGAGTTAGCCATAGGACATGTGGGGTAAAGGGGCTGGGTCTAGGTGGGATGTTCTTCAGAGGGTTGGTGCAGACTCGATATGCCAAATGCCTTGCTTCCACACTGTACGGATTTTATGACATAACAGAGCCTTGCCCCAGTTTCGCTACATTATTACTGATTACTCTGATAACCCAGATGGTGGACAAACATATAGCAACAGGTGGCCGAACCGGTTAACACTTTCCATACACTCCGGTTATCTCTTCCCAAACAATCATACACAATGCTGTTAGTCCCTTTCTATTCAGTATTGCGCACACTGGCCTGCAAATACCATATTTACACCCTGGTGTGACTGCAAAGTATTTAAAAGTTTGTACAGTGCAAACCACTTCGAAAAGGTGTTTATTTTGGGAGTGTTAGAAAAATAATCTACTGATTACTTGACTTCAGCAAAAGAATTTGAACGCAGCCAATGCCTAGCACACACCTCAAGCCTTCTGGAGACGTGAAGTGTACTGCAACATGTTGGCCAAGGATATTTTACAAACACACAAGTCTAATTAAATGTAAATTTATTCAAATAAAAGACATGGCACTGTTGTCTATAAAGCACTAAAAAAGACAGAGACAAAGAGAGGTAGTGAGGTCAGGAGTGGAGTTCCTGCTAAGCTGAATGGATGTGTGGCGTCTAAATGTACTAAACTGTGTCTAACAAGTTAAAAACAAAATCCACAGGCCTAATCTTAGTTAAAGACAGAAAAGCTAAATTTTAAAAGAGAACATTGGCCACGAGTTTCATTATCATCCAATATTTGAAGACACACCCTGTAAAATTAGCTTTTGGAGGAGTTACACACAATCTTATCAACAGAGGTAATTAGTGGAAATAAAGTGTACCAGATCCTTCACTGGAAAATGAAAGAAAACATTTTCTTCCAGGACTTTCACTATCACAAGATCCACAGAGCTCAGCAAAATAGTTGATGATAATATTTTCCAATACAACTGAACAGCAAGCTTCAAAAGTATCTGTTAAAGTGGTTGTAAGACACAAAAAAATGCACCCAGGACATTGACTGCTGCAACAGAGAGAAAGAATAGTTGCCATCCTAGGAGGGCCAATTTAAAAATAGGTCTGAAAGATCACTTCCGCCAAACCAACTTTGTGACTATAGTTAGTTACACTGCATTTTGCAACAATATAGTGGTATGACTTGGGTTTAAAAAAATAACTACAGAACAAGAATGCGTGACTGACAAATATGACACATCCATTGTTGTTAATTAACCCAGCTTATAAACATAAAAGTGTACAGAAGACCTTTCCCTTCCTCTCCATCTGTGGGTCTGCTTATCTACATGATAGCAGCTCGTACACACCATTTTGATTGGGAGAATCAGCACAAGAAAGGTTTACAGTTGCAAGGAAGTGATGTGGCACAAGACATAGCTCAAATGGAAATCGCAACATTTGTTATTTTAAGGAAAGAAACAAATTAAGAAAGGAGGTACATCCGATACAGTAATTGAATGACAATGGCTTTCAAACCTATTTGGTGCATTTAGAAATGCACCTATCTTAAAAAATATTGACCATATCCAGACAAACAGGCTTGACAGAAGCCACCCTTTAGAAAAAGATGGCCACTGGATATCTTAAGTGCCCCACAGCCAATTAACTACATTTGACGTGTTTTTTTTATATTTATTCATGGGACATCTGAGCATCACTGGCTAGGCCAGCGTTTATTTCCCATCCCTAATTGCCCAGAGGGCAGTTAAGTGCCAACCACATTGCTGAGAGTTTGGAGTCACATGTAAGCCAGTCCAGGTAAGGATGGCAGTTTCCTTCCCCAAAGGACATTAGTGAACCAGATGGGTTTTTTTTCCTGACAATTAGCAACTGTTTGATAGTCATCATGAGACTGTTAATGCCAGATTTTTGTTGAATTCAAATTTCACCATCTGCCATGGCAGGATTCGGAACACTATCTGGGTCTCTCAATAACCAAGTGATATTATCTCTAGGTCACTGCCTCCTGTTATCATGGTTGAAATGTGAGAAGCCAATCTTCTGCTATTTAGGGGAACTTGTTCAGCAATAATGACAGTGACCAGTTGATTTATTTGCCCACTGTTGATCAAGGGACAGAATAGATCTATCTGCTCTTCAAAGCAGTGCCACTGCATCTTTAGCACCCTCTTAAATGGATAGATATGGCCTTGGTTTCATAAGTTGTCTGGAAGAGCAGCACTGGCCAATGTAAACCTTGAATTCTGTGTTCGAGTCAGAGGCGCGAGTACTAATATCTGAGCCAAAAGTCACACTCAAAAGGTGCTGATGAACCAGCTTATTTCAGTAATGGGGCTTGGAGTGGTGGAAGAATTTTATCATGTCACTTGGCACAAGAATTCTGCCCACTTGGTTCCAAGGAAGACAGCCCCAGTGGGATTAAGAGCTTGTTAAATATTCTGTAGCAGTGATCACAATGGTACTTAGCTGGTTAAACTCAAAGTGTTCTCCCACACACACCTGAAGCTCCTTGAACTTGGGCATTTGGTTAATGTTTATCCAAGGTCACAAGGCTTGGACCACATCCCTGTGGGAGAGACAGAGTGCAACAGCAGACAGATAGAAACTCTTTAGGTGACACTGAAAACCAAGGGCCCTATCACAGACAGACACTGAAGATCCTGAGGCAATGTTGAAGAAGAAAGGTACAGCAGTCCCCCACCAAGTGTTCTGACCAACTCTTTAATCATTTTTTTTTAAAAAAGAGATGATACAGTGATCTATCAGGGTTATTTTTTGGAATTTGGTGCGTGTAGACTGAATGTCAATTTGCCCTACAGAGAAGGAGACTACATTGCAAAAGCACTTCAAAATATCCTCACATTTTGAAAGGCACCACATAATGGAGAATGAAAGGAAGTTGTGTTCAAAACATTAAAGCCATGGTGTTTTTAATTTGCAGACCAGAGTGCTACCACTAAGTCTATTTTTATGGAAGGAAAAAAAATAGTAGAAATGTGTCAGCAAAGAGGAGCAGAGGTTGAAGATTACTCATATTCTTATTTTTGGGATAAGAGGGAAATATGAATAGTGGCACGTGACATTTTTCATAATCCATATGAAGAAAGAGATACTCAGGGCTATAATTACAGATTCAAATTATATGCTGTGAAGGCATTATATTGATTTGTAGGACTTTGCGGTGGTGAGTAAATGTAGCATTTCATGCAACAACAGAAGTAAGTCCATTTGCTTACAGACAAACTTATCTTGAGGCATGCGATACAGATATACTAACAAACCCTGTTTACCAAAGGCTGTGTTCCTCCAAGAAAACAGCAAAACACAGGTCTGCTAAGTGCCATGGGAGTGAGATTTCGGGGAGAGGAGGATGAAAGTTCCCTTTTTAATGAAAAACACAGGAAAGGAGCAAAGTGCAACTATATCTCAAATCTACTTCCACCCAAAAGCAGCTTGTAAAGGATGATAAAGCTTTCTGAAAAAGCATAGGTTCCCTCCTTCCCATTCTAGATCAACAGGCACAGACGGGTTGTCATGAAAATAATTAAAGAAACTGAGAATATAGAAACTCCACAGTATTTAAGAGAGTTGACTGCTGATTGTGATCAAGGGGGACCTGTCAGTCTGTGCAAGGATACATATTGACTGTTCATTGAAGGACATGTGGGTCTAGTCATTTTCTCTATAAGAACAAGTAAAATTGTATTCCTGCCCTATGAATCAGCATTATTATCACTTAGCAGCATCTGCAGCAAAATAAATGCTGCTTAATGCAGTAAAACACTGATGAGAAACAGACATCAGACATCCAAAAATACTCAACAGCTGGAAAACTCCTACACGATCAGATGTACTTACAATAAAAAGCCACTTACATAATTTCACACATTCAAAAACATAGTGGACATGCAAACGTTTTTCAAACTACTGAATTTTTCAAATTGTTACTTTCTCAAAAACAAGAGCACTCTCGCTCATTGGGAAACAAGATTCTCCAGGCAGATACACTTTCTGTAAGGGAAACACATATTCTCCTCCACCTCTGTCTCTCTCAAATGAAGCCTTCAGGCATCCGAGCTCTGTCCAAGATTCTGAATTGTCAACTCCTCCCTTTGACCAACAGAGAAATATTCCAGGAATTTTGTTTTGGGTTTTTCTTTAATAAATTCCTCACACAACGTTTTGTGAAGAAAGCTTGTATTTATATCATTTCAGACAAGCTTGCCTGTCTTGCTATCTTTGGGCTGTTATCACTTTGATGGTAAAAGCACAAATTCTGGTAGGGATTACAACTCGACTTACATGTGTTCTTCCAATGTTATTTCAAGATAATGGCAGAACAGTCATTTCTGTATAGCTCGAGTCTATTACCAATCAGGTTCTGGAACACAGCAACATGACACTCCTTAAGGAGACTGTTTAACATCACTTGGGTGCTTTGTTAGATAACAGTGTGATCAGAGCAGCACAATTGAAGCTATTTTCCACACCCTTCCAAATACAGCATCCCTTTCCTTTCTACATTAGCCCACTCCCGTCCACCCCCAATCTCCCTCAAATCTCTAGCTGTGGTCCCCAACTCAACATTAAAAAGAAGCTAAATGAACTAAAACAAAAGGACCTGAAGCCAAGACAGGCAGTAAAGAAGCACAGTTCTGACAAAAGGCAGCTTTTTAACATTAAAGGCTGGATCATCATTAGCTGACTGATAACTAGAATCCTGCTTTTACTACAAGATTCAAGATGTTCCCTGGTGTTCTGGGGATTGTATTTCACAATTTCGTTGCCTTCCGTGAAAAATTACTAATCAGTGGCCTTGGTTATAATCTAAATTTAGATTAGTAAAAGTGAAAAACAGTTACCATTTTTGTACCATCAAAAATAATTTAATTGTTTCTCTATTCCCTCTCTCCAACCCAATGTATCTTTGGCACTCATACACAACAGCAAAATATTGTGGTCCATAGAATATCCTGAAACACATTATTGAAAATTCTGGATGTAAAAAAAGGCCATTTTAAAATCATTGACCTAGCATGATCCTCCAGTCTCACCATTACACTCGGAAATCATTTCTCACCATCACACCAAAACAATAGGCTTTCCATGTCACCCGCTGAAGATAATATGATGCATTTTCCGCTTGATAGTCTGAGCTTGCGTCTATTTGTCCTACTCCTGTGATTCTCTAACTTTAGTGACACCTCTCAAACTGCGTGACATATCCCATGGCTAATCTGTACTCCAGCTACATTTTCTCACCTGAACGCCCTTGCCCAGCAAAATAAAATCTATCAACCTGAATCTTGCAAACTTCAAATGATTCACCCAGAGCTCAGTTTTGTTTGTTGTAAGCACACGTATGTGGAGGAGTTTGGGGAACAAAACAGAACACCACATTCTCACCTTTCTGAAGAGCGGTTTCCTGATTTTACTCACTAGACTTTAGTTTTAAGACTATGATTGTATTTCTCTCATTTTCAATTCCCTCCAACCAAAGAAACCGTCAGTTCATATCAATCCTATCAAGTCCCTATCAAAATTTAAATCTTGCCTCAGATCCCCTCAGTTTTCAAAACATATGAGAGTAAAAGCCAATTTTTTTTGATCTCCGAGGTGATACCACTTGTCAAAACAGACAGGCTTAACTTCCTCTCAACTAAGATGTCAGTGCCATGAATGAACCTTGCGACTCTTATATTGTCTACTTTCAACACTTCAATGGCTCCAGGGCTTCCGGTGCCCAGAGCTGAAGCACTGAATGAGGTGTGGTCTGAATCCAAATACCTCTGCAATAACAGTGAGGGAATAAAACATTTTGAAGTTTAAACATTGAACACAGAGTCAGCTCAAGAGTGTAATTAAAGAGTAAGCAGATCCCCAGCCTATGTCCGGGAGAACACACCCAGTCTTTTGTTGCAATTAGAAGGACTTCTTTTGGATTTCTCCCTCCCTGCCAGTTTTATCTCCTGTACAAGATATTAACTCTACAATAGTGTTTCATCATGGTCCTGCACTTCATAGCCAATCATCTGCTCTTTATTTTGTGAACCCAGGTTGGGTACATAACCGTTGGGAACAGTGGATGGAAGAACAACCTTATCCACCCTGACTGTGTACACCCACACGGATACATTATAATACATATCTGAGGGACAGCCATGTTGTGACAGGTACCGTGTTTTGAGAAAACATCAAACCAAGGCTATATCTGCCCATTCAGTTTCACATTAATGGGGCTACCTTAAAAATAAAGGAACAGGGAATTTTGCCACAGAATTTTGTCAATATTATCCCTCAGCTAGAAACCCTGGTCTGATTATAACCAAATTTCTGTTTGTGGAAATTTGCTGCACACTGTACAAGTTAGCTTCTGCAATCCCTACATTTCAACAGTTACGACACATTAAAAGTAATTTCACAAATACTGCAGCTATGAAAGGTGCTCCATAAATGCAAGTTTTTTTTTAAAAAGACATTTCAAGGGAAGTGGATGGACATTTGCGAAAAAAACAAACATTTTAAACCAAATGCAACTTAAGAAAATATTAGAGTAAGTAATCAAATGTTTGGATAAAGACAAGGTTACAAGAAGCACGTTATAGGAGAAGAAACACAGAGGCAGAGAGAGCTCGGGATGAAATTCCTGAACTTTACTCAGGACCAAGATGAAGATAAATTAGTTCACTTAAAATGCCGCAAATCTTTAAAATCTTCAACCACAAACCCCAACCACGTAATTTGGATATGTTCAGCAAAGTTGAGGACGAGCTGAAGTTTACTAAGTTCCCAATTAGGAGACCAGCCCTGGAACACGTTAGAATAATTGAGTTTGGAGGTAAAGACAGACTGCAAAATTAGTCAACATTTGCTAATATTGCAGCATTTCTGTTGAAAAGGCCTACTTTTTAAAGCAAATATTACATTTTCCAACATTTCCTGGCTTGTACATTACAGTTATTTTCTTTGCTCTGGTTAATTTTAGCAAATTTTTTAATATCTCTTGTTAAAAAAAAAACACAGGCATTCCCATGCGTTTGGACTGGGAATCCAATAGCAATATTACATACAGTTGACACAAGTCATCTATCCCAGGCCCCGAGACTCTACCCGTACCAAAAGGTTAACAGATAAAACCACAGAAAAGACTTGAACAGAATCACACCAATAAGACTTTTTTTTAAATGATCATTACAGTTTTCAAGTAAAACGAAAGAAAATATTTTCTTCAGAGTTTGACTAGTCAAAGTTTGATTTATTTATTGTCACATGTATTTTTTCTACAAAATACAGTGAGAGTATAGTGTCACCATTCTCCAGCACCAGCTTAAAACACAAAATTAAACTAAAACATAGAATATAAAGGCAGAAGAATAAAGTGCTGAACTTTACAGTCCTTCCATTCGAGGTGAAAAAAGGTCACGTTCTCGAAGCTTAACTTGTGACTGACAATCTGGTCCAGCGGGTTTCCCAAGGTAACCACAGGGGAAGGCGGCCTTTTGCAAAAATACAAAACACCGACCAGTTCCCCACATTAACATGCAAACTATTTTTCAAGGACTTAGTCACTAGTGTAACCAGAATTTTACTTTGATGTATTCACCATGATTTACTGATCTTCTTTTAGATCCAAAATCATTAATAGAGTTTCACCACAAAACTACATTTCACGTACCATTACTTTTCAAAGTACTGGTTGAATGGAAAGCACTGGAACATTTTCTCATTAGTCTATCCCACCATGCCAGTAGTGGGCTGACTCATCACCCCCATCACAGTGCTGTAGGCCAAAAATCAGAATAAAAGAGTTCCTCATCTCAGTGAACAGATCAGGTATTTTTGACCCATTCCCCACCTGTAAAGGACCAGGAGAACCCAGAGGAATTAAGCTAATTAAAATGAGAACATGGAATGCTGCCTTTCATCCTACATTTTAAAACAAACCATTTACAATAGATCCTACTATGGATACCACCCCAAAAACTGTTTAATCTGCTCAATTAGGGAATGTGTTTGCAGAACATTCCATTATTTTCCCAGAGGCGACTCCCTACTAAAGACAACAGTCTCCAAACAAGGTAATCAAACTAACTCTATTTCACCTGTTCATCCCAGGCTTCATAAGCTAAGAATCTATAGACATTACATCTGCTGAATAAGCTTCCAAAGGTGGACCAGGAGATATTTACCCAATAACCAGTGCACACGATAAAATGACAATAAACAGCTCTTCAGATTGTTGATGATTCCTCCTAGAAAAGGAGGCACCAACTCCCAGCTAACTGCAAAGATGCCATGACAGTACTTAGTTTGACAGTAACTTCAAAACACTTTGCCTCTGGCACGTACTCCTTGGTAAGCGTCATATTTAATTCCTGTCGTACTTTTGATGCCAGATTCTTGGGAAGTAGTAAGCTCTGAGCCATCAGGAGCACTGTCACAAGAGATCTGTCAGTGAGTAATTAATAACCGCAATGGGCCTGTCCGACCTGTCGGAGCTTTAATATAGTCGGAGGTTATGAACAGTAGTCTCAGGGAGGTGGTTGCCAATCCCATGTGACTCGAACTGAACAAATATCGATTTGAAAGCATTCAAGAATACAGACTCCTCAGAGATCCAGTTAAATTTATTACATACCACGGCAGTTCATCAACTGCAACCAAACTGGTTGAATCAGGAAAGATTACATCAGCCATTAAGGCAGGATAACTATAGGATGTTGCCAAATGTGTAAAAAGTGACTGATCCAAGTAAAATGACACAGTGGATTCTTCCTGTCATCGTCTTCTTTGATCTTCTGATCTAATGCAGAAGATTTACCTCACATAAGATGGGGGGGGGGGAAGCGGGGGAGAGGCTAGGCTTCGTTGCAAACCATTTTACTCAAATTCACCCCTTCATTCCTTCCGTCTCTCAATCTTCATGGCCTCAAGTTACATACTTGAGGGAAGCCAAACTTGATCTGTGATTGTTGACTGACAGAGAAACTCAACAATGCACAAAGGAGAGCGAGAATATGATTCTGTGCAAGCAGGCACACACATCTCTCTCTCTGTCTGTCTCTCTCTCTCGAAAGAAGGGATAGTGACCAGGTGAGCATGACAAACACAACAGGACTGTCAGATGATAAACACTTGACTGAATAGAAGATGCGCTGCTAATAAGAACTGAAGACTGCTGCACTGCAATAACAAACAGCACTATTTAGACTGTTCAATCCTATGGCAGTGTAAAAATCAAGAAACCTTTTCTCAGATTTTTCATGTAACCTTTTCTGATTATTTAAGGGTTAAGTCTCCATGGCACAAGTCAAACATACATTGAAGGGGATTCTAAGGTATTAATAACCCATTCAGTCATCAACTCCACAGCAAAAACAAACAAATCCCTGTGCTAATTTCGATACTTTAAGATTCTTCATAAGTGACTGTGGAGGTAACGCCTGTAAACACATTCAAACATAATGTTGGGAAGCAGATAAACGAGACTTATAATTTCTGATGTTCCTGAAATCTTGCAACGAAAAGCTGAAACATTTGGACAATAATCATCAAGAGAAACGCGCAATAACCTCATGGCTGAGCATATTTATTATTGACCTGGGACTCAACGTGCCGAATAGCCTCCTCCTGTGCCACCGTGTCCATGCTGACTCTTTGCTGGAACCATTTGAAACTTTTCACTGCCAGCACCAACACCATTGCACAACCCCAGTGCTCCCATGCTTCATAGTGCAACATCCTCTGCTAAATTTGTGCAGGAGTACTTCCTGCAGTAAAGCATTCTATATCACAATAATTACTTAAAGGCGTTAAATTGCAGCTTTTCCACTTGGTAAACATGGAGTCCTTGCATCACAGTGCATTGGGGAAGAATCTTTACAACATTACATTAGCCAATAAAATGTCTGAATGTTAAATCAGAATTGCGCAATCATTGCAAAATAATTAATTAATAATTCTATTCCTGAGTTTGCGATTCTCAAGATGAGATAGGACAGGTTTATGTCTACCAACACTATGAAGAATGAAAATTAATATTGTTTTGTAATATTCAATTTCTGATTGAACTTCATCGAACTGCACCTGGAATCTCCATATCTAATTCACGCTATGAGCAGTCGTTAATGCCTTGGGAAATTTCACTAATGCTGAAAAACATATTAATGCAGTTTACTGTTGGTAGTGCCACATTTTTTTTCAACCAATTGCTCAAAGTTCTGACAGGACCACCACTGCAATTTCTACCCCATAGACTTTTTTTGGTATCTTGTTTCGTGTTGTTCCTCTGATTAGTTTCTCAAAAGTGAAACAATGGGAAATTGAAACATTTAATATTATCCACATGCAGAGACTTTTATACTGTAATATGAAAACAGCATGCCATATCAGAGTCAGAATCAGAAAACAGAATGTGGTGGCTGCATATAATTCATTGAAGTAAGTCAGTGATTTGTGTACATCCAGCAAGTTTTAAATAGAAGCTGAATTGCATCTTTTCTTCCCCCCCACAAGACCTCCATTATAGCTCATCTTTCTGTGGCAGTTCCACAAGTCTACTTAAAGTAGGGGCGAGGCTCCATGAAGTGATAAAAGCAAAAGCGCTTTCCTGCTTTTCACTGGTCTTGGGCTGAGTCACATTCACTTTTCACTAGAAGCCAAGCGAGGGCAGAACAGTAACTCAAGATACTTAGTCAGTAATTGGCTCTTAATTCCAAATCAGTAGCAAAGATCAAAACCATACATTTGCCTGCGTTCAGGCAAACCCTTAACTGTGCTAACGTTATTTTCTCAGAGACAGATTATGCAATACGTCACTGGTGTAATGACGCTTCTCCTTCATTTACAGTCAGCCTGGAATTTTACAATGAGGGAGTGCAGGTTTCTGCCAGATTCCAACAGAATGAGCAAAAACTGAAGTACAGGGTTGGTAGATGAAAGTCTTTTCACTGGGCTGGATACCGTCTGAACTCTAGCGCAATATTTCAAGACTGAATCAGACTCCTTTCCAGAAGGGGCTGCACATATAGCAGCAAAGCTTACTCCATACGTTTTCTCATAAAAGGCACATGCAATGGATAAAGCTTGAACTGTGTGGAATGTTTGAGTCAGAGTTTGCCAAATGTTGCAATACGATGCCTGAAACAGTCCAAACATGAAAGAACATGAAGAATCAGATTGAGTCAATTCAGATCTTAGCTCCTTCCAACAACTCTCTTCGTAATGGCAAGAATGAAAGAAGGATTTTTTTTTCTTAAGAAAAGCAAAATGTTCTTGGGAAAGAGGAGTTGTCTTTCACATGGTAGTATAAGGCCTCAAGCAGCGCGATACTTCCATAGAAGGAAGAGCTGTTTCTAGAGAGAAGACAATGGAAGATTCCAGGGCATCCAGATTCTGAGTGCAGACATCCCATGGTGAAGGTCAGACAGCTCCTTGGTCGATAAGGCCAAGAATTAATCAGTGATACTCATTGACCTTGGCGAGGAACTAAAGGAACGCAACATTGGTGATAAGTGACTGAAATATATTTTCTTTTGAAACAGTAATGAGGCAAAAGGACACATTGGCTTGGAATAGGGATCATTTAAGGAACCACAAGAAAATTGCCCAAGAATGTACAAACAATATTGTCACATTTTCTTTTAAATACAGCTGGTTTCAAAGATTGAAGAGACCTTAGCAGGACATCCTCACAAGGAGGATGAGGGCAACGACACAGGGTTAGGAGGGGACTGCGATCTGTTGGATGGGAGAGGGGCTGTGATTTGATCGTACAGGAAATGAAAGGGTCAGAACATTAGGAGACTCGAAGAAGCATTTCTTGGATGCAAAGTGAAAGGTTGCTAGGCAAATGTCCTTGGGGAAAATTTCTCGCCGGTAGGGTCTTGGCCCCGAATTGTCTGCCTGCAAGAAGTGCAGAGAAGGGAATTATTTTCTCCATATTATTGGTCAGAGGCCAGGTGGGGGAAAGAGTTTGGTATGCGCCAAGGTAGACTCCACCCCTAATGTTGCCCTTCAGTGTATATGTTCCCATCAGCATCAATCAAAAGGCATTGGTGTGTTTTACGAGGCACACTTCATAGCAGCCAGAACATACTTGCGTCAATTTTCCAAGTATGCAAACAGAATAACTCTGAAGGCTAAGTCCCAAATGTTGTGGATAACTGCTTCTTGGTCCTCAATGCAATAAGGTTGATGCACTATTGGTGCTAAACAACATACCTACTGACCTTTCCAAGTTAGTGTGCTAATTTTGGCCTGTCAGGACAAGTAAAGCTGCCACTTGCCCAATGGTACTCCAGCACAATTTCTCCCAAGTCCTTCTGAGCTCACAACAACCAGAGTCATCCTGCGCATTCTGTTTTTCCACTTAGGGTCACAGAGTCATAGTTATACAGCACAATCCAACTTATCCATGCCAACCAGAAATCCTAAACTGACTATTTCCATTTGCCAGCATTTGGCCAATATACCTCTGAACCTTCCTGTTTATGTACCCATCCAGATGCCTTTTAAATATTGTAATTGTACCCATCTCCTCCATTTCCTCTGGCAGCTCATTCTACATATGCACCACCCTTTGTGTGGAAAAAGTTGCCCCTCAGGTCCCTTTTAAATCTTTCCTCTCTTGCCTTAAACCTATTCCCTTTAATTTGAGCTCCTCTACCCTGGGATAAAGATCTTGGCTATTCACCCTAGCATCTCTCTAAAGTCACCCCTCAGCTATACTTAATGCACTGACCAACGAAGGCAAGTATATCAAACGCCTTCTTCACTACGCTGTCTAACTGTGGCTCCACTTCCAAGGAACTATACAACTGCATCCCTAGGTCTCTTTGTTCTGCAACACTCCCCAGGGACCTACCATTAACTGTGTAAGTCCTAATCTGATTTACCTTACCAAAGTGCAACACCTTACATTTATCTAAATTAAACTCCATCTGCCACTCCTTGGCCCATTGACCTGTCTGATCAAGGTCTCATTGTTCTAGGAGATAACCTTCTTCGCTGTCCACTACACTCCCAATTTTGGGGTCATTTGCAAGCTTACTGATCATACCTCCTATATTCGCATCCAAATCACGTATATAAACAATGTAAAGGAGTGGACCCAGCACCGATCCCTCTGGCACACTACTGGTCACAGGCCATCAGTCGAAAAATAACCCTCCACCACCAACCTGTCTCCTATTTTCAAGCCAATTTTGTATCTAATTATCTAGCTCCCCCTGGATTCAATGTGATCTAACATTGCTAACCACCCAACAACGCGGAACCTTGGTGATTTCCTTGCTGAAGTCCATATAGGTGTCTACTGTTCTGCCTTCATGGGTTTATAGCTACACCAAGCAGAAAATGTTGTTTTGTAGCCCAGCAATCAGAATAGTCAGTGGAAGAGAGAAAAGAGAGAAGAGGCCAAAAGTGGCTTGTTAGTAGCCGATAGGTTATCCATGAAACCATGGTAATTCCGGTCTTCTCCTGGATCTGCATCAATATGAAAATAAGCCTAAGTACTTTGTCCATTGTTCCCTGGTCCAATTGCTTCTTCTGAGGGCTAATGGCTAGGCCACTGTGGAGCTGGACAAAACCTAGGAGATCATGACTGACAGATGCTCTACCCATTTTACCACTAATCTTGCAGAAGAGTCTTCAAAAGGACACATGACCTGGCTTGCACTGTTATGTTGAGCCATTGGTGCTTTCAATCAGCTACCCACTGAGGGATACCTAAACAGAGCCAGGACCAAAATGGTTGAATCCCTGAACTAATCCATGAAACTTGCATCCAAAGTTTAGTATACTGTTGGGTCCCATTTAATGCTGGGAAAAAAAAAGTGGTACAAAGCTTAACACATTCCCCAAAGTGTTTTTAAACAGTCTACATGTTTAATTTTTGTTCTTTGCCATCCATAATGATGGCCACAAATGCCTTTAAAGGCCTAAGCTGCTCTAAGGTCACCACATCTTCAAAGGAAACAACCTCAATGTTGCCAGGGTGGCCACTACTTTGGGGATAGGTCACGGACAGCCAATGCCTACACCATCACAACCTTTTGCTTACTCTGTGCTGCGGATGTCCAGTACAGCCTTCAATATGAATCCAGCATTACCGAAACATCTAAAATTGAATCTTCTTTGGTACTGATCAGGGGGTAAGTCAAAGCAGACATTTTGGAAGGATTAGAGCAATATATCACATAAAGTACAACAATTCAATCAAGTGACATTGTGGAGTTCTACAGATTATGGTGTGCACTTTCAATGCCATCACGTCTAATTGTATAATAAATGGAGTTCCAACTGGAGGATAACCGATGTGACTCTTTGTCAGTATTTGCAAATACTAGTTTCTGCCGTTAGTAAAACCAGCCAGGTTTCAATAAAACATCAGCAGGTTAGACATAGCCTGGTGGGACACTATAACAAAATCAAACATTCAACAGATCAGCAAAATCAAAATGTTATCAGTGGTGATATGCACCATAGTGCTCACCCAGTCTCCAAAGGCAACTCCTCACTTTCTATGCCTCTTATTTTAAGAAAAAAATACCAAATATCACGTACAGCTGAAGTTTGTGCAGATGATGCCTCAAGTACAACAAATGCTTTAATAAACAGCTTTTGCATACACAGAGCAAACAACGGCCTTGATCCCATTGAATCAAATTACTCAATGGAAAAAAGAAACAATTGACGAAGAAACAGCAGTTCAGCCCATGAGGGCTATTTGTGTTTAACCATCAGCCTTTGGACCAGTGAATGTTTGCAAACACCCTCTTCCCTGGCCACCTCATACGATACATTTCAAGCCTAACTTTTCACAACTACATCCGTGGGAAAATCTGTCACTTGCCCGATGGTACTCCAGTACAATTTCTCCCGAGTCCTTCTGAGCTCCCAACAGCCACCAGGGTCAAAAGCGAGAGACATCAGCGCACGTTGCAGTTGCCTCCGGTGCACCCTGTTACGCCACTTAACGTACAAAAGAGAAAAGAATAAAGTTAGGGATTAAGAACAGTGTCCAATTGCCCCCAGATCTGGGTGCAACTGGTTTTATAGGCTACGTCAAGCAGAAAATGTACTTTTGTAGCCCAGTGGTCGGAATAGTCAGTGGAAGAGAGAAAGGTTGCAGGCAAAAAGGCTTGCCTTGCAAAGCCCTTCCTGAGACAATTTTTTTTTCTTAAGGTTGAGGGGATGTCAGTTTCTGGGATAACCATCAACTTTTCATTTAGGCTGAAATTCAGCTTCAGCCTGATAAATAATCCAGCCCCAACTTTTTTTCCATGGATTAGAATGTGAAGATTGTCGGGTGGGTTGTATAACGGGGCAACCGATTCACTACCTTCCAAACTGCACCCTTGCTTAAAGCTGAATTTCAAGCCACTCGATACATCTCCAGGATCAGCAGTTTCTTCCAGATCAGGTGAAATGATGTCAGATAGAGTGTAGAACCTTCCTCTATTCTAACCCAACAGCCTCGGTCTCAACTTAGTGGGCAGCATCTTTATAGCATCTTCATTCCCCTCTATCCCACCTCCCACACACATACTCAGGCAATCCTGAGACATTGCCAAGCAAGATGACAAATTTACGTCAATTAGTGTGTAACATGTTGTGGATGGATGTCCATTTCCAAAGGGGTTGAGACACCTCAACTTAATTTCTCATTATAGAGAACAGTCAGAGGATTACACTCCCTCCATTAACCTGATTGAATCCAAATTTTAGACCCTGATGTAAAGTATCAAGCTGGAAGAAATAAGGGATATTGATACAGTGTTTAGCTGCAAAATGGGCATATTTGAGCATATAAGGATGGTGTCTGGGTTGGTTGAGTGAAGGCAAAGACCACAAATATAAAATTAGTTCTTGTTCAGCCAAGTCAAAATCCTGGAACTCAGTTCTTAAAAGCATTGTGTGTGTCAAACACCTCCCCCCGGCAACCCCCAAGGATTGCATTGGTTCATCAAGGCAGCTCAGCGCCACCTTTGCAGGGAAATTAGGGATTGGCAGTAAATGCTGGCCTAGCTAATGAACAAATTTTTAAAAAGCTATCGCACAGCAGTAAAACACTGCAAGACGCAACTCTTGATAACTTTCAACTAATCCCACTGCCCGCACCAGTGGAGAACAGGACCAGGTTTGGCTGTGGCAGTCCAAAATGGTCAATGTTCTTTGTCAAAATGTATGCAACCACAATGGCAAATCAGCTATTTCACAAAAGGGCTACCTGTACCCCTGCAACTGTACGCCAGCAATGAGCCAACACCTACAGGTAGGTGGCAGGAGAGAGTTTCTTGGCATTTGTTTTTGAACCTCTGGAAGTGTTTGACAAGTGTTTTGAGTAGTTTGGAAGGAGACCTTGAGAAGTTCCATGCAAGCCTGGCAGTTTATAATCAGTTGAATGGAGCTATAAAATTAATCAGATAGCAACGTTGTTTCCAGTGAAAGTCAAAGGGCAACCTCTGAAGTACATGTTGGAATGCAATAATCAGGAGTCTACTAAACAATTTTATTACCACTGGCATTAATGTGCGGGTGAAGAGTCATTACCGCAGACACAACTGAATCCAAAATGGCTCAGAGCCAGAATGAAGAGGGTTTTCTTTCCTCTGTGTGGAATGTGTGTTTGTTAACAAGTGTGTTAATGTCCTACCAAAGCAGTGCTATCCCTTTCAACGCCCAGTGTATTGCAGAGGGAATTAAGTCCCCCACCCAACAGACAAGTCAATAGAGAGAAAAATAGAGTTCAGTCATTTCAGCTTACAGAAGGGGAAGGGAGTCACCACAATTGCGAACTGCTTGGCGGACTTTTCCACAGCACTCGTCTATACAGGGTGACGTTAGCCAGTTCAGCCATGATGCAAATTATTTCGCCGACAACAGCTGCATGAGAAAATAATTTTTAGTGCACTCTAAAATGCATGCTAAAAATGACCAACAAGATCTCACAACAAAACAGACCATGCAGCAGACAGGTACCTTCACACCCATGCACAAGACGTTTTGCATCAGCCAAGGTGGCCAAGCATGGAACGGTCCCCACCCCCACCCACCACACAAGCTCCCCCCCTCCACCCCACCCACATCAAATCGTCAAGACCTCTTTAGGCTCGGTAAGCAAAGAGCTGATTTTAAAAGCAGTTTTATCAGCAGAGGGAGGGAAAGAGGTTTGGAAGAGAGAGCGCGAGAGCACAAGAAAGAGAGAAAGGAAACCAACTTGGTTGCCACCAGCAAGAGTGACCGACGCTCTCCCACTCCTCCCTCTGAGTGAGGGCAGGGGATTCAGCGTCACTCACCTATATATAAAGATTACCCGTCAACTCGGGAAAGCTTGGCGAGCTATAAGAGAAAAGACAGGCATTTTAAATTTCTCCAAAACAACCGCACAATTATTTTTGTGGAACATCTCTCATCCCACCACCCAAACCACCCCACCCACGACTTCTCTCCCTCCCTACATTCCTCCCAACCCAGTTTCTCCCCAAATCACCTTCTTCCCCCCTCAGGGAGCACAGATTCATACTGTGAAATAATTCTAGAGGCAAATATTCGAGTTCTCAGACGGGTAGTCTAACCTTGGTGGCTGAACAACAGCACACAATTTGACTGTGGATGCTTCACAGCTAAACCTGAAAACAAAGCTCCTGACATCCTGACATGCATTTTCTAGAAGGAATGAGTATCCGCATATATTTGAACCTTGATTCAGTGGCACTGAAGATAAACAGTACATTAAAGATGATCAGCTAACTCAACCGAGATCAACAAATAAACTTAGAACCTCAGTTTTACAATTAATTCGCTTTGACAACTTGTACAGTGTTTGCACTGATATTGAACCTTTTATTACCTCAAGATATTGCATTCACACCCAAAAAAAAGTGTTTTCGGAAAAGTGCAGTTAGAGTTCGAAACTCAGAAACCCAGCAGCTAATTTACATACGGTGAGCCCCCACAAACAACAAAATAACTCAACAATGATCGGTTTGGGATAAAGATTTGCCAGAACAGTACTCTTCTTCCCAAGAGTGCCAGGTGATCTTACACTTCCACCTAAACTGGAGGAGCCTTGATTTAATGTCTCACCCAAATGATGGCTTCAACCAGTAATGCACTAAAGTGTCAGAAACATAAACAGAAATTGCTGGAAAGGTTCAGAAGGTCTGGCAGCGTCTGTGAAGAGAAATCTGAGTTAACGTTTTGGTTTCAGTGACCCTTCCTCAGAATGGACAGTCAGCCTGGATTATGCAATCAAGTCTCTGAAGAGGGACTTGAGCCCATGGGCTTCTGAAGAAGATACTAAAGCAATATTGAATTAGGCCCTGGCTGACAAAGGGATATTTCACTGATCAAGTGAATAGCACCAATGTTTTGTTATCTGCACTCAAAGGATCAAGATGGCCAATTCAAAAGTCAGCAGGAGCCGCTGCTTTTGATACTTTGCTCATGACAGCCTCTCTACATATAATGACACTGATGCAGAAAGCTGTCTGAGGCTTGGTCATTGTCAATATGGACCTTCAGAAAGTTGAATGCTAAAAAAAAATTCAACATTAACAAAAGGCAAACAGATGCCCAGTTAAAAGGTTAATTGATCTCCTCACTCACAAGGCAAGTAGTATGTTAAAACAGAAAGCCACTTTGGTAAAGGCTCAAAAGCATTTTGATGGTGTGTTACAGCATTATGTTCAAGGGAACCTGCAGGATACAAGTTTCTCTTAAAAAAACGGACGCAGTTACCTGCAGAATACTTTGGCCGGTTTGCAAATAGAACGACTCACAATAGCTGACCACAAGACAACAGGATATATTTTCAAAAGAAATTGGCTCTACAATTTAGAAAAAAAAAACTAAAAACTGAAAGAACAAAACTGGAAGTGGAAGAAAACAAAACCCTCAAAAAAGATACTGTTCTAAATTAAATGTCTTTTTGCTTTGACTATACATCTGCATGGTACTGAGACTGGTTACCTCCATCAGTGATGGATATGTAAACCAAAATACAAAGTTTTAAAAACTCAGTTAGTTTTTGATCTTTCCCACCCCCCACAAAAAAAATCCCCTCTTCTGTGTCTTACAACGTGGACACACTGCGCGTATTTACTTTTAAGGTACAGCAGACATAGAGCACACAACTGTGTCGATTCTTGGCAGTTTTAATGCTCCACACAAGTCGTCGTCCATCGCTTTCAGTAGAACATTTCTTTCTCCCCTGTATTTATCCAGCTTCCTTATGTAGATTTCCACCCCCCCCCCCCATCTCCTGTGTTAGTGTAACACATTTAACATTGAAGAGTATGGGCCAAGTACAAGAAAGTGGGACTCGTGTAGATTAGCTTGTGTGTCAGTCCAGGCTCAATGGGCCGAAGGGCCTGTTCTGAACTGTATGAACTCTTCAGGAAAAGAAGATTCTCCTGAATTTACTATCTGACATTTCAAAGATTTGAATTATTTAGGCCATGATATTAAGTTTATCTTTCCCAATACTCCCCCCACCCCAAAAACAAAGCTTAAACACACCACCCCACCTCCTCATACTGCCCCTCAGTTCCGAATTTGGAAACTTGCTACAGGATAAACTGCCCTGGGTAGATTTTTTTTAAAAAACGCACTCTCCCGCCCACTCCGCGCCCCTTTCCACCCCCAACACACCCGCCCCCTCGGTGTTGGCGGTCACCATTGCATGGCAAGCCGCACAGTTGCCCAAACATATCAATATCCAGTCAACCCGTCAAACAAAGAACCTGCTTTTACGTTTTCGAAACCTTCTCTCTGTAAACCACACGTGCAAACAACCCACCGCCCCCCCACCCGCAAAGAAAAAACCGGCTCCAAGAACTTGCAGTCTCTCTCACTCACCACGATTCACTTCTGCCGAGAGCTACCCGTGGGGTCTCTGAAAAAACACAAAACAAGTGCACTTTCACGGTGAAAACACCCCGCCTGTTCCCCCAGTATCCGGGTAGGTAGCAAAGCGAGTTCAAATTAAACCAACCGAGTTGAAGTCAGGGAGACAGGGTTAACAAAAGTAGGCGAGGGGAAGGCAGGAAAGAATTACGGTCCAACTGCTCCTGCGTCTTCAAGAACTAAGAAAGGAACTCATACTCGACTAATCATTATAGCTGGTGAAGTGAGTAAGGTTGGCGGAGAGGGAACTAAACACTTTGGCACTCTGCTATCGGATATTCTTTCAGCGATGCGATTTGCACAGTTCAAGTTTGAGGGAAGAGTCCTGTGTTGAATTCCCAACTACCAGGAGCCAAATTTTAGAGAGAGAAAAAAAGGACTCCATAGAATATATCATAATATCTCGGTGTATCAATAAGCGGAGGATTCAAAAACGCGGTGTCGACAATTTTTGACTTGTTGTGAAGTGTAATCCGGACGCGCACGTTTCAACAGTCGCCCTCTTTCTCTGTGACAGCCAACCACCTTCATCAGAACACTCATTTACCCACTCACTGACCACGCTCCCATGGGTCCGCTGCTTAATTTCCCCTTCGTAACAAATCCTTTGTGTTGCCGCCTGACAGTTGTAGGGTCATACTATGTACACACATTCATTCATTCAAATCTGCCCCGCGGTGTGGAGAGAGTGTGTCTTATCAATAAATAAACAGCGCGCACTAACTCCTCCAACTTCGCTCCTTTTGTCCAAATATTCAGATAGCATAACACTTTCAAACTCTGTTCAGCTCCGAGGGGAAATCTAAACATTTCCAGAAACGGACGTGGAAGACAGTCTTCTCGCATCTTTTAACCTAAACAGTTTCTTCCTTTTTTTAAAAAAAAAATACTTTTTTGTTTCCCCCTCTGCGGGAAGGAAAGGGGAACTCCGTGCAAATATTGATGCATTTGTACCGCTTGTTCGTTCTTAACTCAGTGCTAGTGTGATCGCTGTGTAGAGACATGTTGCTCAAATGGCAAATGATGTCAGTGAACGAGTCTGCGAGCGGCGTAGTCTTAGGATATTTGACAAACGGATCAGGGGATTCCACAGGAGGTTACCTTGCGGATCCCAGTTTAGTAAAAACCCAGCATTTCAGCATTGGGCGATTTACCGTTTCTATCTCACACCTCCAGCATTCGATTTTATTTTTAATTGGAGAGCAGGAGGACGTGAACAATTTAATTTCTCTCTCTTCCGCTCTGGGAGACACGAGAGGGATAAGAGAGCCGGGACCCACCGTCACAGACTTAACACGCCTTCATACTCAAAATGGAAAGTCAAGCCGGGACCAAACCCCACCCGTGCCATTGGAGGGTCAATAAAGCGTTGACCCCTTCCACCCCCAATTTTCCCTCCCCTCAGCGGCAGGTTTCAGAAGTTTTTTTGCGTGTGTATTGCATCGTGAGTAAACGCATTGCCACTACATTTTTTTAAAAAATGCAAATATAGATTACTTCGGTTACTTGGAGTTTGGGAAATTCTCCAAAATAAAATAATCACGAGGTTCTGATGCATAACTTGGGACTCACAGCCACGGACTCAACAACAATTTTAAAAAAGTCAAATTCTAGTCGAAGAAACATTTTCATTTCCATTACGACTTTACCAGATATCCTCTCTCTTAAAGCCACACGCCAAGTAATTTAGGGTGAAATCTTAAAGGAGTCATTCAAGAAACTTAAGTGCGGGATATCTTCATGCAAGGTAGAGTGAGAGTTTTTAAAATCACAAGTTAATTCAAGGGAGTTTTAAAATCAGAATACAGACATTTTGATGGAATATAAAAATTACATGGAAGTTAATTTGAGGGAGCTTTAAAATTTGAGAGTTTTTGCATGTTGATTTGAGCTTTTCAAAAAAGTCATTAATTTGAGGATGGGAGTTTAAGCATTTGCTTGAGAGTTTTCTTTCAAGAAATCATATGGAACTTAATTTGAGGGAATTTTACAATCACGCGAAAGTTGATCTGAGGAACCACTTAAAATTTTGTGATGATTACCAACTTTTTCAAGGATTTTGGAAACAGGGAAGTGATGGGGGGGGTGACATAGTCATCGAGAGAAGAGTCTGGTGGAGAAATGAGAAGTTGCGCCGCTTAAAGAATAAATACAGGATTAGTAAATGCGAAGACAGGAAAGGCATGAACACCTATTAATTAAGGGCTGGAGGTGGGAAAGAAGCCAGGGGATACGGATGCTTACCTCCAAAATCTTTTCCAGATCCTCCTGGGTGAGACACGGGTGTTCTTTAAGGATCTGAGACTTTTTGAGTTTGTACTGATTCACTGCTTCAGTCCAGTTTGGTTCTTCCAAGACTTGGAAAATGGCAGCACCGATTGACAGATAGAAGATGATGGCTGAGGTCAATAAGGGGCCCCTGTCTACCATACTTTATCCCCTCTCCTCTCAAAATCCAACGAGAGAGAATTCAAGTTTGAATTTGCTGCGCTGCTCTCCCTGCGCCTGCGCGATGAGTTCCAACTAACGAGGGGAAAAAACTTCATCTAAAAAGTAAACTTTTTTTTGGAAGGATGATGGAAGGAACAGAACAATCCCTTGTTAAAGTCTTGGGTTGACCACCACCACCAACAAAAATAGGAGATACCCGGGAAAAAAACGCAGTCACCATCCGACTGAACTCTGAGGGGGTAAAAAAAAGTTTTCTTTTAAAAAACCTACTCCCCTCAAAGAAATTGTAAGTAGTTTCTATCATCAACCAAGACAAAAAAAAAGAGTTTTGGACTGTCGGATTTTTGTTTCCTCCTCTTTCTCCGGTTGTGTTTTTTTTATTTGGCGACACGTGTCGATCTGGACGATCTCTTTAAAATGTCCAGCCCCGGCGAGAAAGTTCAATATTTGAGGTGGCTCTGAGGAATTTATGATTCTCCAGGAGGTGGAGTCTTTCCCGCCCTCCGCTCACTGCGAGAACCGTTTTTTTTTCAAAATCAAGAAACATAACCAAAAACTTCTCGCCAATTTTTTTTTATTTCTCTTTCCTCCCTTCGAGAAAATTCCCTCGAGAAATAGGAGACACACTCGAAGAAGAAAAAAAACCGGTCTCCATCCGAATAGACTCTGAGGGGGTTAAAAGATGTCTTTTTTTTAAACCTACTCCCCTCAAAAGAAGGTAGTTTCTGGATCAATAACAACAAAACTGTTTTTAAAGTTTACTTTTAAGTTTTGCTTTAGAAAAAAGTCGCCTCCCCTTTTTTTTCCTCCAAAACCCAATTGTGTTTTAGTTAAATGCATTTGACTCTTTTAAAGAGTCGTTTGGGCAATTTCTTATTGGAGAGTCGTTATATAGAATGTAGGAGTGGATTGATCTGTTAAGGTTCCCCAACCCCACCAAAACAAAACTGTTTTGTTCATGTAGTTGCTTTTTGGTGGGTGAATGAATAATATGAAGCAATTTTCTTTCTTTCTCTCGACGCCTCAATTAGGCCATTGTTCCGTGTACCCGCCGTCTGTGCGGAAAACAAGTGCATTCACATTCAACAACACTTGTCGTCTTCACTGCACAGCCCTAATCACTGGGGGTGGGCATTACCTCTGAAAAATACTCACCCACACGCTTGTGGAAACTCAGTAAGTTAAAGCCGATGCATATCCCCACGTAAAACAATGCAAATAAGACGCCTAAATGGCAAATGGTTGAAAGTCTATCTAAATTCTAGATATGCCCCATTAACGAGCAAAGTTGAGCACTGCTGATGTTTCACGTTTTGAAGTTTTTTTTTGACAACCTTTTCATTCAGATTTAGTCGTACAAAACTCATCAGTGAGCAAAGTACAGTGCAAACTTTCTTGGGCTATGAGATTGATTCATCAATCGATCAGTTGATTTTTATACCATAATGGCATAGGAAGTCCCTACATTACCAGAGGGAGGATTGTGCAATGGCACTTGGCTGACTGTGTAATGAGATAACCACTGTATCTTGTTTTGCAGGAGGAACCCTTGCTTGGGACGTTAATTGGTGTGTGGATAAAGGAGGTTAAGTTCAAGTTTTCTAGTTGTTTCTGAGTAGACAATAAGGAAGTAAATTGGAAAGCGGAGTCATATTGAATAAGTGTCTCCACATCTTTGTTTTTCATGTGACAAAAATATTGCGGTTTTCTAGTTTATGTACATTCCTATTGTGCCTACTTATTTTTAATAAAATTATCAGTTCAACTTGACTTCCTGAAACATGTAGCAGTATAAAGTCAAGTCCTGGTGCCACAATGGACTGAGTGGCGGCTAAGTTAAGGTGCAGCCATAACTTCTTAACCAAACACAATACTTTGTTTTCAAAACATTCTCACTAAAGTGCCTCTCGAAGGCCAGCACCAGTAATAAAGCAAATTGAAGAAACATCCACTCAAGATCTGTTCAGTTCTGAGGAAGTGTCACTGCATTCAAAACTTTAACTCTGCTTTCTCTTTATTCTGCTGCTAGACCTGCTGAGTTTCTCCAGCAAATTCTGTCTTTGTTTCAGTTTACACTGTCTGTAGGTCTTTGTTTTATTTAAACACGCATTCAAGATGTCATAGAATTTCTATTGTGTGGAAATGGGTCATTCAGCCCATTGAATCACACCAAACCTCTGAAGAGCATCCCGTCCTAATCTATCCCTGTAACTCTGCACTTCCTGTAGCTAACACATCTGTGCACATCCCTGAATACTATGGGCAATTTAGCATGGCTAATCAACCTAATCTTCACGTCTTGGACTGTGGGAGGAAGCCCACACAGTCACTGAGAGAAGATGCAAACTCTACAGGGACAGTCTCCCAAGGCTGCAATCAAACCTGGGTCCTGGGAGTCAGCAGTGCTAACCACTGAGCCACCATGCCATCCGTCAAGATGTCTCTCAAGAATTGAGAACCCAATATTTCTACAAATTGTGCTACTGTAATTTTTCCTCCTGTAATTTTCAGAGGTCTGTACACAGCAGCACCTTCCAGAACTGCAAGCCAATACATCAGAAAGCTGATTTGGCATGCATATTTCATCCAAGTGACTATGTGGCCATGTAGCTGAGAAGGAGCACTGCCGAGGAAACGATACATCGACTAATCAGCCATGGTCTCGGGTTCAACTATTAACTCAAGGATATCTTAAATTGCAAATGCTTTTCTTTCCCGTTTGAAGCCATCATTCTTCTCATCTTAAGCAATTAACTGTGTTTTTGTGTGTTTGATGTTTTGCTTTTTTTTCCCTCAGGGTTAGTAAGAAATAAAGATCTTTTCTTTCACTCAAGAAAACCTTGTAATTGTCTTCTTAATTTTGGTTAGTATGTCTTTTAAAGTGGAATGTGATATATCTGTAGGCTAAAAAGAATTGAAAAATATTTATTGCAATCAACTGAGGCGATCAAAATGAGGAGCTGAATTACCTCTTCTCACCCAGTTGGCTGCACAATGTTGATAAAACACTCCACTTTTTCCCCACTCTGAGCAATGATTATCCCTTCTCCTCAAATGAAAACAATCATATGAGGGCAGAATGAACTCAGCGTGATACCCTCTCCCCTGGTTCAACAGACAATGTGCTCACCTCGGAAATATGCCCATCTGGAAAAGAGACCAGAAAGAAATTCAACATTTATACCTTCCGTTTATATATAAGCTTTACAGTTGTGAAACAACACTTTCCAGAAGCTTAATCAGTGGAAAAAGTTGTACCAATTTCCAGACAGACACTAGGACAGCTGATCAAAAGGCTTAGAGGTAAGTTTTAAGCAGTAATTTGAAGAAGGAGAGAGAGTTAGATAGGCAAAGAGGTTCAGGGAGCGAAGTCCTGAGCTTGGACCTTACAAGTTTGAAGAAATGAAAGATATGATAATAAGCCAGAATTGGAGGAACCCCAGAGATATCAGAGGATACCAGATGTAGAGTTACAGAAAACTTTTTATTAAATGGCACCAATGGGACCAGGAGTGTGCCAGTTGATCAAATATTGTGGACAGTCAAGAGCTACACACGTAACTGCAGTAAACCCTGACCAAGCAAAGTTTCCAGATGTTAACATTGTTCAAAAAATCTATGTAAAAAAACTCAATGCACCTCCTAAAATCAATGCAAAAACGTACAGTAAGTAATATAAACATAGCACAGCGGGTATACACATAACTGTTATACTTTATTTGGAGCGTAAATGTTCAGGCTTTGCAGTTTTTGAGGTGTACAATTTTTGCTGGTTTATCAAGGGAGCTGTTTGATTGAAGTGCAGGTTAAACCAAAGTTTCCCGTGGTTACAGAGATATAGCCTCACTCCTCGCTTTCTCCTTATGGTTGAATAAATAGTGGATACTTAATGTCTGGATTCACCTGAGAAGTACAGTGGCTTTATCAAGAAGCGAAGTTGCCATTCAAATCTATGGAATCTTTATCCAGCCCATAGTCACTGCTGGCAAGAGAGAAATATAGGTGCTTCCACAATACAAAGACAAAATATGGCATCATACCACTTGGACAGCAGATAACGTGAAGATGACTTTCAAGTGAAGATTGCCAGATGATTTTCCATTTTAAAAAAAGCCTCCTTAATATTTGGAGCACGATTGTCAGATTTCTTAAAAGAAATTTTGTGGTTACATCATTTAAGCAGCCACTTGGTCCTCTTTGTCTTTGCAATCAGTCCCTTGAGATTAGGGATGGAGTACTTCACTCCAGTTTGATGGGTTCTGAGATGGTTGATAAGAAATTTTCAGACTCTGCCACATGCAGGCCAGGTAGTGCTTAAAACATACAAGCAGAAAAATGACTGGAAGGTTTGTGCACATTCTCAGAGGGCTCTACTTTGCTGCAATGAAGTCCCGCAATGTGGTTAGCACCATTCCAAATGAGTCTGCTTTATTTTGAGAAGCCACAAGCCAGGAGTTCCAATGAGCTGGGAGGTGTTTAAAAAATAGAGTCATAGCCGCAGAGTCATGCAGCACAGAAACAAACCCTTCGGTCCAACTCGTCCATGCTGACCAAGTTACCCAAATTAAACTAGCCCCACTTGCCTGCATTTATCCCTCTAAATCTTTCCTATTCATATAGTTGAAGACACATCTTCCACAACCACAGGTAGTGGTTTTGATTTAATTGTGTAAAATTTAGTTGTGCTGCTCTGGGTCTAGCATGGTGAGTTGCTTTTAGGATTTCTTTTTGATTAGTGAACAGGTCGACCTTAGAGCTTGACAGTAACTTTTAATTTCCAGATCCAAATTTTCAAATCACTATGGCGAGACTTAAATCCTATTCTTTGGACAATAAGCACTGTTCTTTGGAATACTTCTTCAGTCCCTACGCCACATTTCCACCGTCTTATAGAAGTGATCTGTCTTGACTATACATTGCATTAGGGGATGTGATAGCCTTGTATTATAACAAGACCAGAGACCCAGGTAATGTTCTGGAGACCTGGTTTCAAATCCTGCCGAGGCAGATGGTGGAATTTGCTTTCAATAAAAATCTGGAATTAACAGTCTAAAGATGACCATGAAAACATTGTTCGTTGTTGGAGAAATCCATGTGGTTCACGGATGCCTTTAGGAAGGGAAACTGCCATCCTGGTCTGGCCTACATGTGGCTCCAGACCCACTGCATTTTGGTTGAGTCTTAACTACCCTCTGGGCAATTAGGGATGGGCAATAAGTACTGGCCCAGCCTTCAATGCCTATATGTCTAGAATGAATAAAAATAATGTCAACATTTGCCAATGAAACAAATTCAGACATGCAGTGAGGAGTGTACTTGCAAGTGTCAAAAAGATATAACTATGTAACGTAGAATCATGGAATCCCTACAGTGTGGAAGCAGGCTATTCAGCCCATTAAGTCCACACTGATTCCCCGAAAAACACCCCACCCAGACCCACCCCCCTACCCTATCCCTGTAATCCTGCGTTTCCCATGACTAACCCACCTAGCCTTTGCATCCCGGGACACTATGGGGCAATTTAGCAATGTCAGTCCATCTAATCTGCACACTGTAGAAAATGAACGTTAATGTAAAGGTATATGACCTAATTAATTTTGCTTGATTGGATAGGACGAGGCAACAGAAGCTAAATAGTTAACATTTAAAGGAGACACACCTGGAAGAGTACATCAACACATCTCTGAAAGTGGCAGGAGAAGTTGAGAAGATGGTTAAAAAGATATACAGCTCATTAGCTAATTTGCTTGTATAGCTTCTCTGAATCTTTAACCATTTTACTAGATCTCCGTTAACTCTTTTAATCCAAGGAGAACAATCTAAGTTTCTCCAACCATCCATATAGCTAAACTCTCATTTTATTAAATCTCTTCTACATCCTGTCAAGGATCCTCACATTAGTGTAGTGCTCGAGCATGACAGGCAAGGTAAGATTTTTATCTTTTTTTTTAAGTGTACAGGAGCGGAGATGGGAGTTAGGGCAGTGGTATGCTGCTCCTGCCAAATGTGGGAAATCAGAGAACAGACTATAGTCCCTGACAGCTATATCTGCAGGAAATATGACCAGCTGCAGCTCCTCAAAGACTGCGTAGTTCGCTTGGAGAAGCAGATGGACACACTGCGGTGCATACAGGTGGCAGAGAGAGTGATAGGCACTAGCTTTGGGAAGGTGGTTACACCACAGGTCCAGACAGATAGATAGGTGACTACCAGGAGGGGCAGGCAGGTAGTGCAGGAGTGTACTGTGGCTATTCCCCTCTCAAACAGGTATACCGTTTTGGATACTGTTGGGGGGGATAGCCTCTCAGGAGATAGATCAAGCAGCAGCCAGGCCTGTGGCACCACATCTGATTCTGCTGTAGAGCAGCAAAATCCAGATGAGCAACAGTAGGTGACTCGATAGTCAGGGGCATAGACAGGCATGAACGAGATGGTGTGTTGCCTCCTTGGTGCCAGGGTCCTGGATGTCTCTGAGCGGGTACAGGATATCCTGAAACATGAGGGAAAAAGTCATTGTCCACATTGGCGCAAATGACAAAGGCAGTAAGAGGGAAGAGGTTCTTCAAGGACAATTCAGGGAGTTAGGTAGGGAGCTAAAAAGCAAGGCCACCAGAGTAGTAATCTCAGGATTACCACCCGTGCCAGGGTTAGTGAGGCTAGGAACAGAGACAGAGAGTACATTTGAAAATGTGGCTACAGTGCTGGTGTAGGAGGGAGGGCTTTAGATATATGAATCACTAGGATGGCTTCTGGGGAAGGTGGGACCTGTACAAGAAGGACGGTTGCACCTGAACCGGAGGAGCACCAATATCCTGGGCGGGAGGTTTGCTTGAGGTCTTTGGGAGGGTTTAACCTAGTGTGAAAGGGGGGTTGGTTGGGAACAGGAACAACAGGCCAGTAAGTAAAGGGACTGTGAACAAAAGAAACACTGAGATATGCATAGAGCAGATTAAGAGCAGGCAGAGGGAAGTCACGGGGCTCAGAGGGACTGGAGGTCTGGAGTGTATTTACTTCAATGCAAGAAGTATAACAGCATAGATTACTGCATGGAATTATTTTGATATTGCTATTGCAGAGACATGGTTAAAGGAGGGACTGGAGTGGAAGCTTAACTTTCCAGGATATCGCTGTTTTACATGGGACAGAAAGGAAGCTAAAGGGTTGGGGGAGTTGCATTGCTGATTAGGGATCACATCACATTTGTATTGCGGGAGGACACATTGGAAGGATCTTGCAGTGAGGCATTATGGGTGGAGCTCAGGAATAGGAAGGGTGAAATCACAATATTGGGAGTTTTCTGTAGACCTCCCAATAGCCCATGGGAGACAGAGGAGCAGATATATAGTCAGATACTGGAAAGGTTTGAAAAAAGCAAGTTAGTTTTGGTGGGTGTCTTCAGCTTTCCTCTTATTGACTGGGACTCCCTTAGAGCTTATGGGCTCAGATGGAGAGCAGTTTGTTTGTTATGTCCAAGAGAGCATTTTCAGACAGTATGTTGACAATCCAGCCAGAGAGGAGGCCATATTAGACTTGGTATTAGGGAATAAGCCAGGGCAGGTGATCAATGTTTCCGTAGGACAGCATTTTGGGCTTAGTGACCATAACTCCATAATATTTCGAGCAGTCATGGACAAGGACAAGAGTGGCCCTGGGATGAGGGTGCTTAAATGGGAAGGGGCCAATTACATCCAAATTAGACAGGAACTGGGGCATGTGGATTGGGAACAGTTATTTGAGGGCATATCTACATCTGGCACATGGGAAGCTTTTTAAAGACCAGTTGATTAAAGTGCAGGACATGCATGTCCCTTCAAAACTGAAGGATAGGAATGGCAGGAATGGATCCAGGAACCATGGATAACAAGGGAAATTGTAAGCTTAGTCAAAAGGAAAAAGGAAGCACGATAGGTGCAGGCAGCTACAAACTGACAAAGCCCTTGAGGAGTATAGAGAAAGTAGGAAGGAACTTAAGCGCGGAATTAGGAAGGCTAAAAGGGGCCATGAAATGTCTTTAGCAAACAGGGTCAAGGGGAATCCCAAGGCTTTTTATGCATATATTAGAAGGAGGGTAACAAGGGAAAGAGTAGGCCTCATCAAGAACAAAGGAGGAAACTTATGCTTGGAGCCACAGGAAGTGGGAGAGATCCTTGATAAGTACTTTGTATTGGTATTCACCAAGGAGAAGGACATGACTGATGTTGAGGTCAGGGATGAGTGTGTGAATAATCTCGAGAATGTCAATCTATTGAATGAGGAAGTTTTGGGTATCCTAAATTGCATTAAATTAGACAAGAACCAAGGGCCAGATGGGATCTTTTCCAGGCTACTGCAGAACGCAAGGCAAGAAATAGCTGGGACATTAGCAGATATCTTCACATTCTCTTTAACTACAGGTGAGGTTCCAGAGGACTAGAGATTAGGCAATGTTGTTCCCTTGTTTAAGAAAGGAAGCAAGGATAATCCATGAAATTATAGGCTGTTGACCCTGACGTCTGTGGTCAGGAAGTTCTTGGAGAAGATACTGAGGGACAAGATATATGCACATTTGAAAGAAAATGGACTAGTTAGCGACAGACAGCATGGTTTTGTATGGGGAGGGCCATGTCTCACCAACATTATTGACTTTTTTGAAGAGGGGATAAAGATAACTGATGAGGGAAGGGCTTTGTTTATGTGGACTTCAGTAAGGCATTTAATGAAGTCCTACATGGCAGATTGATACAAAAACTAAAATCACATGGGATTCGGGTTGGGCTGGTTAGATGGATACAAAACTGACTTGCTCATAGAAGACAGAAGGTAGCAGTGGAGAATGGAGAGCAGTAACTAGTGGTGTTCTACAGGAATCCGTCTAAGGTCCTCTGTTGTTTGTAATATATATAAATGATCTGGAGGAAAATGTGGGTGGTCTGATAAGTAAGTTTGCAGATGGCCTGAAGATTTGTGGAGTTGCTGATAGTACCGAATATTGTGAAAGTATACAACAGGATATAGATAGAATGATGACTTGGGTACAGAAATGGCAGATGGAATTTAATCCAGACAAATGCGAGGTGATGCATTTTGGAGGATCAAGTTTAGGTGTGAATTATACTGTTAATGGCAGAACCCTTCGGAACATTAACATGCAGACGGATCTGGGTGTGCAGGTCCACAGCTCCCTAAAAGTAGCAACACAGGTAGCCAAAGTGATTAAGAAGGCATATGGCATGCTTACCTCCACTGGCCAGAGCATGGAGTTCAAGAGTTGGCAAACCATGTTGCAGCAACATAAAACCCTTGTTAGCCTGCATTTGGAGTATTGTGTGCAGTTTTGGTCACCACACTACCAGAAGGATGTGGAATCTTTGGAGAGAGTGCAGAGAAGGTTCACCAGGATGTTGCCCGGTCTGGAGTGCATTGGCTATGAGGAAAGGTTGAAAAGACTAGGATTGTTTTCACTGGAAAGACGACGGCTGAGAGGAGACCTGATAGAGGTCTACAAAATTATGAGAGGCATAGATAGGGTGGATAGTCAGAGGCTTTTTCCCAGGGTTGAAGTTTCAGTTAGAAGTGGGCACAGATTCAAGGTGAGAGGGGGAGAGTTTAAGGGAGATGTACAAGGGAGATTTTTCATGCAGAGAGTGGTAGGAACCTAGAATGCACTGCCAAAGAATGTGGTGGAAGCAGGCACGTTGGCGACATTTAAGAGGCATCTGGATGGTTACATGAATAGGGAGGAATAGAGGGATATGGACCAAATAAGGGCAGGTTTTTTAGTTCAATCAAGGGTATGATGATTAGCACAGGCTTGAGGGCTGAAGGACCTGTTCCTATGCTGTATTTCTCTTTTGTTCTCCGTCTGAAAGTGTGATTGCATGAGTTGGCTTCAATGCACTAATTGTGGCCTAACTTGAACTTTATAAAAGCTCCCTGCTTTTATATTTAATTCTTCTCAATATGTATTGACATCTTCAAGTATCCGTGCATATGATATCCAGGTCAACCATCCCTGCACACTGTTTTGACTGTACCATTAGATATAGACTTCGTCTCTCTCTACCCTTCAGTTAAAGGGCACTACTTCTCATGCCTCTACATCAAATCCAACTTCCACTTATCTGCCCAAATGGCAGTTGATTGCATGTTACAACGTCCACTACTGACCAATAACTCATTAAAAACGATTTAGTTTTGGAGTTATTCACTGAAAAAATGGCCCCACAAGATTGCAAATGTTAAAATATTTACTGTAACAAATAACTAAAAAGAACAGCATGACCTAAATAGAACTCTCATAGGCAATTTCAACTACAGAAGCAATATTTCCCTTGCGTACTTACCACGAATTACATTTTCTATGGAAACATAGTCCACGGTCACTCTCCAGCTTCCAAAGAATTCCCAAATCCCCATTTTGCTGATTAGTAACGTTGAGTGAATGACTGCAGGATCTTCCCTCAGTTTTTGGAGGGATTCTTAAATTAACCTCCTGCAGTAGTAAGGCCTGTTCCAATTCTTCTTCCCCCTGACCGTACTGGAACAAACCTCCCAGGATGCATCGGAGGCTGCACAATGCGTCTCTTTGACCAAAGACTTTCTCTGTCTCGCATTCAGGTTGTGGAAGCTTGCAAAGTCATGTGACATATTTCTGTCCATTGACTACAGACAGCCAACAAATTTATACCTGGTTAGCACAGCTTCCTGGCTCTTTATCATAGGTGGAACAATTTTGCACTTTTCAACAAATTGACTTGGGCCTCTGATTCCCAAAACTTGTAGATCTCAGTTGTTTATCTGGCAGTATTTGGTATAGTTCACAAAATCTCCTTCATTGCTCCATTCATCCAAAATGAAAATACAAGCGAATGGAGAAAAACGTCAAATAAATATAAATATTGTAAAAATTGGCATCATTCTTACTGGTTGTTACACATCCTAGTTTAGCAACATCAGCAAATTTTGAAATTCCAATATGCAATATTCCTTTTATATTCAACATAACACGAATTGATAATACAATGGTAGGAAGCAGAGGGTGATGGCTGAAGGTTGTTTCTTTGACTGGAGACCTGCGACAGGTGGTGTGCCACAGGAGTCGATGATGGGACCTTTGTTATCTGTTATTTACAGAAATTATCTGGATGTGAATGTACAAGGCATGATTAGTAAGTTTGCAGATGATACAAAATTAGGAGGTATCATTGATAGTGAAGAAGGTTATCAAAAATTATGGAGGAATCTTAATCAGATGGGGAAGTGGGCTGAGGATCAGTAAATGCAATTCAATACAGATAAGTGTGAGGTGTTGCACTTTGGAAAGTCAAACCAAAGTAGGACTTATACAGTAAATGGTAAGGTCCTGAGGAGCGTTGTGGAACAGAGGGACCTAGGAGTACAAGTACATAGTTCGTTGAAAGCAGCATCACAGGTGGACAGGGTGGTGAAGAAGGCATTTAGCGCGCTGGCCTTCATCGGTTGAGGCATTGAGTGCAGCAGTTGGGATGTTATGTTACAGTTGTATAAGTCGTTGGTGAGGTTGCACATGGAGTATTGTGTACAGTTTTGGTCACCCTGTTATAGAAAAAACATAGTTAAACTGGAAAGTGTGCAAAGAAGATTTATGAGAATGTTTCCAGGACTAGTAAATCTGAGTTATGTGGAAAGATTGGCCAGGATAGGACTTTACTCTTTGGAATGTAGGAGAATGAGGGGTGACATTATTGAGGTGTATAAAGTCACAATGAGCATAGATAGGATGAATGCATATTGTCTTTTCCCAGGGATGGGGAAATTGAAAACTGGAGGGCATAGGTTTAAGGTGAGAGGGGATAGATTTAAGAAGGACCTGAGAGACAACTTCTTCACACAGACAGTGGTGCAAATATGGAATGGGCTGCTGGAGAAAGTGGTTGAGGCAGGTAAAATAGCAGCATTTAAAAAATATTTGGATAGGTGCATGGATGGGAAGGGTTTAGAGGGATATGGACCAAATGTAGGCAATTGGAACTAGCTGAGTGGTCACCATAGTGAGCATGGAGCAGTTTGTGCCGAAGGGCCTGTCTCCATGCTGTATTACTCCAGGACTCTATACACAATATTCCTTTTTCTCCAGGGATATTTATGTTTATTTCAGAGCCACCAAACCAGGCTTACAATGGGACAATGCAAGGAAGCAGACTCCAAGTCTACTTCAGTCGCAACACCCCATGCTGTTGGTGATATTTTGAACTCCACACTTACTGTGACAATACTATGGCTTTCATCAGTGTAATTTGTCCTTTCTTTATGAAGAAAGGTTGATCCGGGTATGACAAACAGTCTGCTCAAGGTCAATAAGCAGCTTGTGAGGCCCTGGGTTTTGTTTTAAAGTTGGAACAATAGAAGCGGCCTGAATGGGTCAGGTCAAGCTCCCGCAGAACCAGGATTTTTAGATTTAGCTTTTTGCAGTCGCTGGAGTCTTGAAGCTGGATGTGGAAGCTCTTATTCTTCTCTTTGTTACAACTACAAGCTGAGGATCTGTTCCTGCTGCTAGATTTGCATGCAAGTCAATCTATTTTACTGAATTTGCCCTTGCCATGGGTGTGTTTAAGGAATGTTACTACATTGGAACAGTTAATTAGTCATCGTCGTTAATATATACATTATTTTGTTAAGCATTTTGATAGTTAGTTAAGCCAGTGCTTCTCTTTTCTTTTTGTTTTGTCTGTATTTTAACTGTAGTGTAAACATAAAGTATTTTTTGCTTAAAGCCAAGTAGTTTGACCAATCAAATTGCATCTGGAACAAAGCACCATACACTTGCCTTTAACATTAGAAAAAATTAGGGTCTAGACTTCCTTCTTAAAATATTTTGAGGGGGTTTGGTCTGGTTCATAACAAACTGTGGGCTCTTGTTGGGATCTCCAATTCCAGGTTGGGTTTAGGATTATTGGACACAAAGGCAGTGAGTGACGAGTGTTGGTGTTCTCTTTTCGGGTGTTGAATTCAGTTGGTTTAAATAGGTTGTGCCTTGTGTAATAATGGCTGGCTCTTTTATTCAACAAGAGCTTCCTGGTGTGGAAGAAGTCGCTTCGGGAATTTTACAGAAACTGAGCCAGGCGAAGCTGTTGTAATTGGCAGACCAGCTGGAGTTGGGGTTGCCTTTGTCCATGGGAAAAGGGGAAGTAATTGCAGCAATAGGTCAACATGAACGATTGCCATAAAAATGCCATCAGATCCATTGGAAATGGCCAAAACTCTACTGCAAACGAAGCAGCTAGAACATGAAAAGGAAATGAAACAGTTCAAATTATGATTGAAAGCAGAAGAAAAGCGGAAGGAGAGAATAGCTCTGGCAGAGGAAAATGAAAAGGAAAGGATGGCCCTCACAGAGGAAGAAGGAGAGGAAGGAATAGCAGAACCAACAGGAGAAAGGAAAAGACGGTCCCAGCAGAAGAAAGGGAGAAAGTGAGAGTCTTTGAACTTCAGAGGTTGGGACTGAAAGCCAAAATTTGACTTAAAATGGCAGAGGTAGAGGTGAAAGGTAGGAGTAATGATGATGACAATGATGGAGAGCAATCCCACTGTAGCCAAAGGCCTGGTGTGGATTTGTTTAAATCGGTTCAAGCATTGCCTAAGTTTGATGAGAAGGATGTAGAAGCCTTTTTCACTTCATTTGAGAAAGTGGCTAAACAAATGAAATGGCCAGTGACCATGCTGGTATTATGGATCCAAACGAAGTTGGCAGATAGAGCAAGTGAGATACTTTCATCACTATTAGAGAAAGTACCTGGGAGTATGAGGAGATGTAAAAAGCCATCTTAAGTTCATATGAACTAGTGCCAGAAGCCTACAGGCAAGGTTTTAGGAATCTAAAGAGGGAACCTAGTAAAATGCACTTCGAGTTTGAAAGAATCAAACAAAGTAATTTTGATAGGTGGATAAAGGGCATTGAAAATAGATCAAACATATAACGCTGTTAGAAAGACAATTATTTTGGAAGATTTAATAAATTCACATTCTGATATAGTGAGGAGTTTAGGAAGAGCAGAGAGTTAAAATGGCAAGATTAGCTGCAGAAATGGCTGATGATTATGAGTTTGTTCCCAAATCGAAGTTTGACTTCTGACATCAATTTCAATCTGTGAGGAATGGAAGTTGGGAAAGAGAAATCCCCAGGTGGTAAGGGAAAGGGAGATCTCATTGAATATAGTAAAGATAGTTTACCACAGGGTAAAAAGGAAACCCATGAGGGGGAAAGAGAAGTTAAAAAAAGCTCAGGTGTTTTCACTGTAATAGAGTAGGCCACGTGTAGTCACAATATTGATGGTTTAGAAAAAGGAAGCACTGGGGAGACGGGATTATCTTAAAATCCCTTCAGTGGGAAAGCAGGCCATTTGGCCCATCAAGCCCTCACTGACCATCTGAAGAGCATCCCACCCAGACTCACCCCCAAAACCCTCCACCTCCCCTGCATATCCCTGGACACTGTGGGCAATTTAGCATGGCCAATCCACCTAACCTGCACATCTTTGGACTGTGGGAGTACCCAGAGGAAACCCATGCAGACACGGGGAGAATTTGTAAACTCCACACAGACAGTCGCCTGAGGGTGGAATCAAACCCAGGTCCCTAGTGCTGTAAAGCAGCAGTGCTAACCACGGAGCCACCATGCCATCCAGTGAGTTTTGTTGACGTGGTAAAGAAAAGCACAGTGGAAGGTAAAAAGCTGCAAAAGAATGTACAACTTAATCAGGGATTGGTTGAGAAGAACGTGCCAAATCTCTTTCAAGAATTTACTCGTGTGAGTAAGGTTTACTCATGTATGCCAGGAAGAGTAGGTTAAGAAATTAAGATTTTAAGAGATACAGGAGCAAGTCAATCTTTAATAGTGAAAGATGAGGAGGTGTCTACATCAGAAGGAGTACTGCCAGAAAAGGTGGTAATATCTGGAATTTGTGTTGAGAAAATTCTATAAAATGATGTTTGAGAGTCTGGTGAAAAGTGGTGACATGGTAGTCGCAGTAATAGAGAAACTCTCTGGCCTGGGAATACAGTTTATCCTCGGCAATGATAGACCTGGATCACAGGTGGTAGTGATGCCTGCTGTGGTTGAAGAGCCAGTGGAAAATCATACATCTGAGGTGTTACAGGAAGTATATCCTGCGATTGTTTTTTTCTGACTGTGTGGTAACAAGATCACAAAACCACAGTTTGAAATAGGAGGAGAACTCAAAGAGTAAAGATAAGGAATTTGAATTTATGTTTGATCAAATGGTTTGAGAAAAGAAAACGAGGACAGGCTGAGAACAAACTGGATATTTTTAGTTCAGAGAAATTTGCTGAATTGCAACAGAAAGATGAAAAATGCAGTTGTATCAGAAAACACACACAGAAGAAGAATCTGAGCGTATTCTAGAATATTAGTGTCTTAAGAATGACATTTTGTTGAGGAAGTGGAGACCATCATATATTCAGGTGGATGAGAAATTGGCAGAAGTTCATCGAGCTGTACTTTCAGTGGCTTATAGAAAAGAGATGCTTCCAGATAGTACATGAATTACTAGTAGGATGTCACTTGGGAGTAAGGAATACTCAAGCCAAAGTCCTGCTCCTATGATGCTGCTTGACCTGCTGCGTTCATCCAGCCCCATGCTTGTTATCTCTACAAAAACATATATACTGGTCTGGACTGCATAATGATGTGGTTGAATTTTTCCAGACATGTTATACATGTCAGGTAATCGGTAAACCTCAGGCAGCAATAAAACCAGCACCCTTAATATCCATTCCCGCATTTGACAAACCTTTTGCAAAAGTATTAATTGATTGTATCGGGCTCCTATCTTTAAAAAAAAAGGTGGGAATTAGAATTTGTTGACCATAATGCATGTGTCTACTAAATTTCCAGAAGCCATTCCATTATGCAGTACTACGGCTAAAAAGTTTATAGAAGAGTTACTCACATTTTTTATTAGATACAGACTACCCACAGAAATATAATCAGATCAAGGGTCAAATTTTACATCAAAGTTATTCACAATTCAAATCCACCTAGAACCAAAGGGTGTGTTAGAATGGCGGCATCAAAGTTTAAAGACCATGTTGAGGACTTATAGTCAAGACTATCCAAAAAATTGGGGGTCAAGGAATTCCATTTGTACTTTTTAGCTTTTTAGTAATTAGGGATGCACCTGATGAATCAGCTAAGTTCAGTCTATTTGATTTAGTTTTGGGCACGAGGTGAGAGGACCACTGAAATTAATTAAGGAAAATTTTGTAAGTCAGAGCTTAGAGACCACACACTTGGACTATGGGTCAAATTTTAGAGAAAGATTAAATAGAGCAGGTGAGTTAGCTTGACAGCATTTGAATGTAGCACAGCATGTGATGAAACATGAAGCAGATGAGAGATAAAAAAATTTGTAATTTTGCAAGTGGTGATAAGTTGTTAATTTTACTCCCAATGGTAGGTGAATCTTTAAAGGCAAGGTTTAGCGGGCTTTATCAAACCAAAAGGAAATTGAGTAAGGTGAATTATTTGATAAGAACACCAGAAAGAAAGAAATCTCACCGAGCGTTTCATGTGGATATGCTCAAAAGGTATTTTGATAGGAAAGGAAAATAAAAGAAAGATGTATTTCTGATTATACACAGAATAAAGAATTAAGTTCAGATGATTCTGAATTAGACATTCCTCTCATTAAATTGGATAATAAGGAAGTACTTAAAAATGGGATAAATTATTGAGTTACCTTGCACAGAAACATCAAAATGACCTGAAAGAGTTATTAGAATCACACGGGAATATATGTGGAAATAAGCTGGGAAGTACTAATCTGATTATGCATGATGTAGATGTAGGAAATGCTGTTCCAATTAAGCAACATCCTAATAGACTTAACCCTCTAAAGTTGGCACAGGCTCAGAAAGAGATTTAACACATGCTCAAAGACAATATAATCAAAGTGGGTTGCAGTGAATGGTGCTCACCCATAGTAATGGCTCCAAAACCAGATGGTACCCAATGATTATGTGCGGACTATTGCGAAGTCAATGCAGTTACAAAATCTGATTTACATCCTATTCCACATTGAGATGACTATATTGAGAAGTTAGGACAAGGAGTTTATATTTCTACGTTGGACATGGAGATGTCTGGCAGATACCTTTATCTGAACGAAGGAAATTTCAGCTTTTGTGATACTGTACCAGTTTGAGGTCAGACCATTTGGTCTGAAAAGTGTGCCGGCAACATTTCAAAGACTATCCAATGAAGTCATTTTTGGATTACCCTGTTCATAATAGACCCCAGACTGTCTCCGATTACCCATTCACTGTTCACATACCTGTGTTTCCTTATATATTCATGACTATTCCGGTCACATAAACCTTCTTTGCCAGTTTTGTTTCTGTCTTCACTTCCCCTCTCAACTTATTTGGATGACTCCTTGCTTAAATAATTCATCTGATATGCATCATACACCCTCTTTTTGTTTGTTTCCTCCTCTACGCCTTTGTTGCTTTTCGACTTGAATATTCCAATACATTCTTGACTGGTCTCCTACAGTTAATGTACATAAATTCAATATCAAGAAAAAAATCTACTGCCCATGCCTTAATGCACAGCAAGTCCCATTCTCCCTCATTCCAATGCATGCTGACCTACAATACCTGTCAGTCAAGCAATGTCTCAACTTTAATATTCCCTAGTTTTCAGATCCCTCCATGGTTTTGCTCTGCCGTATCTCTAGAATCTCCCTCAACGCCACAACCCTCTACACTAGTTTAGCCTCTTTTGTCTTCCCTGTTATAATTGCTGTACCATTGGAGGCTGTGTCCTGTCTTGCTTTATCTGTAAGAATCTCCTCCCTCTGCCTCTCTGCTTCTCTACCTGCTTTCCTCTTTTAAAACATATTTTAAATCTTCCCATTTTTATTCGTCATTTATTGCCTACACCCTAATTGCACCTTGAGAAGGTGGTTGTCAGATGCCTTTTTGAACAGCTGCAGACCCCAGTGTAGACACAGCCACAACATTGTCAGGGAGGGAGTTCCAGGATTTCGACACAGCAACAATGAAGGAATGGTGATATATTTCCAAGTCAGGATGCTAGGTGGCTTGGAGGGGAATTAGCAGGTGGTGACATTCCCAAGTGCTGTTGGAACTGTGCTCATCCAGATTTATGGAAAGTATTTCATTCTACTCTTGACTTATGCCTTCGGTGAGTGCCTCAGTGAATGGACTTTAGGGAGACAGGAAGTGAGTCACAGAATCACCACAGAATCCCTAACCTGTTCATGTAGTCACAGTATCTATAGGGTCGGAACAAAAACAAAGTTGCTGGAAAAGCTCAGCAGGTCTTCTCAAGAAGGGTCATCGGACCCGAAAAGTTAACTTTGTTTTTTCCATGACAGATGCTGCCAGACCTGCTGAGCTTTTTCAACAACTTTGCTTTTGTTCCTGATTTACAGCTTCCACAGTTCTTTCATTTTTTTATTTATCTGGCCGGTCCCATTGTATGGTAACCCCAGGGATGTTGACAATGGGGTATAGAATGACAGTAATGGCATTGAACATTGATTCTCTTTTGTTAGAGATGGCCTCAAATGCCTGATGTTACTTATCAGACAAAGCCAGAATGTTGGCAAACAGGAGGCTGGAAGAACACAGCAAGCCATGCAGCATCTGGAGGAAAGGAGCAGTCAACATTTTGGGTATAACCCTTCTTCAGTCCTGGATTCCAGCATCGGCAGTTTTTATTTTGTCTCTAAGCCTGAATGTTGTCCAAGACTTGCTGCAAATGGACATGCCCTGATTCAATATTTCGGGTCCTAAACATTGTGCAATCATCAGAGACCAATTCCACTTTGGGTCTTATTTTTCCTGCAGTGAGACAAAGGCAGGGATTGAGTAAATGGAGCAGATGGAAGAGCAGGTAGTGGTGATACATGAACAGGAGAGGCTGTCCCCAGTGAGTGAAACACAGAGGTCAGGAAGAGTGAGTAATTTCAGGTGATGAGGTGGATAAGATACATTGAGGGAACACGATGCATTCAATACTGAGAGTTGTAGTCAGTGAGCCTCAGAGAGATAGGTGTGCAGTGGCAGCAGTAGAGGGAGGAATGGACTTGTGAGTTGGAGGTTGTGACATCTACCCTTGTGTAGCGCAGAAGACTTTTTCCTGCACAGCTGGACATCCCACTTCATTTGGGCACAGCACAGCATTGACCCAAACTGTTTTCTGCTACCCCATCTACCAGCACCTCCAAGCCCTTCTCAGTGAAGCATAGTATGATCTTTCCTTTCCATGTCATTATGATCCAACACCACAATGTGAGGGGGAGTTCTTTCCTTTGAGATTCTTAAGAGGTATGAAGCTGGGCTTGAAAAATGGCATCAGTAGCAGGAATTCAGTGTAGTCATGGCAATGACTATCACTTGCAACACCCCTGTAGCACAAGTGGTTGAACTGGGTACCAAAGACCCAGCCGGTGATATAATTAATGAGCAGAAGTGAGGAAGATTGTGTGAGAAAAGTAGCTGTAAACTGTGGTAGCGCCATGAATCTCAATCGAAAATGTTAAAATCCCCCCGTTCTGTTTGATTTACTGTGTTAGATTTCTCCTCTAAGCAGTTACTTGCAATGTTTTACAATGATACTCGAGTTTTTTTTTGAGTGAAGTAACTCCTCAGAGGCCGGTATCCAGTTACCAAGTCACCCTTTATTTACACATGGAGAGTACTTAATAGTGGTCCAGCTCCCTCAGAGCCAGCTCTCAGAGTGAACAGGATGTCTGACACTCCTGATCTTATCAGTCAGGCAGGGCTCCCAAATTGGACCAGGTTAACAGCCCCAATCAGGGAACTCATATTCTATGAAGTCCATTCGGGGGACCTCGTTAAACTAAATTCCAATCTCCCACTCTCCCCTCTCCCCCACAACCACTGAGTCCAAGAAAATAAGCTGGTTCTTTCTTTTTGTAGCTGCTTAGCTTTAGCTCTGGGGCAGGTTCCTCCAACTCTGCATTGTATATGGGCAGCATGTAGCACACAAGAGTTTGCCTCTTGCTCCTGGAGCACTTGGGAGAAATTCACTCTCTTCTTCCGGCAGCAAAGACATAGATGCAGCGAGATCTGCCATGTCTGTCTCAGATACAGAGGTCTCTCCAATGTTTGATGGAGACAGAGAACACACAGGTTCTGACAGCCCTTGTGCCTGTTCTAAGGATCAGGGCACATTTTGCTCCCACACTGTTTGCGAGTTCACGGCTTTCACATGGTCCACACACTGGCTCAGGACTGTCGCACCTACCCAAACTTCACACATCATCGGTCCTGACCTTACATCCACCCAACTTCTTACCCTTGCAGAGCCATTTCCATGGTTCCTGCAGCAATCTTCATCCCCTGTTGTAAGCTGACTCTCTCACTTGAAGGAGTCTGGTGTCCAGCACTGGCATTCCTGATGCCATTTCACCTTCCCCTCCCTGGTCCAGAAACATCATATTTTACCTGGTTCGGAGTCTTCTCCTCATTAGTCACTCTGCTGGAGCTTTCCCTGTAGTTGCACTAGGGTGATCTTATAATCAAATAGGAACTGGGACAGAGATAAAAGGTACTGCAGATGCTGGAGAATCCGAGATAACAAGCATGGGGCTGGATGAACACAGCAGGTCAAGCAGCATCATAGGAGCAGGAAAACTTGACGTTTCGGGCCTAAACCCTTCATCAGAAAT